>WBNO01014804.1:14338-37638 GCA_013400575.1 Peucedramus taeniatus
CCAGATGGCCCTGTCGGAGCGGGAGTTCGCGGCGCAGGCCGGGCGGCTGGAGGAGGCCGTGCAGCGGCTCGGAGGGCAGTTGGCCGCCTGGGCACAGGGGCTGGCCCCCGCCGACAGCCGCAGCACGGACGCCGAGGTGGTGGAGAGCTGGCGCAAGGAGAAAGTAAGGGCATGTCTCTTTTCCTAGCAGCGTTTCCGCTGTAGATGCGTGGTTACGGCGGGCAGGAAACTTCCGCCAAACGGGACTATTCAATACATCATAAAATCAATACTTGCGGAAGATATTTCTACGAAACCCCGACTTTCCAAACTCTTTGTGTTACTGTGATCACAGCGAGCGGTGTTGGCAGAAGACGTCCCTCCCCTTGGCCTCTGCTGTACCAGGCTTAGCAAACGCTGCCTGGATTTTAGGTGTTAAGCCCAGGGCTTGCCCGTGGGAGGAAGCCAAGGAGCTGGCACATCGGCTCTGGGCTGCGCTTCCAAGTTGCTCAGTGGTTCGAGCCAGAGTAGCATTTGATGGAGGAAATGTGAAGCTTTTCCTAAAAGCCAAGTAAGAAACTGGTGCCATTAAAATTTGTCAGGAATGTATTTGGCTTATATTTTTCTTTTCTTGAAATATCCACTACGTTATGCACGTTGAGATCTTGCCCACTATTAAAATAAGTTAATCTGGAAACGGGTCTAATTGCTAATTGCTTTGCTTTGGAATGCAGTAGAATTGAGAGAAATAGAGGTTGTTTCTGTTCCTGATTGTCTCCTAGCAAAAAAATTCCACATGTATATATCACAACCCCTCCATGTAAATATATACACATATTTGCAACAATCAGGATACATGTTCGTATCTCAATCACAATGAATCACAGATGTTGATGAAAGATACAGAGTATTTCCATGTAGCATTGTAGTAAAGCAGTTTCAGTAGAGGGGGAGAGGTGTGTATTGCCTACTTTCTGACCCCTTGGCTGTAGTCATGTTCAAAAAAACTCTAGAACACCTTTTCTTTGAGCTGAGATTATTAATCTCCTTCTGCAGGGTCTGGGCCAAGTTATTTCTGTGGCTTCCTCTTTCACAGAATTCCTTGCATGGACTTATGAAACCTGCTTGCTTGAGTGCCATTATGTGTCTGTAGGAGTAACAAAGAGGGCTTTAAGATGAAGCAAATAATTGTACAAATATGGAGAGTGTTTTTAAAAGGAATTATGTGTGTTTTTAAAAGGAAAGGAAGACACGGGATTGTTATCAGCACACCAGGCATTATTTAGTTCATAAATTGAGAAGTATTAAATTCAAAGGATATTGCCTTTATTAGCAGTATATACAATATGTATGTACTGTAGCTCTATGTAAAAACACTTTCAGATTAGACAGTTGTAAAGTTTGGCTAATGGAAGATGCAGAAGCATGTCATGAGGTAACTATGCATAGCCCCACTATGTAATTTTATTTATAGTTAGGAGAAATGTGACAGTAATCTTCCCATTGTTGAACCCCAGGGAAAGGCCCTATTGTGAATATAAAATAGCACTGCAGTTTCCATTTCTATTGTCTCACAGCGATTCTGTTACCATGTTAGCCAAGGCCACAAATTAAAAATGCATTTCCTAATTCGTAAAATTAGCAAGATCATTCTGCTACTCTGTTATACTGAAGCTCTCTTCCCTTAGGTATGTGCAGCATTAGAGTAACGTATTTTGTGCTTGGAATTCAGCAAATTATTTTTGTAATTCTCAGATTTAATATTAAATCCAACTGGCTGCAACAGTGATATGACTATATGGAAAAATGATATAGTCATATTTACCCTGTTTTGCAAGTTATTTCTCCTGTTTGTTAGTAGGCTATGCCTAAGGCTGTATGTAATCAGAATAACCTCTTAGTATTTTTTGAGGCTGGTTATTTGAAACTGAAAAATTGTGTTGAAAACAGGCGGTTCTAACCTTGTGTTAGTCTTAAGATATGCTTTCTTTACATAAAAAAAAAAGGGGCTGTTAGCAATTCATTATGGTGATTCCTGCCCTTGGCTATTCGTGACATCCTGTGTTTAGGTAATACCCATTGTGCTGTTATTTCTAATGCTTTCCAAAAGAATGGTTTCAGTAGTTTAATGTAAAATAAGCAAAAAAGTCGTTTAGGGGTTTTTTTTTCTAAGCATTATTGCTCTTACATAATTACTTAGTTCAAATGCTGCTTTATATGGCATTGAAGCAAGTGATTATTTCAAGTATCTGTTAATCATGATTGAAGAGATTTCTGGTGTATGAGTGGCTCAAAGAAGATAGTCCATAATATGATATTGAATAATGTAAATCAGGGGAGTCCTGAAAATCTGCTGCAGCAAAATATCGTTTGTAGTTTTCCTGAACTTTCATTTTTGTGCTGAACTCTTTACTATGTATATTTTTAATCGTCCTCTTTTTTTTTCTTCTGAATATGTATGTATACATATATATATGTGTGTGTATAGATATAAATAGAGATGTATATATATATACATATATATATATATGCTTCTTCAGAGATGTGCTTTGGGACCATCCTTATCTCCCACTTCCAGGTCCCTGTTCAAATCTATCTTCACCTACATATGATCTGTTCCTCAAGTTTATATTGTAAGTTTCTTCCAGATTGGCACTTTAGCCAAACCATTCTATGTATGCCAAATTCTCTGGTCTGCCTGCACTGCAGAACCTCTGCTGTTAGTCTGAGAGAAATGTCTGAAGAATTTAGTTCCTAGTGAGGCGAGGAGCCAAGTCTGCACTGCTCATTATGCTGGAGTAGCTGGCAGGATTCTGCAGTGGAGATGCTGTGGACATCATCAAGCACTGTTTTTGTTGGAGAACTTATCACACCTCTCCTTGTGACGCAAGCCAAGCCAACAAACTATTTTTTTCTGTTTTGTTGGCTTAACTGTCTCCAAGGCAAGAACTGTTCCAGTGCATCAATGACAGGCAGTAACCCAGTCACTCTCACAGGATTGTGAGCAGCTATACTTTGAAGCTATAAATTCATACGTGAAAAGAGTTGAATCTGTTAAAAAGCTTTGTGTATAAATTAACTTTCTGGATACAGCTCAAAAAAATTTTAATTGAACCTGTTAAACTCAAGTCAACAGGATAATTATATTTATATAAACACATCATTTGCTATTCTCTAAATGTATGTACTTTCATGTGTGTACAGCTAATTGACAATAGTATTGCTAATTTATTAGAATGAAATTTATGTCTTAAAATGGGCTTCAAGAGCATTTTGGGCTAAGGAAGTTGAGGCATCCAGAAATTTGGTCTCTAGAAGCTCATAATTTCAAGTAAGATACTGTAGACTTGACTGCTAAAATAGTTTTGAAAGTAAGCATATAGATCTTAAATTAATTAATTTGAACTCTGATAAACTTTGATTTAAAAGTTGTGGGTTTTTTTATATTCACTCACCATTATTTTTCATTTATTTTGTTTTAACAGGAAACATTGGATGCTCTAGTAAAGTCTGAACAAATGACAGATGAGATCAAAACTCAGTTGAATGATCTTTGTAGATTTTCCAGGGATTTAAGTACTCATTCTTCAAAAGTTTCAGGATTGATTAAGGAGTATAACTGGTACGCTTTCATCCTGTTTAGAGTTAATCTCGTGTGTGGAGGGGGTGTGAATGAGCTGTCTTTAAGGGAACCATTAATTAGAATTTTAAAACTAGAGACAGACATATGCAATACTTAGAATCGTTTTTTTGATTTTGGTGTCAACAAAAGTTATGCAAACTAGTAATTTGGTTTTTTTGGAGTTTTTTCTTAAAGCCAGGCTATGCCACTAAACTCAGCTGAAACTAAATTTACATCTATACCTGATGTGTTACAGGAGTCCTTGTAAAAAAGTGAGGTAGCAGTATTTCTGATTCGTCTGAAGGAAAACAAGCTATACCAGCTAGTTCAGATATTTTTCTTGCTTTTGTCCTTCATATTATTCTTCTTTGTTTAGCTGATTTCTTGAAGCAGGACCTAGCTAGGGAAGGTAGCATTTGCCTGCTTGCTTTCTCTCAAGTCACTCTGATTTACTTTGGAGTGTAACACATGCATTTCAGACAGAAGGGTCTGTTGTTTCTTGCAGGAGATTACAGCTTCTGGTTTCTGTAGCTGCAGGAGGATGTGATGACTCAGATTGATCCTTTATAACCTTGTGGACCTAACAGAGCCACAGAAGTTAGAATTTTATTCACTATAGTCCTGCACCCTCTCCCTAGAGAGAGAAGGAGGCTTGCAGAATACATTGATGCTTAGGTGCACTGAGTCACTCTGTGGATACACTTGTACCTGTCATATCTGTGACAACTACGTCCCAATTTACATGCTTTACTTCTGAGAACTGAAAGCTTCTAATGGATTTCCTGGTGCCTCAGTTAAGTGCATAAATTTGGTAGGAGGAATCCAGGTTAACCTACCCTTACCATTGTGTTTCAGAGAACAAAATAATAGCATTGTCACCTAACAGAGTCCTGCCTTTCCTCCCTCCCTCCCTCCCTCCCTCGCTTTTTTCTTCTTCCCTGATGTGATATACTCAGCCTCTGCCTGCAAGCTTCAAAAGGATGTCAGAGCAAAGAGCAGATCTTGCAGCA
The DNA here is from genome assembly GCA_013400575.1 of Peucedramus taeniatus. Lineage (NCBI taxonomy): Eukaryota > Metazoa > Chordata > Aves > Passeriformes > Fringillidae > Peucedramus > Peucedramus taeniatus. Next base: position 18,950 of record WBNO01014804.1, read on the forward strand.
GAGATTTCGGACGGCTTTCAGGGATTTTCAGCAGTGGCTGGTCAATGCAAGAGTCACCACTGCCAAATGCTTTGACATGCCTCAGAACATCAGTGAAGCTTCAGCAAGTCTGCAGAAAATACAGGTAACTTTATTAGCAGTAAAATACTAGTCTAAGGGAGACAAAATCAATTTCATGTACAGCTCAGATTTATTTATTTGATTAATTAATGCTTTTGTTAATGTTGTTATTGTTAACACTAAAGGTGACTCATTGCAAAGAAATAAACACTTTTTTTTTTCTATTTTGTTTAGTTTAATTATTGGACTATAGTTTTTAAGTAGTTAGGTCTCATAATAGTTTTCCTTGCCTGTTTCTTTTTTACAATGGGAAAAAAATGTGGTTTAGGTAGGAGAGTACTATAAAATCAGAATGATACCAGAATCAGGTCTTAGTACCTGGAGTTATTTCACAATTAAGTGAATACTTTTCATCATGTATGAAAGTGGAGCCCTTATGGTACAAGAGCAGACTTAAATTATGTGCAGTGTGAGGAGGGATTTAAAAAGAATATTTTTCACATAAAACTAAAATAAGCCCAAAAAGTTCTGTGGAAAGGAATGACAGTTGAAAGTATATTTTAATAAATCAATTCAAGGAAATATTTTTATTAATAGAACATAACTATCATTTAAACTGAAAATAAAAACAGTGAGAAATATTTAATGAGGCTGTTATAACTTTAGTTAGATAGTATAACAGAAGAAATTCATAACTGTTTCTCAGAAAACACCAGAAGCCAAATCACTTCTTCCTCATTTTGGTATATTCACTTTCCCTTGCTTAAGTAGCTTACTTAAAAACCCAAATAATGCGGTCTTGATATATCAAATATTTGACTGCACCATGTTGAGAATATCTTCTGAAGGGGGAAAAGTCCTGATATTTTTTACATTAAATATAAATGTTTTAGCAAGGCTGGGGTTTTTTCAACTGTGGATTTTTTTTAATCACTACTGCCCCCTCATAATGTAAGACTATACCTTGTTCTCCTTCTCTGTAAAAGCTCCCTTAGAAATAAACTTTTTTGGACTGCTTTAGGACTTCTAAAGATGTCTTGTTAACCTGTATAAAACTTAAAATTTTGTTTTTCTTGAAAGGTAATGTTCTGTCTATTAGCACGTTTTACATCATTAAGTCACCAATATCTTTCATTTTAATATAACCAGAATTTATAGTCCAAGTATCTCAAAGTTAACAGACCCTTTGCATTCTCCACTAAGACCTCTAGTGTAACGCAGAATCAGAACCTGACCTAATAATTTTGGTATCAAGCCTGTTACTCCTGAGCATGGATGTAACCTAATGATTATGTGTATTACATAATCATGATAGTAACAGTTTAAAATATTTTGGTATAAGACTACTAAATTTTTTTTGAGTCCTAAATGCTTATGAATTTTTTAATAAATTACAAAGAGATTATCTAAATTGGAATTTAAAAATCTGTTTCCTTACATTTCTGTATAATTCTTGTACCTGCATTTTTCCACATACTTCTTGCACACCAGCACTGAGCAAGATTTCTGTGAACATTAATACTTCTAAACAGGGAAAATAAATTAAGGATACAGAGGCATAAATCACACAGACTGTACATTTGTCAGGTTCTGAGCATTAGCCCACACCACCACATGCTCATGGCAAGTCCAGCATAGCTGGAGCTTGCCCATGGGCAGGGGTTTGGTCCAGTGTGTGCCTCTGAGGAGGCCCCTGTGTTACCTCTGCTAGGATAATGGTTCCCCGAAATGAAACTTCTATCACTTCCTGTACTAGGGATATCTAAGGGAATATATTGCCCAACTAAATCACTAGTAATTGTTTCATGAAGCACAGAAATACAGGTATTCCTAGAGTCTTAATATATACATTATTCAGACACTTTCATTTCTGGATCAAGTGGCTGATATCTGTAACTCCCATCAATACAAACAATATTGAAATGAATTTACTGAAAGATACGTTACATGTTAAAAAGCAGGAACAGTAAACTCTCATCACTGATACATTTTCTAGCAGCTTGACTTTATTGGGACTCTTAAGTTCACCAGTTAGCTTTTTTTATTACTGTTTTTAGGAATTCTTATCAGAAAGTGAGAATGGGCAACAAAAGCTAAACCTGGTGGCGTCCAAAGGAGAACTGCTGTGCTCTGTTTTACCAAAGGAAAAGGCTAAAGTTATCCAGGACAAATCTTCTGCTGCTAAAGAAGATTGGAAAAATTTTATCACCACACTCCACCAGAAGAAATCTGCATTGGAGGTATTGAACAGTCACTCACAGTGAGGAAAGACTGGATCTAAATTTCCTCTTTGCTACTGTTTCAAACAGCACAGTTTAGATTTTGTATATAGCTGTGTTTACTGTGTGAGAGAACTAAGAAATAGATGTTTTCAAGAAGTCTTATTCTTCTGCTTGCATTTTACTTTTATTTTTCTTTTTTCTTTATTACCTGATTTCACTTTCATGGGGTGTTTCATGCAGAAAGGTGTTGTTCAGAATCAAATACAGCAGTTGCTGTAACTCAGTAGTCTCATCAAATGTACTGGGTTTGTAAAACATTCTCTTCCTGAAAAACTGTTTTAGTAGAGGTTTCTGACACAGCTGCTTATTGAATAGTCCCAGTAGAGTGTTTAAATGTTGTCTCTCTTACTGCAAATAGGTGAAATGTACTTATTTAACTGAGCAACTTATTAAGTAAATGCCAGTGCCTTTCTCTGTTCAGAACTCACAATTCAACTAGCAGGTGGTGAATATCTTAAAATCATAAACTTTTTAAAGTTATAGGTTTTAAGGTCAAAAGGTCCAATCTGAAAATCCCTTCATACAGTAGGAGAATTAAAGTTCCTAGGCAGTCTTGTTTCAAACCAGTGTTGCCTAGACAGGTAAGAAAAAGTTTGAATACACTTAATGCATTATATAGGAAAGCATTTCAAAGAAAATTCTCAGGTAGCAAAGACTTACCTCTCTTCATTTCAAGGTTGCCATGGAAAGAGGATATTTTCAGAGGTTGATCTTTTTGAGTCAAGCATTTTTCAGTCTCATAGGCTTAGTTTTTCATTCAGATGTTTAAGTGATACAGGTATAGCTGAAAAGAAAATCAAGTATGTCTGGGGGAAAAATACATTAAAATAACTAGGGCATAGGAGCTATGCTGTTCAGGTTTATATTCCACATGAATTATTTTAGGTGCTCTTTTATTAAATAATGCAGAATAAGCCTGCAAGAAAAGTATGCAGGCCTTGAAGGAATGCCTTCATGTGCATTTAATGCACTTTCTTATAACCAAAAATTTACTCTATAAAAATAATATAACCAGAAGTGTTCCCCAGGACTGGATTGAATTTAGACATTACCTAGAAACATTGGCAGCCCATTTAAGGAGGGGTCAATGTCAATGACTGAAGTCAGATATTAGTTAATTCCTATCCCAAATTAGCCTTTATTCACACTGCCTTAATTATGCGAATTAGGATTAGATTAGGTCAAGTCTCGTAACATCTGTAAAGCTTTACAATCAAAAGAAATTTGCTTCAGCCTCCTCTCAGCTGTGTTGGTTCTAGTTTGCTTTTTAAAAGTGTGCCCTATCGAACTTTTATTTTGGTGTCTATGGGATAGGAATGGGCAGAGTTGATGTAATGTATTTGAAGAGTTCTGTATAATTTGCCTACAGTTATATATCCTTTTTGTGTGCTTGATCTGTCTTGTGAATGAGTTATGTCTAGTGCACTGGTACTATTCATAGAAATTTGCATGCCTTCCTAGAGCTTAAAGGTCCAGATGAAGGACTTCGAAGCAACTGCTGAGCCTCTGCAGGAGTGGCTGACCACAACTGAGAAGATAGTACAAGGAAGTAGCAGTCGGCTCCATGATCTTCCTTCCAAGAGGAGAGAGCAGCAAAAGCTGCAGGTGACTTACAAGGGCTCTTAACACAGCCAGACCTCCCTGTTCCATTCTCCTGGCCTCATTGGTTGCCTACAACAGCTTAATCATTCTAGCATCCTGACCTCTAAATAAGATGGAGACTGTTTTCGAGGTTTGCTGTTGATAATCCTGTTCATCAAGTTCTGCATCTCCACATTTCCTATGACATGCTGCTCCATTGCTGTAACTGTATGGTGTGCCTTTCTCAGCAAGTTTGCCATATGTCACTTCTATTTTTCATGGCACCTTCATGCTTCTCTATCTGCTGCTTTCTTGCACCCACTCTTATTATTACTGTGCTTGTGCTTTACAGTCTGTCCTTGAGGAAATAAGCTGCCACGAGCATCAGCTCAACAGGCTAAAAGAGAAAGCTCAGCAGCTGTGGGAAGAACAAGCTGTCAGCAAAAGCTTTATGCGCAGAGTGTCTCAGTTGTCTTCTCAGTATCTTACTCTAAGCAATCTGACAAAGGTAATGCATCCAATGTATGTGCTCCTAAGCAATTCCTTTGATGTATGTGGGGAAAAATAGACTGAAATGTGAAACACTGCAGTTGTCTTGCTTGCCTGCTCTGTGATATGTCTGAGTTATTCTGTCCTTCACATTGACTTTTTTGAGTGGAGAGTAAGGACTGTCAACAAAATGTAACTGTGATTTTTATTATTATTTTTTAAAAGTGTACTGATTAAGAAGTAAATCCTACCTGATTATACAATAATCAGGCTTGATTTTGATTCTTTCAAGCACTGAAGATATTTTAGTTTTGTAACAAGTGGCATCTGAAAGAGGTATTTTTAAAAATAGAATTAAAAATTAGCGGAGGTGGGTTTTTTTTCTAGAAAATACAGGATGCAGGCAAGTTGTTATTTTGTCTCATCCTGTAATGATTATTATTGGCATTGTAACTATTTTCACCTAAAAGTAATAGGTTGGTCTTCTAAAAAAAAATTTACCTCTTAAGCTGCTTTTGAATGTTCAAGGGGAGGCATAAGCCAAATTCTAAACCATCAGACCAAGAACTTAGAATTTAACATAACTCTTTTTTTGAGTTTCACACACTTTACCACTTAATAGTTCTAACATCTCTCTAGTGTAGACAGATAAGAAAGCCTCCATATTAAGACTGTTATTTTTCTCAAAGTTCATGTCATGAATGAGGCTTGATATAGGCTTACAGTTGCTACAGTAACTAGAATGATTAAGGATATAGGAAATATTTTTTGGAATAATTCAATTCAGAAAGTATTTGTGTTTAAGGGATTGCTACTTTGGCAATTCCTGCTTTTTCTGGAGAAGTAACAATTGTAAAGCATATTTCTGACATACTGAAAATTACTGTATGCATGGTCGTAATAAATTTTCATGTCTTCAGAATGAGGAAGTGAAAGATGCATGAGTTACTAACACAGGCTCATGTGAGCAGAACTTGTAGGAGAGGTCAGGATGAGCAGGAGTCATCTAAGGTGCAGGATACATATGGACATATGGTCCAGCCTGTTAGAGGAACCCTGAAACTTTTTGGATAGCCATGGATCTTGAGAAAGATCCCTCTCAGTAATTTCCAAAGCCTGTTACATTGACTTGACTAGTTCTCTGTCACAGTGAAAAAAACACACTCTGCCCTGTATTGTTGTTCACCTCAAGCCTTTTAGCAATGCAGCTTCAGCATTTATTTTTGATTTGTATGAGCGTCAGTGATTTTTCAGAAGAATGGTTTTACCAGTGAGAGTCATTGAGGAAAACAGGTATTTTCCAAATACCAACAAAGTAACATTGCTGCAGTGGTGTAACTTCTCAGGCTTAAATCTGTTGTTGCACTGACAGATTTCAGAAGTTAACTTCCCTTGCAACACTAACGTAGAGCTTAGATGTGATTTACCAGATGTTTAAGAAAAAGGGAAATCAGAAAACTGCAGCTTTAGATTTAGAAAATAAAAAAATACATTTCTGAGAATTTCATTTGTATTTTATGTTTGGACGATTCATTTGTGTGTGTATGCAAAATTCATTCCATGCTTAGGTGTACTTGTAATTTTCAGTGTATGAAGCAAACTTCTGTGTGTAGTTGATGAGACTCATTCTAAAGTCCGTGAGTTGGTGTGGGGAATAGGCAATCCTTTAAATAGCTGTTGGTGCTAATTGTTGTATGAATTGCAGGAGAAAGTTTCCAGAATGGATAGGATTGTAGCAGAGCACCAGCAGTTCTCACAGAGTCTCAAGGACCTCCACGACTGGGTTGCTGATGCAGTTCACATGCTGGATTCCTACTGCCATCCTACTGCAGACAAGAGTGTTCTGGAGAGCCGGATGTTAAAACTAGAGGTATGGAAACAAAAGTCCAAAGCCTGCTCTTTTTAGATCTGTGTGAAAAATATAAATATAGGATACTTAGTTGTTGCATATTAGTCTAATAACTGTTGTTCAGATGCTGATTTTCAGTTTATTCAAAAGTAACTCCTTTTGTATCAGAAAGAGCTCGTTATTAGAACCTTTCTCTAAGAAGTAGATAAGGACCTTAATGACATGGAGAACTGCATATATGAAAATTCTTGAAATACTGAAAAGATGTTGTGTGGCTGATGAAGGTTAAATGGAAGAAGTAGAATAGTCACTTCTGTTAGTTTAGTATATTTCAATGTATATTCGTAGATCTTACAGATGATATAGTTGATTTAGCAAATCTTTTCCTATAATTGTTTGCTTTTAAAATGGTGACGACAGTTAAGAAAATAGCATCTGTTGATAACAGAACACAATAATGTTAAAGAGTACTATTTAGAAGGCAGTACTTCTCATTTTATTGATGTCTTGGATTCTGAGCCAAAGATCTTCAAAATTATAAGGCTAGGTCAAAAAGCAAAAGATTGTAGCATAATACTAAAATTATGTTTTGGCTTTTGTTCATTGAATCTTTTGGGTTCATGCTTTCAGGCTTTTCATGACTGCATAGTGTTAGAAACTCTGAGTTTGTAACTGCACAGCTCCAGAAGCTGAAGTCCATAGGCTGATGTTTATAACAGATTTTATTTGTTGAAACCTTCATGTTGCAAGTAAATCTTGGAGCGGTAGAACTGTATTTCAGCCCTGTAGAAGAGCTTTGTCATTACATCTTGTCTCTATGAATGAATCCTTCTGTTTTCCATCTAAGTGATGTTTCCTTTGGAATGTCAGCTTTTTCACTGAACAGTACCTTTTCTGATATACTCTAAGTACCTGCACAGATTCCACTAAATTTTTCCTGTTAACTAAGTTTTTTTAATAGCCTGAACCTACCCATTGAAAGTCACTTTCGTTTGTGAAGCCCAGCTGTGAACCCCTCTGTCCATCTTCCAATTCACTGCAGGTTGCTAAATATGATCAGGTCATGTTCCATTAAAGGCAGTTAGAATATTCATGTCCAGGTAATGATAAAAATAAAATATATCCACTCACTTCTTAGGGCCTGCTAGAAGTGAAACAAGAAAAAGAAGTCCAAATGAAAATTGTTCTGACAAGAGGAGAATCTGTTCTGCAAAATACTTCTCTGGAGGGAATACCAGTGATTGAAGGCCAATTGCAAAATCTAAAGGACAGCTGGGCTTCTCTTCTGTCTGCTTGTATCCAGTGCAAGAGGTAAAAAGGGAGTGAGGTGCAGAATGATGCTTAGTAACAAAGCACTGTCAAAACTTTTGAAAAGTAAATTTATTACTCCAGGAGTCAAATTCATGTTAAGTGATTGCATATGGCAAACACTTAGGGTCTACAAGTTGTGACTTCATTTGAGGTAGAAGAAGGGGAGGAAACTGTGAGGGATCTAAGCTTTGTTAACACTTACTGTCAATGTACTCTTAAAACTGGATTACATGTTCATAATCTTGAATATTTTACTTTGTGTTGCACTTGATGCTTTGAAACCTTCTCAGAAATAACAAGATTTTTTCATGGACCTTAATGGTTGCTCTGATTAATGGTTGTCAAGATCCTGCCTGCTTTTCCACTTGCTACCATTCCAAAGAACATACTGTAAATTACAGTTTCCAAAAATGCTGCTCCTAGTGATAGAATAAAGAAATATAAAGGAAAAAGAAGAGATTTCTTGGGTGGAGCATCAGTAGTTGCAAATATTTCAAGTTAAAGGTAATTCAACAAAGAATTCAGCAACTTTTGAATGTAGGTAAAGGGGCAGAAAATTTCTGATTCTGGGTCTTATGCTTTCAGTTGCAATTTATTTACTAAACCTAGAACGTGTCAGCTACATAAATTACAGATCTACTTAATATTATAGATTTGGAAAACTTAATTTCTCTTTGTTAGTCAAACAGTGCTCCTAGTTAAATCTGTAGGATTTTAACAGATTGCTTATCTTGGGATGTATCCCTCATAAATATAGTCTAAAATATCTTTATATGACTATATCTCACTGCTCAAATAGCATGGGAACTTCCACTATCACAAAAAAATTGTATTTTTTTAATTACAGCCAACTGGAAGGAGCTCTCTCCAAATGGACGAGTTACCAGGAAGATGTTAATCAGTTTTCCAGATGGATGGAAAAAGTAGAAGCAAGTATGAATGCTTCTGAAAGGCAGTATGCTGAACTCAGGGAAAAAACAGCTGCCCTCAGCAAAGCAAAGGTGTGTTTGATTTAGAACAAACCATCAACAAGTACATAACACCTTAGAGGCAATAAAACAAACTGTCTAACTGCAAGATAAATCTGTGGTCTTGTTTTAATGGTGCCCTTTATGTGTTCTTCTCTTTCTGTTTTGCAGCTACTCAATGAAGAGGTGTTGAGTCATAACAGCCTGTTGGAGAATATTGAAGTGAAAGGAAGGGGGATGGCTGAGCATTGCATTGCTCAGCTTGAGCTACAAGACCTTCGGGAGATGTATAAGTTCCTCAAAGAAAGAACAAAGGTACAGTTTTTCTTCATAGCGCTCCTTGTTTAGTTGTCAGCAAGGAAGAAATATTTTCATTGATCATTTATTTTACAGTTAAATGAGGATTAAGAGTTTGGGGACAGCTGTAACTTACTGTAACAGGAACCTACTAGGGTGATTAATTAATCTGTCTTCCTGTACTGAGGTTCAGATCTTTCAGAAGGGTTCTAAAAATCAGTAGAATAGTCTGAGGAACTCCATGTCAAAAGGTTCGTTGACTTCAGCAGAGATATAATTGTATCCATTGTGACTGAAATGTTGAAAAAATCTTCAGACTTGTGATTTTCATAAGTGTATGTTTGCAATAAATTTTACCAGTCACTTGTGTGATTCACAAATGGTTGACAGCTACAGAGATTTTATTAATGAACATGAGCCTTATTAGCAAGTAAACTAACAGAAGTGTAATAAGTACTACATTTACTGATAAATATTGATATTGTATATCTGGAAAAGATTAGGACATAGATTAAGATCAGGATGAGGTTTAGGGTAAGAGATAAGATAAAAAAGAAATAATAAAAGACCTGGTCATAGAGTTAAAGCTAGGCAATTATCTCCAAGTTAACCTAAGTTCTTCTGTGATAATTAAATAATGACTAACACATGCTCAGTCAGCCAACTTTGCTTCAGGATAGCAATGTAGTAAAATTGAATTTTGTTGTCTCAGTGATGCCTTTGCCATGTAGAATGACAAAATTCAAAATTTAGCCAAAATTCAGTTTTTGTGTTTCAGGTGTTTTGTGGACCTAGCTTCCACAACTGCAAAAAATGCCATGCTCTTTCTTTTGATTTTGAATAAATAAAATTGCTCAGATTTGCCAGAGAGATACATAAGTCCTGGGAAGTGCTGGTAAATACCTACTATCCCACAGGGATGCCCTAGTCATTGCCTTTTTCTCCTGCACAAAGCTATACAAGCTGCCTTGCTCAGCTTGAGTAACAGCATGGGAACAATGAGAAATGGATGGTGGCTCACATAGGCAAGAGTTCTGTACATCTTACCCCATGTACCAAAAAACAATCCTTCTTTTTGTTCTACCTGATATCCCAGATGACTGGTCTTCCCTGTTCCTAACTATGGCGATAGTGTTAAGATCAAGAGTGCGATCAACCCTGAGAAAGAAATTCAAAGTCCAAAGCAAATAGCTGGAAAGTAAAGAATGTTCAAATATTTTACTGATCCTCTGGCCAGTCAGGAAACCTGACAAGATTCCCCAAGGATTTATGGCCAACATCTGAGCAGACCCAGACTTGTAATTTCCTAAGCCCCTGTTGACAGGAAAGAAAATTGGTCTCTCTTTTCCCCTTCCCACTACTGGGCATGGACAAGGCTTGTATAAGATGTGATAAAAGTCCTGTTTTCCTCCTTTCTCCCACCAGACAGACCTGTTAGAAATAAGAGGTAAAGCAGACAGTAAATTCATAGTTTTATTAAAGTGTTTGTTTTTTATGAGCCTGCTGCTCTCAAATACAGCCTGTCTCCATGAGAACTTGATTCCTCATTCCCATCATTTCTTAGAGGATGTGAATTATATGTAGTATGTTTTTCTTGCGCTTATTAAGACTAATCTTGTGCCAATATATGACACCTTTCCTTCTGTACTCCAGGTATGGTAATATTTTAGTGCTGAAATTATTGTAACTTGCTCACCCACATACACAGAAGACTTGTAGCCTGTTTCTTACTGTGCTCTGTAGGGCCTGCCAGCAAATATCTTTAAACCTAAGATAGTAGATACTCCTAACAGAAGGTTCCAATTCCATTTGCAAAAAAAAAAAATCTAAAAACAATTTAAAAAAAAAAAAAAAAAAAAAAAAAAAAAAAAAAGTCATGCGAAAGAAAAAAATGCAATTTCTAAGCTCATATGCTTATTAATCACTTCAGCAAAGTTTATTTAAATTGCAGTAAAATCAAGAAATAGTTTAATTATTAGACACTAAGTTGCTATTTAAAAGTAATCCTAGATCAAAACTCTAAATCTTTGAACTTACAAACTTATATTCTGGGATAAGTATTTTTGCCCCTACATGTGCTCCCTCTTTCCCTGTAATTGATTAAATCATCTTCAGAATTCAAGTACTCTTTAATTCTTGGAAAGTTCAGCATCAGATACAAACCTTTTCCCTTGATGGATGGCTGGGGTTTATGTTCTCTCGGTTTGACAATACGTTAAGATTTATATAGGTATTTGTAAATACTTTCACATGCAGGAGGCTGTAACAAAAGCTGAAGGACTGCTTACTTTACACCAAGAGTACCAAAGAAATCTGAAGGCCTTTGAAGTATGGCTAGAGAAGGAGCAGGAAAAACTTGACTTTTTATCTCATCTTGATGGTGATGCCCAGGAACAGGAGGCAACACTCCGAGATTTACAGGTATGTGATGTGTGACACCCTAAGAAAAAAAAAAAAGAAAGAAAAAGAAAAGCAAATCTATCCTGTGATGGTATAGTAACAGAATATAATGGTATAGTAACAGAATAACATTTTTTCCCAGACAAAAATTGTCTTGAGACCAACTTGAAATTGCATTATATATGAACACTTTGCTCAAAAGGCAGTGGAAATATTGTTGTTCATTTCTGGAAAAAAGTGTCAGGCCTTGAATGAAACCTCCAGGCATACTAATCCTTTCTTGAAAGTATTGAATTTGTGTTAGATGTTAGTCTATCTCTTCTTTTCTCTGCATGTTTCAAAAAATATGAATAGTATTTTTATTGTTGTTCCATCTTTTATTGCTCGCAGTGCAGGTGCACCTACTTTGAGGCAGTTCCAGTCATGCAGGCTGGCTCCCACAGTCAGGTGGGAAGACTACCACTGACTCACTTCAGTGAAAGTGAAGAGAACCCATAGTGCTTCAGTAACTCCCCAGTTATTATCTTAAGCTGACTTAAAATGCTTTAATACCTGTTGTTAGAGGAGCACAAAGTCTGTACTTGAGATATTAAATGTTTATTACTTTATTCAGGATACTGAGTGGGTCTTTGTATGATCAAGGACTCTGCATATATTTCTGCTTATTATAGTTACTCTAAAAAACCCATTTTGAAAATCTGGATATGTATCTCAAGTGAAATCTGAGATGAAACACAACTGTGTTTTGTTAAGGTAATTTCCTTGTTATGTTTTATAATCAGATTGAATCACTTTGTTTTTTCTGATCAAGTGCTAATAAGCATGAAAATGCCATATATGTCCAGACCAGTGTATCAAAAATTAGTCTGGAGAGTTGTCGCAAACATATGTAAAAATAAATAGGTTTGTTTATTTTAGAAGATTGAAACCTCAGTTTTTAAAGAGATTCAATTTTAGAATCAGTCTTTCAGTCTGCTTGCCACATCTGGAAAGTTTTGAATTTGTGCTGTGGTGAATGGATTCCATCCATCCCATGCTGGCTCAGGCAGCCAGTGTTTCAGAACTGATGAACTTGGCAGGAGAGGAAAGAATTTAATGCATGCTTTGTCAATGATTTTCTGCAGTTCAATTGTCAGTAATAGTGATACTTGGTGTGCTTTTTAAGCGAGCGTGCTTTCACTGGTGTTATTAGAGGAAAGACTCTCTCTAATATTTGTTTAACCATAGATAACTAAAGAGAATGCCCAATTGTCCTCAGAGGAACCAAGGGGGGTTTGCCATGCGTGAATGAAAGCTGCCAATGTAGCGTATGTAACTAACTCTGCCTTTACAGGAGCTGCAGGTCCACTGTGCAGAGGGACAAGCATTACTGAATGCTGCTGTCCATGCCAGAGAGGAGGTGATTCCCTGGGGTATTCCCCAGGTAGAAGACAGAGCCCTGGAATCCTTACGGCAGGATTGGCAAGTTTATCAGCACAGGCTTTCTGAAGCAAGAAGCCAATTGAATGCCACTGTAAGCAAACTGAGGTTAATGGAGAAAAAATTTCAGAAGATTAATGAGTGGTTAACAAACCTGGAGGAGAAAGTTGCTATCAGGACTGGGAGGAGGTCTGGTAGAGCAACAAAAGAAATGCAGCTTCAACAAATGAAGGTAAAGAATATAATTAAAGCATTCCTTAAACAAAATAATACGTGAGGTTTCTATGTCAATTCCTGGTTGCACAGTGAAAATGAGAGCAAGCTTTTTCATTTATTCTGAGTTGTTGACTAAAATGATGGATCGAAGAGAACTTTGTGCCTTCTAGATCCAGGTTCTTCTCATTTTTACTGGTGGAGATATGGCTATAACAATGTTGAGGTCTTGCAGGGAGATCTGTAATTCACATGCTCTGTAGTGTGTGACGACGTAACTGAGTACAAAGGCAGTGGAATGGAAAAGAATATGGTAACCAATAAAATGTGACCAACTGTATTATGACGTCTCCACTGTGTTGATGTAATAATTCTCCTTTAGTCACTGGAATGAGAAGACGTGGTTCTGAATAAACACAGGAAGCAGATCTGAAGCCAGGTTACACTTCACAGTCATCTTCAAAACTTCAGGTGAAATCTGTGGAAAGTCCAGATTGTATTTCTACTATTATTTTTCAAGGGGGAAAAAAATTACAAAAAGAATTGTATTTGTTGTAATGAAATGCAGTCCATATGGGATGAAAATCTTTCCAGTACATTTGTTACAATAACTTTCATCAGATTCTGGTTTATTTTCCAGTTGTAAATGAATGTTTACAACCATGTATTTGTTTTCCTTTTCAATGATTTCCTGACTTAGTTACAATTAAATTTGTGATAGGATAAGATGTTTGAATCAGTCATATAAATTCGATAACTTCTTTCTCATAGAAGTGGCATGAAGACATTACAGTCTACAAAGATGATGTAGAGGAAGTGGGGGTATTGGCTCAACAAATACTAGAGGAAAATCTCACTGCAAGTAGAATGGGAAGTCAGGCTACACAACTTACATCTCGCTACCAAGCTCTTCTTCTTCATGTCTTGGTAAGTAATGAAAATTAATTCATTATAAGATCATAAATTGCCAGTTAAGAAGCAAATACAAACAGGCTTTTGTAATTAGACCTTATCAGAGTCTATTCATTACTGTAGACTCAGTAGCATAACATTTACATTATATATTCATATACATATACACATATATTTCATTGGATTAAATGTATTACAGAAAGATAATCAGGATAATGAAGCAGAATGCCCTGTCACTACTTTTTTGATAGTTTCAGGAGAGAAATTAAGAGTAAAGTATGCTTGAATTCTAATTGACCTCTAGAGAAATGTCTTCCAATGTATCAGGCTGCCAGTGATACACATTAGTATGTGGAAAATTTGATTTGGTAAGGTGCAGTCTTCAGGCTAATATAAGTAGTAATTGACTCACAGTACTGTAATGAAAAGTCACAATTCAAAGTTCAAAATTTGAATACATTTTCAGTGTTTAGTATTAGTTCAGTTTTAACATTGGTGATTGACATATGTACGCCCTAACAGGAGCTCTGTAAGAATTATCCACTATTAATGAAATAACTCAAAGCCTTTATGTTTTATCTTTGTATAATATATTTTATTAATAAATAGCAATTTATTGTTATCTTAAACAAATAGCAATGATAAACATCTGGGTGGTCCTTGTTTCTTCCCCTTACTCTCCGTATTTGTTTGAAGGAGCAAGTAAAGTTTCTGGAAGAAGAAATACGGTGTATGGAGGAATCAGAATTGTCTTTTAGTGCTTACACAAATTGGTACGGAGCTACTAACAAGAACTTCAAAAATGTGATCACCAAATTTGATGTGGTTGATAAAACAGTAATGGAGAAAAAAGTGCAGAAACTAGAGGTACAGCTTTCTTAAATGCAATTTTTGTTTCTGTTCATGAACAGGAGGCTGTATTTTAAAATACATCTTAACAGCTGCTCAAAATTCTGACTTTACCTTCCAACAGAAGATAATAGGATAAGACCAAACAGTACAAAACTTTCTGTTATCTCATGTCATTAGATCATAGTTTGACTATTGAAGTTACAAGTAGTCCTAAATAATATAGCAAATAATCCTAAATAATTTAGTCCTAAATAATAGTCCTATCCTTCCATAAGGCATGCTTTTATCTGTTTTATGTTAGGTTAAAACTTAAAATAAATTCCTATATCCCCAATTCCCTGCAAGTATACTTTTTTTTGTGTGCTGTGTATTTTCTATGTCCTGTGCTTCCTATTTCTCTTCATTGAAACACTCATGTTTCATCTCAAAACTTGTAGATGAGCTTCTCATATGTCCTGCAGCTTAAGCAGCTTAAATGTAATATGCTAAGGGAAAGCTTTCATCTGTTCCAGAATCTGGAGTAGTGATCCTCTCCTGGGAGCTTCAGTTTCTCTGTTTAAATTAAACAAGCCCACTGCAGGGCAAGAGTATTTGCTTTATCTGCTTCCTTCTAGCTTGACACACCTTAACTCCAGGCAATTTTGTACTAAAAATCAAATCATTTTCCCTAGCAATTCTTTCTGTGTCTGTAGCAAAGTTTAAAAAAAGGGAAGTTTTCATACATTTTCTGTTAACTAAGGTTTCCTTCACAGGTGCTATTGAGTGATATGGACATAGGCCACAGTTTACTGAAATCAGCCCGTGAGAAGGGGGAGCGAGCTATAAAATACATGGAAGAAAGTGAAGCTGACCAGTTAAGAAAAGAAATTGGAGATCACGTGGAACAGCTTGAAGAGCTGGCTGGCTCCATCAGAAAAGAGCACATGACTTCAGAGAAGTGTCTTCAGTTGGTAAAGGAGTTCTCAGACAAGTATAAGGCCCAGACTCAGTGGGTCATGGAGTACCAAGCCATCTTACATGCTCCTGTGGAGCCAAAGAGTGAACTCTATGAGAAGAAGGCACAATTGTCTAAATACAAGGTAAAAAGGGGTTATCTCATAATACCACTGAATTTATTTTAATCTAGTGATTTTCAGTAAAGCCTCTGATCAGGTATCCAAGTTTCTTCAATGGGTACATGAGATGTTTCTGATCTGGATGTCCCAGTCAGCATCAATGAAAACATGCATGATACCTGCCTCTACAGACCAGACTAAGCCCCTGGATTTGAACGTCCTAAATGTGAACCCCCTGAAATGTGAATGTCCTAAAAAGGCTTCCATATCTGAAAATTTCCTGTAATGGACCAAAATTCTTTTATGAGTAGACATATGAGTAATTGCATTGATCTCAACAGAGGTGATTGCAGTTGAAGTGAATATAGAAATCAATTGGTCTTTCTTGACTTCAGACATTGTCAATGTCAATGACATTGTCAACTGTTTACATTGACTTAATCAGCTTTCTGGTTAAAACTGGATGTCCCAGCTCAACTGATATTCCAGACAGTCAGCTGTTATGACCTCCCAAGTTTTAATTAGGATTTTAATGAAGTGTTTGGGGTTATTTTCCAGTCAAAAAAATTAGTAGAAAAATGTGTCGACAAACCCCATTTCTTCTTGTAATGATGTTTTTGTAAAATACTCCAGGATTACACGTTTCATGAAATGTGTATTGCACCCGGCTGAGGTGGAGTTAACTCTCCTCGCACCAGCCCATATAGTGCTGTGCTTTACATTTGTGGCTAAAAAAATGTTGTCAACAAACCAATGTTTTGGTCATTGCTGAGCAGTGCCTACATTGCTTCAAGGCTTTCTCACTAAAGCTGCCCAGTACCCTTTGCCAGCTTCCCTGCTCAAAGTTGTATATCACAGCTGTGTGCTTGCTTTCTACTTGTTTGGGGAGTTGTACTCTCTAGAGTACAGTGCTAGGCACTCATCACATGCCATGCCATTAAGAGGATGGCTTTGGTAATACTTTCCCACCTGTTTTCATAATTTGTTCCTCTGAACAAATTTTATCCCTTGAACCAGCCACTTCATGCAGATGAACTCCCTTTGCTCCACCAGCTCCAGACTGTCAGCCATGCTACTAGCCACTCTCAAAAGTAGCAGTTGTTTTTACATGTGTGCAAAGTTGTTGTCTCAGGGCAGGGCTGAGAAGCAGAATCCTGCATAGGTAAACAAAGTTCTGGCTATCTGGAAAGGATGGTATAAATCATGGTAGAAGTATAAATCATGCTGTTCATGAGATCCAAGGGAAGTTAGTGAAATACATCTCCAGTGATCAGTAGATATATTTTAATTCTTGCTTGCATTGTAGTCCATACAACAGACTGTTCTGTCTCATGAGCCCTCAATAAAGTCAGTGATTGAAAAGGGAGAGGCACTTTGTGATCTGGTGAATTATGTGGCTCTAAAGAACAACATTCAAGACCTTCAGAGCAGTTACCAGGAAATCTGCAGCAAAACAAAGGTAAAAAGGAAGAAACCTCAGGATTTTTCCAATTTGCTATTTTTTTACCCCTCTTTAAGAAATTAAATATTTATTTCATGCTGTCATGTCTATACAAAGAACCAACTCCTTTAATTACTCTTGGTGTTTTGTTGGGTTATTTTTGTTTTCTTTTGGAGGGGGGACAGAAGTGACAGGCAGATTTTGAATATGGAAAAAACTAAGTAAGTAAATCTAACCAGAGTTGCTGAAATGAATTCTGAGTGTGGCAGGTGAAGTCTTTGTGTTTTGTAACACTGAGGAGGTATGTATCAGTGACTCATCTGTGTTATTGTTACACTGTTAAAAGCATTTAATGGAATTATAAATACGTTATTTCTTGAAGGGACAGATACCTTTAGATTATACTTTCTCTTGTTTCTGCTTGATTTCCACAAACACTGTTTAGTTTAGTTGTTGAATAAAAGGCACCAGAGAAAATAAACTGCAAGACAGATATAATTTAATTCAGCAAGGGCATTATTAATTAACACTGATTCATTAGTCCATATATATGTTGTACTTTGAAAGGTCTAATACTTCTAAACACATCCTAAAGTATGATTATTCCTCAAGCTTTTAATAGGTTATACTCCTAACAAGGATAAGCTCTGCAAACCATGTTAGTACTTATGTTTGACCTAGGCACCTTTAATTGCCAATCCATCCATCAATGGGAGATGATTTTATCTTTTTCAAGGTTGATTTTTAGTTTAAAGACATGCCTCTCATCTGTACCAAAAAGGTGATGCCCATTGCATTAGATATAATGTTGGGGGCTGAAATTTAGAGAAGCTTCCTGAAAAGAATAAATAGTTTTTAACTCAGTGTGTACATTCTTAATTTTCCTATGACAGATACGGGCAGTATGTACATGCAAAGGCTGCAAGCAGCAGCTGTAGCATTTGGTAGGTCAAGTGCAGTCTCTCAAAGAGTGTGTAGTAACTGTTAGTGAACTTAATGTCAAGTTGACAGCATTCATTTCTCAAGTGTTTCCCTCAGTCTTCAATGTATGGTATTTCCTCTGGAGTGAAAATACTGCTCGGTACCACAGAAGTAATTATTCACAGAAATTTATTCACAGAATAAATGTGTCTTTTGATTTCTTCCTTTGTAGTCTATTCATATGAGATTCCCTCACAGGAATATAAATTTAGATGATAATTATTATATGTTTTCAAGTTCTTGATTGGGTTTTTTTTTAACTCTTGTAATTACCTGAAAAATTAATTTTGTTTATTGTGGACCTGCAGGCATGTGTTGAAACCTTAGAGGTGAGAGTAAAAGAACATGAGGATTACAATAGTGATTTGCAAGAAGGGGAGAAATGGTTATTACATATGTCCAGCAGATTGGCCAGCCCTGACCTCATGGAAAGCAACAATCTTGAAATAATCACTCAGCAACTAGCTAACCAAAAGGTGGGTTTGCTATTGGTGATCTTCCTTTATAAAATACTATTTTTCTTCTTTGCTTCTTCTGCCTCAACTCCAGAGCTCTAAATATTTTTCATTCCCCTATTTT
>WBNO01014805.1:0-30037 GCA_013400575.1 Peucedramus taeniatus
TTGGTTGGATATCTTTAGAGAGAGGCATGAAAACACTCCTAAAGGAAGTTTGATTAGTCTTTGCTTTTATCCTGTTTGTTCTTGCAAAATATTATATATAACATTGTTTGTTTGGGTTTTAAAATTATGACTCGCTCCCAGCTACTGATTGCCCCACTTGCTCATTTTATCTTCTTTTTAAGATAAGTGTAGGGAATTGGAATCAGAATCCTGCCTATTTGAGTATTTGTACAGAATTTACCAGAAGTGGTGATGTTGCTGTGCTGAGATTTTACACCAATGTAATTTGGATGCAACACATTTTCTGAAAAATACATATTTAAGTTCAAAAAAGAAAATACACAATACTGTATACATACCAGGGAAGATGGAGAGCTGAAAGAAATCTCTTTCCTTACAAGATTTGAAGAACATCTGTGGTTCAGCACAGATGAAATTTAAATGCAACCCTAAAAGAGCTACAGTTCCATAAAACAATTCAGAAAGAAAATGAGTACTGTGTCTGTCAAAACTACTTCAGGACATGCATTAGATTTCACTTGCAGTAGTTTTCACTATTTATTGCTTCCCTTTGCAGTATCTTATTAATTTATAAATTTGTGGGATACCAATGTTTGTGTCTATTAATACAATTTAAAATTTCATGAGGTTAAATGCTTTTTATTTAAGCACTAAAGACATAAAGCCATCACAGCCAATATCTACATGCTTTCTAAAGCTTGGTCTCTTAACCCAAGACATCCAGAAAGAGGAAGGTCAAAATCAAATCTGTCAATGAGTCCCATGAGCAGGTTATAGTCAGAGTTTATGAGCTAAAATATTGATTTTACACCTTGCTTCTAACAAGAATATAAAGTCTGCAGGCACACCAATTTCTGACATTTGTATTATTTAGAACAGCTAACATTACACTTCTTCCTTTGCTCAGAGTTAACTTGCGGAGTTCTAACTTATTTTTGTTAGGGTTGGGATTAAATGTGTGATGAAGAGGTATTTCTCATTTGCACTTAGATGTTTATTAGTTTTTATCTATATTACAATGTTATAAACTGTGAGTTCTACAGAACTCCACTCTAACAAACTAAAAATGGAGCTGCATCTCTCTCTCTCTAGAAACCTTTTTAAGGATAAACTCTCTAATTAAAAAATGACATCGCAATCATTTTTACTTCAATAGCTAACTACCTGTAACTCACAATGTAAATTTTTTTACCTAATTATACTATACCACCCAAACCCATCAAGAAGTAAAGAAGAAAGACTAGCTTCAGCCCTAAAACATCTTTTTTTGTTTTATAAATATTATTATATTCTAAAAGTCTAAGTTTTCCACCCTGTGATATTACACACTTCTATTCAAACTCCACACCCACAATCCCAGTTCCATCATTCCATTTTGGAAGCTTCTCCACAGCCTCAGGTCAACATAGTGTTCTCTTGGGGGTCAGTGCCTGTCAGCACAGAAAGTCTGAAATTCTCAGCAACCAGGGTTCCAACATTTACTAAATCTCAGCAAGGCTGGTCACCTCAGGTTAAATCTCATACTCAAATTTATTTGGTAGTATTCAGCAGGTAAAAGAACCTGGCTGCAGAGAGGGAGCCCTGAGTGCCCCAGCCAAAATAAGCACTTATATTTGCCTGTGCCCGTGTGAAATACCTGAGGAAACCTAGGACTACCTTTTTACTTTGTTCCATTTATTTCTATACAGCTTTGAAACAACTCATACATTTCTTGCTTCCCAGAATAGCAGTGATTTCATCAAATGCCAATAAAATCAGGTTTTTGCATTACTTTGTGCTTTACATTTGTACTTCTACAAATATAAACATGTGTGTGTCTGTGTATACATATATACACTTTCTTCCTTTGTAATGCTGGAAAGACACACACTTTTAAATTCATATATTCCTAAAGAACATCAGATCTACTTTCATAAGCCTTTTGTTCCCTTTTTTTCAGTTGCCAAGTCTTTCTGCTCAAAATATCTAATATTTGCTTCTATTTATTTGGAAGAACTGAGATTTTTAAATAACACCGACCTCACCTTCAAACAGCCTAAAATGTTAAAACCTGAATTGGAGTCTGCAGAACCAGACTGTTCCTAATTGTATTGCTCTTACAAATGTTAAAATATATTTCTGTCTTGCAAATATGCTCACATATGGTAAATATTTGTTCTCACAGAGGCTTTTTGGTTCCAAATCAGTGGCTTCATAATCTTCAGATGAGCAAGGTGTGCCAATTGTTACATAATGCGCCCTGTAAATGTGCCCACTCAGCAAATAAAAACACACATTTTGGAGTCTGTGCATCTAGACGTTTGCCGTTCTGTAATTTGAAATGCAGTTAGTAAAGGCTGGCAAAGGTTAGCAAAGGATGGGTGAAGCAGCTCTTTGTGTTTCAGAGAACTCTTAGTTTCTGACTTGTTAAAGATATAACATCTAAATGCATTTTTACCACATCTACACCAGTTAATATTACATTCCTTTCATGTCTGAGTTGATTTGAAAATTATATTGGAGTTGATTATTAGGTATCCTATAACAGTGTTATAAAATGTTTCAATTAATTTTAACTATTATTAATATTCAATTAATATTAATAATATATTATATAAAATTAATATTAAAGTTATGTACTTCTGTTCATACGATATTTCTAAAAATCTTGCGGAAATACCACAGAGGCATGAGAACTTCCACATAAGTCTTTTAAATTAGGGGGGGAAATTTGGAGTGCCTTAAATGTAAACAAAATAGGACCAGATTTCTGACTTCAACAGATAAAAAGCCTGCCAAAAAGTACAAGTATTGATGTACGCCATGGGAAAGGATTCTTCTTTTATTTCTAAAAGCCTATTATGGCATTTACTGAATTAATAAATACTTAATTGTTTAAATATATAGCTGGGCAATTATTTTTATGTGTCAATTTTTAAAACTGTCAGTATCCACTGAGGTGGAAAGAATATTTGCTCATCACCAATAATCTGAATTAAAACTACTGCAGCACTGAAGGGCCTGGAGCTGAGGATTGAGGAACCCTGACTTGGTGCACAGAGTTCTCATGGATAAGAGTAAATTTGCTGCTGCTGCTGACTGCAGACTTTGTGCAGCGGGATTTCCTGCAGGGGAGGAAGGGAAGGCTCCCAGGCTCCTTGCACTGCAGCTGTCTGGTTCATCCAGGAAGGATGCAGCAGATGGAGCAAGCCCTGTACACGCTGAGGGTTCAAGTGAGGGCACCTTCAGCCTGCACATGACTTCCCTGGCAGCCCTAGAGCCAGCCCTGTGCTTCAGAAAGGGCTGAATTTCATTGCATAGCCACACTGTGACCCAATGAGACAGCTGCTAAAAACACCTTGAAAGCCTTCACTAACCATTTGGACCTGTCTCCCACATGCTTAGCTGGCCAGGGCTAAAGATTGGTTCGAAGTCTGAAGCAGAAGGCACAACCAAAAGCCCACCCTTCTCACATGAGAGCACCTTTCTAACACCAGATCCCTTCCAGTCAGGGTGGATAACAGGAATTTTGAATGAATTTGAGGTGGGACCTCCGAGTTGTTTTTGATGATGTGATTTATTTTTCTCATCTTCTATATAGGCAGGAAGTATGAGTTTGGCTCACATCTTCACTGCATGGCTCAGAGGGCCACAAGACCCTTAGTTACAAGACCTGTTATGGATTTATTGACCAATAAAACACTGCCAACAAGGATATTTATGCTTTTAACCCGATCTTTAAATATTTTGTCTTATAGACTCATGCTATAGTGTAAGCTTTTTTAAGTAATTATGTTATGACACACAAACCTATAGTATTGTACTCTAAAACTCTAAACTTGCCTCTACTTAGCTTAACATGTCTCTGCTTTAAACCATGAAACCACATGCTCACTTCTACCACCTAAGTTTAGAAGCTTTTTCCAAGATCCCAGATCAAATCCTGTGTTTAATTCTAAGCTTTGGCTTAAAGCCCAAAGTTCTGACAATTCCCTGCATTTCAAATCCCAACGATGGATGAGTTAGGGTTAAAGTGTCCGCCCTCAGCTCCCCACTGCTCTGTCCCCATGTCAGCCTCTGAAACCCCTCATGGACTGAGGCCCTAAGGGGTGCTAAGGTACAGGGAAGTGGCAAAACTTCCCTTAAGCCTTCCAAAGTAAGAGCAAAACACATGAAAAAGAAATATTTCAATGAGAGGAAGAGTCAAGACACGAATTAAGGCAAACCTCAGCAACCAGCCCAACGTAAGCTTTATGTTTGTAAAAAAAACCCCAAACATATGTAAGTAATTGTTAATGTTTCTGTCTTCTCTGAAGATGTTTCATAAAGGAAAATAAATCTAAAATATATTTTTAGATCTCTTTAATCTGCTCAGACATAATTTTATTTTCCACTGAATCAAAATGTGAGTTTCCCTCCACAGCAGCAGATCTGGGGAATCATGTGGAAGTTTCCCTCTTCTGTTTCACCTTCCATCCCACCCTATCTTGCCCTTACGGGGTTTCTCAACCTCACTGGTGGAAAAGCAGCAGGTGGAAAACCTGCTTTCCTTCCTGGGCTTTCCTTTCAGCTCATCTCACCTTCAGTCAAAGAAATTTCCATCCAGCAGGTGGGACGTGACATCTCTGTCCTTGTCACTGCCACTGTACCACCCCAAAAACTGACTTTGTCCCCTACAGGGTTTTTATACATTGGCATCCCAATATTTCTGTTTGTTCTGGCAGATGTTTGCAGGTGAGCAAGCAACACAAATTTGCTTTGAAGTGAGCTGAGTGTGGCTTCCCAAGCACAGGGAAAAGCTGGGAAAACTGGAAAAACAGGCAATGTATCAGCAGAACAGCAGAGGGAAACAGAGACACAGGTCTCAGTGCAGAGCAAACACTAATAATTGGTACTGACAAGGAGGTTTGGGGGGTCATGTGAACTGCTAAGCTCAAACTCATCATATTTAGACTACAAACAGTTGAAAGGTTGAGTAAACAGAGAGGCAGGAAGAAAGGGAGTCATGCACATGAGAACTGTAATTTATTAGAATGAAGAAACCACTAGGTCACAGCATGCCTCTGCATGATTCTTCTTCATGACTCAACATCACTACTCTAAGAATGTGAATGTGGGAGATTTCCTTGCACTATTAGATATTGAAAGTGTGGAAAAATTGTATTCTACAACACTTGTCTTTCTGGATCTCGTACAGTTTTAAAAACCAATTTCAAAGCCATGTGGTTCACTTCAGCTCTAAAAGTAGACAAAACACAGAAAATATTTCCTAAAATTTTGCCAGAGCAAGTTAGCTGAAGGGTATTTTACCAGTTTATTTTCCAGTTTTCCCCTAAACATCTGTCCCAAGGCAGTACTACCCATCTTATATGAGAATCAGTTGAGAACACACAACAGGGCAAGAGGTATTCTGTATTTAAGATTTCTGGGAGAAGAGGAGTAATTTTGGAACTTGAAACCTGAAAGACAGCTTTTCCCACTACTATTTTCTACTGATTTTAATCTGCTCATTTAATAAAATTTAGTGATTACATAATTGCAGTAATTTATTTTTTCCTAAACGTTTTTAGGAAATGCCTTGATTTTTTTTTTTTTTGGTAAAAAAAAGTCATTCATAGAAGATGAATGCCATTTTTATTTCTAAAGACAAATGTGTTTTTCAAGCCATGCTCATGTCCAAGTTTTTATTAATAGAACTTGACATCTTTACAACTGACATAAAGGGCTCTTCAGGTCTTAGTGTGATATAACAAGGTAATGAAAACTTCTCTCCTGAAAAAGATGAAGGTCTTAAGTGTATCTGGGTATACTTTTATATCCATACATTTATGTGTGTATAGAAGATTATATATTCACACTTGTAAAAGACAATGCATATTCTTCACAATAAAGAGAGGGGTGCTGACAAACCTAAATAAAATGATAGTAATACATTGTTGTGAAACAAAATGAGAAATTATTTCCGAATAACTGTTTTGAACTAGATATAAATATGGTAATTAGTCCTGCTGGGTTTGTGAAATTATGGAATTCCTCCTGTAAATTAAAAGAAACTTTATCTTCAGTGAAGATTATATAGATCTCAGACTTTTCTCAGCTAATTTATATGATTTGTTATATTTGCAGATCTTACTGGGCAGAATGTTTTGCCCAACTGCCCTCCATCATTTCTCACGCCACTGTCAGTCCAGTGTGGATTTCAGCACTGATCCCATTCCCAGTACAGGTCATTCTCCTGGATTCTATTCTGTCCTATTCCAGTCACAGTGGCTGAGAACATACTGACTGACGTTTCTAGATGCCATAGAAGTGTCCTAACCAAAAATCTAGGACAGCTGTCCAAATTCATTAATTCCAAATTCCAAATTCATTAAATCAATACTTGATTAACAAAATCCATCCCAAAGACCACAGATTCCCAGCCTTTTTAAGGTTAAGTGCTCTGTATGCGCATTTGTGCATGTAACAATCCAGTCAGAATCCATTATAGTAAAGTCTGCTAGGATGGAGAATGATGAACAATCTCCATTTCAAATGTTATCCACATAAACTCATATATGTCATATTAATGGTACATATTCTTTTTTCTGTATTTGAAATGTTTCTCTAGACTTCATGACCTAAAACTGTCTTTCTAAATTTAGCTGAAAGAACAGCACAAGTAAATTATATTGTATGTGTCATAATAAAAAACACAGGCATCCTTTTAAGTGCAAACTTTTGGTAGGGTAGGCAAATTTGTTTGGTAACATTGGAACACTAAAAAACATGAAAATAAATAACCATTCTCTTATAGATTCTATCTTCCTATCAGAACAAGGTATGACATTTCTCTGTAGTGTACAAGTCCTGTCTGTAATTAGAGGAGCCTGACTGGCACAGGGCAGTTGCAAGCAGAGCTGACAGCTTGTGCTGACCTCGAGGAATTGCTCTGCTGTTCAACAGCCATGCAGGAACAGTTTCTAAAATGCTCTGGAGAGCTGCAAATAATTTAATTTTCCCTTGCAATCTCACACTGGCTTTGCAGTGAAAGCCAAACTTCTTACACTGAATTAATTCATATTTTTCCAAAGATACCTTAAACCCACCATTTAGATTCTAAAAAGTTGCCTCTTGAAAGCCACCTTAAAGGAATTTTCTACAATGTGTAAAAGTCACTCATGCCTTAGCACTGGAAATAAGACACAGCCCCAGAAAAGGTGTCTCAGAGGGTACAACCTCTGCAGGATCCCTGTGCTGTGGGGGTCATTCACATGTGTCAGACACAGGACGCCTACAGGGAAAAGTGGGCAGAAATGGAATATATTCTGGCACTTATGTTCATCATCCAAATCTCATCAAGCGTGCAAGGAACTCAGTTTCTGGCTGGAGGATTACAACCTCTTTAGCAAACATAGGTTATTTGCAGGTCCTTTTATACTTTATCCAGAATTTGGAATAGAAAGCTAAATCCCATAAGAAAGTGCCTGGAACTTATTTTGAGAAGAGGAAAGTACATTTTTTAGATACCCAATGCTGATGTCTTAGAATATTACCAAGAACCAAAGTTGGAATCTGAAGCACGGGAGAGCTACAGATGTTTTCAGCCTTACTTCTCAAGATGCAGGATCATCCAGCACCTTGCAGCATAATCCTCCCAGGAGTATTATGCTCTCCCAAAACATTGGTAAAAATTAATATTGTTCTCAAATCCCCGGGGGGAAAATAATCCCATGAGAAGACAGAACTACTCATTCACGTCAGATCAGAAGAACTCCAAACTGAGACACTCAGAAAAGCAGAATCAGCAGCAGAAGAATTTTTTTATCAACCTTCATCAGTATGTGTGTTCAGACCTGCGAACTGGCCCCAAATGCTCTGGTCTTCCCAAGAGCCCAGAGCACTAAGAACTCAATCAGGTTGCCTAAATTCTTGTCAGATTAAATTAATGCTCTTCTGAAAAGGAAAGGATAATTTTGGATCATAAAGGGAGGTGAAGACTGGCAAAACATTATAACAGGAAAGATTGCCTGTGGTCAGGAGTTGTGCAGAATTTGAACTGTTTATCTTTGTGTCAGTACATTTTCCCAAGAGCCCAGTCCACTGAAGTGCAATTTGAAATTGCAAACTGCCGGTATTGTAAACTTGGCATTGGACAGTAAAGCCAAAACATTGGTACAACCAAGAAACAAGTTTATATCAGACTTTGAACTCCAGAAGAACCTGAATTTTAAGTACCTCTTGATCATGTAAGGCATTCCAGGTTCAAACTGTGAATTCTAAGGACTCCATGTCAAGCTAATACCTGAATTTCAAGGAAGTTTTCAAATATTTGAATATTTGATTTAGACCAAACTCCAGCTAGAAACACCAGAACTTCCTAGGCATCTCTGTTTTTGGTTATGGAGCATTACCTGCGTACCCAGCTTGGTAGGACCAGAGGACATGGACACCTTCCCCTGTGAAAATTTCCTTTGGGATTCACAAAACATTTACCTACCTCTCCTGCAAGGCTCTTCACAACAGATGTTCTCAGAGTTTAGCTATGGAATCAGGCTCCACAGAAGGAAACAAAACAAAAGCCAGCTGCACTCCCACATCTTTTTATGCCAAAGGGTGAGTTGCCAGAATATTCACTGAGGGAAATGGCAAAGATAAAACCTTGGATACTAACATAACTGGTCATGGAAACCCATACATGGAATGCATTGAATTTAACCAGATAGAAGTGTGCCAACCACTAAAATGCAATTTCACAAAAAAATCCTATTGCTTATGCTCCTTGCTATACAGGCAGACAAGATACTTTATAGCATTCCTCCCCCATATACAGCTGGAAAAATATTAGAATAATTTAAATTTTGCTTTCCTTTTCCCTTCTATCTCCAAGCAAAACTTGCCAACACTGTATTTCACTTACTTATACTCGTAGTTGTTTTTGTGAGCAGCCTCACTGCTTTTGTCTTGATTGTAAAAAAAGTGGTGCTGCCTCCAAGTACCAAAATAAAGGAGGCTGAACTTGCACTGCTTACACGTGTATCTGTCCCTTCTCATCTCAGCACTGCACAGTGAGCCCAATGCTAACATAAACATACCTTCTCAATTAATCTGTAATGCAAGCCTCTGCATAGAGAAAGAAAGAAATATTTCAAAATGAGCATATCTCCATCTGGGCCAATAGCTTTTGGGGACAGTGACTAGGACTGGATGCCTTGGAGGAACATGCTGGGTCTCCTGGCAATGCAAAGTTACTGTGCTGCCAGGGACAGGCTTGCAAACCTCTTGCTTTCATTCTCTGTAAACATATAAAGATCTCAGACCACTTAATTCAGATACATTTCCACCAAATTTAATTTTTCCACTACATTTTTGTATTTATTTTTTCTTTATTCTTGTCCCAGGAAAAATGGCATCTCTCATACACATATATATATATATACACACAAATAAGAGAAATAATGATCTCATAAATGTTATGTCTGACTCATCTTCTGTTTGGAACACAGAAACAAGTAAATTTGTGGCTTTAATCTTTTTACCACTTCCTAAATGTCTTCCTTATCTAACATAATTTGTTATTGAAGCTGGGTAAGGAATGCAAGCACTACAATCACTGAGTATCAAATGATAAACGGTCTGGTCTGACACACTGTGTGGCCTAAAATGAGTACAAATGTTTTCATTAAAATATTGACAGAATTCTTACGGATAATGTCAGTAATTCTTATGGATAATGTCATCTATTTGAAGCAGGTGGTAAGAGAAGCGAGCTTACAGTAAATTGATGGGGTTTTTTCCACCTCTAAGCATTTAGCAGGTGACTTCTTTCAGCTGTGCCCTGTGACCCTTTCCTCAAAATTACCCTTAAGGTAAACTTTAAAAATTTAAAAATTTACCCTTTCGTTTGGCTTGAATTTTTTCAGCAAAGGACAAATCCATTCTATAACATGGCATTCAGAAAACAATGAAAAGAAATAAATTTTAAACATTCAAAGACTACATTGCCCAAATCAGAGTTTAATAAAGAAGAGAACAACTTGAGTAATCAAGAGTACTCTGAATAAGAAGAGAAGTCAAGGGAAAAAAATAAAACCGAAGGACCTTAAACTTGGCAGGGATCAATATGAGATCTATTCTGCATCAATTGCAGAACAAAATTACTAACTAGGACTGCACAGAAAATAAACCAGTGCTCTTGTGCCAGCAAGGATTATGACTGGCTCTCAAAACCTTTGTGGTGCAAGTGGGCTGCAACTAAGCTGAGATTCAAATGAAATGTTAAAATAAAGGGGGTGAATTGGAGAAAAACCACCAACCTCTTCAAAAGTTGGAGTTTCTAGTTTTTAACTACACCATCCATTAAATAGTAGAATTCCATAAGTGAAAGAAGGCTTGGTTAACCATGGTGAAGTCATGATCATCTCTAACCATGATGAAGTAGGCAAAATATAAGTTGATTTTGGATCATTTTGATTTTTGTCAATTTGATTTTTAGTCTTTTTAATTTTGGATCTTTTTGATTTAGGATCTTTTTGATTTTGGATCTTTGATCTTTTTGATTTTGGAGCTTTTTGATTTTTGATAATTACTTGGATTTCCAAATAGTCTGGCATGGTTCTTATACCTTTCAAAATGAGTGGCATGAAGCTTTCACACTTTACCCAGCTCTGTATTTCAGAAGATAAATGAGATATATTTCAAAGTCTTCAAAAGTCACCCTAAGAAGGAGACATAGCAAGTGAAGCAGCCCATGGAATAGCTTGGTAAAAACTTAAAATCTCAGCAAATTCCCTTGTAGTAAGAGACATACTTTGTGGAAATAATAAATAAATAATTGTTAAAAAAATAAAAAAAAGGAAAAAAAGAAGAATCATGTCAGCAGCTTGAAACTGGGCCATCTGGAGTTGAGTTTATAAGCTTGAGGCTTATAAACATGATAATCATAAAAGCATGCCTCCAAAGGGAATAGAAACCGCCCCAGGTAACCATGCCTCTGCTAAACCAAGATGATTTAGACCTCTAAAGTAAATAGGCCGCAGCTATTACAAGCCAAGGAAATTAGGATAAGATAAGGTAACAGCAGAATGATAACTACTTTAACAATTAGCAAATGAAGAGCAACCCTTGCACTCCCTGTGGAGATTCTCAAGGACACAGAAAGAAGTTTGTAACCTGCAACAAAATTTTGCTTCTGTTTGTGTTGTAGCTGGTACCATATTGCAGGACTGCCAGCAACATGTTATTTCTCCTTCCTTAGCCATAAAAAATACAACCAACAGGTTTTTTTTTAAATTTATTTTTATTTTGCCCCCTAGAATTAGGCCTCCATTAAGCAGTCTCTTACTGCAAACAGTGAAAATAATCTTAGGGATTCCTGAGGATGGCAAAGAAGCAGAAGAGAAATTCCAGTTACAGCAAGGCAGGTGGGTAACCTATTTCTCTACAGGATAGTACATTTTGTCAGCTTCTCCTCTCGAAATCTCACCCCAGGTGTCATCTGCTACTCACTAATTTATCTTGCTTAGTCCCATGTGTTCCCCTTCCCAAAGGCTGAGTTCACTGCTTCCCTCTTTTGCTATTTTAGAGTAGCCTGTTCTCTGTGTTCTGAGTGAGCAGGATACTTTTGTGCAATGCAAGATGGCAAGATTCAGGCAAGACATTGAAAAAAAAAGAAATCCTGCAGTAAAAATAGTGAGGCACTGATATAAAAGCAAGGAAAAAGCAGGTTTACTTAAAGCATGAAGGGTTTTGTTCTCCTGTTAAGCTGTAATAAACTTCAGTTGGAAACTGAGCATCATTTTATGGACCTCAGCTAGATTAGAAATGTTCTATGTCCATAAGAATAATTCTACACTAATTTGGATAAGGTGTTATAGTAATATTCAATATTAAATAAATAATATTCAATATTGAATAAATAATATTCATTATTCAATGTACCAGGAGAGTATTACCACAGCCAAAATTACTCCAGCCATCAGCACTAAGGGCAAAGCCACCTCATCTATTCAGCACACAGTCCAGGTAACTGATGGAATTCAATTTTCCCCCAGGACACACTCTGCAGTCCCAGAGCAAGGAGCAGAAACACCTGACACGCCTGGGTACCAACAGCTATGAGACTGAAAGGAAATAGTTTCAGAGAGGAAAATAACCCAGAAAAGCCTACAGCTCTCCTGTGCAATATTCTCATCTATTTTAAGCTATAAACAGCAGGAGAAACAAGGAAGGGGAGGGGGGAGAGGCGAGAGTCTTCCCAGGAAGCAAGAAATATTTTCTGAATGTTATTGATAGATTTTCATTTTTAAGAGAAAATATGTGTGTCTATGATCATAAAAAATTTGGGGGACAAACCCCTCTATTTGCTTCAGAAATAGACTAAAGCTCAATTCATATATAGGTTGTTCCAGATTCATGCTTGTGTATTTCCTTGAATTTATGTGCATTTTTCTATAAACAGATTACTGGTCAGCTTATTCCCAGCCAACACAGGCAAACACAGCAGATTATTTATGTTTTAACCCAGTTACAGAAGAGCCTTGTTTGGGAGCAAGTGCTTACTTAGAGGTCCAGAGCTATTTAAGCCTTACCATCACTACTTAGTGCTAGAATAAACAGGTAATTTATTTTTCCTTAAACCATCAGATTGATTTGATATTTATGAGCATGGAGCATATTTGAACTGATAACACAACCTTTTAGGAGAAGCATGAGTCTGTTCTACAAAATAGGATGGAAAGAAAAATAAAGAAAATGAATGTTTGACACTTTTTAATGCTGAAATAAAACTATAATGTTTCCAGATATTGGAATTATGCCAGCAGAACTTAGTACATCATCTGAAGGCAGACCATTCCAGTGCACTTATTGCTCTGCTGAATGGAAAGCAAGACTGTGAACATGGATTTATTACACCCCAAACACGCACTGATGTTACTGATAGCAGGGCCTGAATTCCTGAGTTCAAAAAATTTATGTGAACAAGTTCTTAGCAGCCTAAAAGAATACTGTGTGTTCTTTCAGCCACACAGGCTTCCTCCAATTTTCTTGGGTTCTTCCCTAATTAATTTTCTAAATTTTTTTCCAACCAAGTCACTCCAGATATTCGGTTTTGCTCATTTTTGGCATAGGTGTGACATCTCCTGCCCTTCTACTGACCAAAACTAACTTTGGAATCCAAACAATTGGTTGCTATTTACCAAAAATTTGGTTACCAGTTACCAAACAATTGGTAACTAGACAAGCTGACTATAAGGAAATCTTTTATTAAGACAGACTCTAGAAGCAGGAAGAACAAAAGTTTGTTCTTGGAAAAGACTTTTCGCATATACAACAATATGGGCAAAGCATGATTAATAACAACCTTCCAAATGCATAAACAGTGTAATACTCATTTACTGTCATCATTAGAAACTAAAAACAACTTTAATAAATGTTAAATAAGAAAGGAAACAGCCAAAATGCCTGTTGCCACACACCTGCGTATAACAATTAAATTAGCCAACTTTCCTTCCCTTACAAAAGCTTTTCAAAGTAGAATGCATTTAGAAATACTGTGCAAATATGAATTTCTGACTTCATGGGCATGGATATTACCAGAATAACTGTCTGCCCTCTCCCCAAACAAATCTTTCCAAGTGCTGAGTGCAGTTACTGGGATGGAGGCTGGTACAACTAAAGAACCTGCTGCCCTTTGATCCCTTGGGAAGGCTGGCCTAGAACGGAGGCTGGACAGAGCTAGAGAATAAATTACAGTTTATTACTGATAAGTAATAATCCTTGAAAAGGATCTCCTCCATGGGTCCACCTTGGGCAGCACAAGAGCCCAGCCAGGGCTGCACCCAAGATGAACCAAAATGGTCCCAAAATGCACGAGCGGTCACGGGGTCTCTCACTTTGATCAGTTCTGCTCCATTTGCAGATTGGAGTTCGTTGTCCAATTCCAGCTTTAGCCCATGCAGTCCCATCCTTCTTGTTTTTCTCTCTTCAGCCCACCTTGTTTGTGCTCTTGGGCCTGAGATTTGGATCATTTGTCCTTGTGCCCAGCTAGGGAAGGAATTGTTTTGTCTCCCTGCTCTGTGCAGAGAGCTCACCATCCCCTGATACAAAGCTCAGAAGTGCACACTAAAGCAGTACAGAATCTGAGAAATAGAAAAGCTAAACCCTGAGGCATCAGCTTACTCTCCAGGAAGAGCTCTGTCCTACATGGCACCACTACTCACTGGGGGTGCACACCAGATTATTACATGGAGTCCATATTCCATTCAACCTTGAGGTCTCTCTGTAACTGTAACACTGACTTCTAAATCCATGCCTTAATATGTCTTATTTAAGGTTTGCATTTCATATTGCTTTTGGGTGTTTTTTGGTTTTGAGGTTGTGGTGTTTTTTGGGTTTTTTTGGTTTTTTTGTGATGGAGGGGGATATTTCTGCATTCTAGTAGTGGAGTTCTAATTACTTGATCTTTTGAACACCTAGATTCTGGTGTTCAGACTAAATTACTAGATAATGTCAAAGAATGAAAAAGGGAATATTAAATATCACTATAGAAAATGGCTATGCCTTGGGTAGAGCAAAGGAGACATAAGCAAAGTTGTTTTTCTCCCTACAGAGGTTGGGGTGTTTTTCACTGTACTCATGGGAATGCAGGAGAGGCTCCTGACACCTGTTGCTACAGAATAAAGGTAGAAAGGCAGAAACTTCAAGAGCTCAGATCAACTTCTCAACTGGTTAAATTAGACAAGGTACCTTGCACTCAGGTAACTACAATATGCAGGACCTGAGGTAATTCTGATACTACAGATAAGTCTATGTTCTGCTGCACTGCAACACAATACCTGCTGTCATATCTGAAAAATCAGAATAATAGGATTACTGGCATGCCTGACTTGAGACACACTGGTTAAATCCTCATAAACCACATAATTATCATTATCAGCGACCTGTTGGATAGAACATTTGTTATATCTGAAAATGAATATACAGTGTTGTGTTTGTATTCTGGCTACATTAGTAGCTACCTGAAATTTGGTGCGCACAAAAGAAAAAAATAGCAATGTCTGGACACAGAAGCTATTAGCAGGGAAGACCTGAGCTCCAAAGTGTGCTGCCTCCCTTCTTACATTCTGCTGTGTGATTTCAATTTCCTCATACAGAATTTTATATCAAAAGTAAACACAAGAGGCAGTGGAATAATACTAGAGGAAAAACAAGGCAAGCCAAAGGAGAAATCAGGCTCCTCATCCTGACCTTTGCAGCACTCTTTCAATATCTCAGGGAAAAAAATAGTGGAGGCCATTAGAGATTCAGCTGTGTTCCAACACAAACTCAACTCTAGCACACAAATACAGAGAGAAAAAGGAGAGTTAGAAAATACAAATCCAAGAAATACTATTTTTCTCCTTTTGCTTCTGTGAAAATGTTTAAGAAAATAAGGTTTCCATTACAGCTGTATGCTATTTTGATGTGCACACAATAGAAAAGTAACAGTAAAATTTTAATTCTGATTGTATTTTGTTATAATTTTGCAAAAGTATGGCAAGAGCCTCTTTTTCCTATTTTTTCCTCAATATCTACTTACAACTTTTCTACCTAGCCAAAGGAAGCAAGAGCTTCTGGTCATGCACAGACAGAACTGCCTGCCCAGTTAGAGTTTCTTTGTGCATTCTGGCACTTTTTCCAGCAGCAGTTCCCTGCAGAAGGCTGCCCATGCATCAGCCATTATTCAGCCATTAATGTTGTGCTTTGCGGGCAGGCAAGGTCTAAGCCCGAGCCAGGTAGGGAAAAAAAAATCTCCTGATGGAGATTGAAGTGATCTAAAACCCTCCTGGATTTTGATCAAACATATTCTGTTCAATATATTGACACATAGGCAGAAATTCAGCCTTTCATATCAGGGAGAAGAGTCTAAGACAGTGATCATATTTATCTCTCTCTTAAATTTCTTATTGCTATGTCAGAGCAAAGCACAACTTTCCAAAGAAATTTCATTTAGCATTATTTCACTCTAGCATCAAGAACAACTATCCTATTATTCTATTGATGCTACTGTAATTGGCTCCATGCTACTTGCTTTTAAGAGTAAGGTTTGTCTCTTACTCGGTCTTTTCAAAATTAATTCACCTCCATTAACATGTTTTAGTAACATCTAACATTATTTACCCCAGAGGTCTACACTCATACTGCAGAATCTCACTTCAGCTCAGGAAAACATCTATCATCATGTCTTTGCTTCACCAACTACCAAGGATGCAGCTTTAAATGATAAAAATTCTGTCCTTAGCTACAGACTCCAGAAAAGTACTCTAAAAGAAATTTGATTTTTTTATAAAACTGTGTTTTATAAAGATAGAGGGGCTATCTAATTACATTTTAAATTGATTAAATCTCAATCACTTAAATATATTCGAGGAAAGCATTGCCGTAAAACACAGGTAATTTTGGTACCTGTATATTATATATAGATATATAAATATAATATATATATATGTTATATTTATAATATTATATAAAATAATTTTATATACTATAAAATGTAATATAATATACCTTATAAGGTATATTATAGATACCTTATTTCAGTTAGCAGATGGGGATTATTTTTAAGAGCAGAGTACACAGTGCACATGAAACAGGGAATACATTCCTTCATCTGGAGTACAAGTTTAAGATGCCAACTTGTAGCCAGGCTTCAAAATCTCCCAAATGTCTCTGCACTTTTTAAATGCAATATTAATATGCTTACCACAAACCGGCTGGGAAACTATGTCTCTCTTAGAGGATGCTGTTCCCTATATTTGAAGAGCGTATTTCTACAGATCAGTTGCTGAGAATTTCGTTGAATTTTCACATTATCATTTCCCAGGTTAACACCTCTCAGGTTTGGTCTCTCCTTTTGGAGAAGTTTGAAAAAGGAACTTCAGGAAGAACTGTTCCACCTCTTTTGAGAGTGATGTTAGGGAAAAACAGGCAGCTGCCAATTACCAAGAATATTCTATGTATGAACTGGAAGTGGTCTCAGACTTGGAGTGGTGAAAGAAACCAAAACAACCTACCAGTACAAAAACCCAAACCTAACACCTGCCAAGGGAAATTGCACCAAAATTTGATCTCCAAATGCACCAAAACTGAACTCCCATAAATCAGCAGCAAATCTGACAGCAGGACACACATATTGACCCATACTCTGAGCCAGGCAGTTCGTGTATATTATTTACTAACTGTGCTTCACAAAGTTGATAAGGAGTTTGCTGACTGACTTTTACAAAAATTTTTTTATTAGAAAAGTCACTGTCAAAACC
Source organism: Peucedramus taeniatus (assembly GCA_013400575.1). Lineage (NCBI taxonomy): Eukaryota > Metazoa > Chordata > Aves > Passeriformes > Fringillidae > Peucedramus > Peucedramus taeniatus. Next base: position 17,280 of record WBNO01014805.1, read on the forward strand.
TAAAGGTGACAGGGTCACCATTTTCAGTGTACAGAGAAGATAACGACTGACTGGATGCAAGAAAAGACCAAACTGACTCCTGCTGTTCCCAGCATCAGTGAGAAATCAGCATCCAAATGGCCACAAAGCAAATGAAAATGAAAAAATTCTGCTACAAAAACATGGCCACCCTCATGTGCTGTCCCATGAATACTGACTGCCAGAGGAGAAATCCTCCAAGAGCCTTTGTAGGGTGGGTACAGTTTGAGAGCAGATAACATCAATCCTCATCCAGAGCAGGCAGCAACCCCTGTGCTCCAGCAGCCAGGGAGCTGTGCTGCTCAGGAAACTCACCCTGGTGCTCAGATCAACCCCTCAACTCTCTACAACAGAAGGGAATTTCATACCTTGGTCCTCAGCTGGAGCTGCTTCCCGACAGTGGGCTACAGTTTCTTATAGGAAGAGTAAAAGCAGGAAGCAGGACCTCTCTGGTCTGGAGTTAAATGGGTTTAATTTTCATGTATTTTTCAAACAAGTTAAGGAGGTGAGAAATTGAACAGACACATTTGACTGAGCCAGATACGGAAGTCAGCCTTCAAACACTGCACCCATATTTGTACAATTTCTTTTAAACAGTCAGGTTATCACACCTGAATTTCAGACTGAGAACTGTGTTACACAGAAGTGCAGCACCTTACAACTCAACTTCCAAGTGCAAAAAGCAGCATACAACCTTTCAGCATCCACGTGATAAAAACCAGCCTGAAATTAAAGATAATATTCTATTTGCAGAGGCCAATATAAATCCTGAGTAGCTCTGCACACTTATTTTGTTTTGATGGAATTCAGGACCTAAGGTTTCCATTACAGCTGTTATACTAATTTTGACATGCCCACAATGGACAATAGTAAAATTTTAATTCTGATTGTATTTTAATTTTAGTCTGAGAGCCTGTGATAGTCATTGACTGCAGAGTGAGAGTGACAATGTTGTCTGGGGTAGACAAAAGGAAAACAGAACCCCAGGGGAGCCTGCAGTTTGGTGCTGGGGGCTGAACTATGGAGACCTTCATGCTGTGACTGATAGGGCAAGATTGTGCACTTGTTAAAATTGACAAAACTTGAGCTGCATTGGCCCGTCCTGCGTGTGTGAAAGTCATAAAAAATATCATTAAAAATGAATTGCTTCCTATCCCAAGCAGTTCTTCCAATATAGCAACATTTGATTGACTGATACAGCAGAAAAGCACACAGACAGCCTGAGGAGATCAGGCTGGCAATGGCATATGTAGGATTACACCATCCATTTCTTCCATTTCGTTTTCCTCTGTGTTTATTGCAGTTGTTTTTCATTGCTAAATAAATGGAAATATATTCCCTCATTCTAAAATAAATTTGGTGAATTTTAGCAGTCATGAATCTCAAAGTCAAATTGCAGCAGCTGGAGCTACAGACTAAGAAAAATTATGTTAATGGTCTTAAACTATGCTTTAAAAGAAGCTCAGAGATATCACCTTCTGAGAATAGCTCCTGTGGAGACCATCAGAAAAAAAAAATGGGAAGAAGAAAGAAACCCTATCACAAGTGCTTTTATTGTGAGGATTTGAAATCAAGTCTTAGTGGTTCTTCCCCAGTGCAAAATGTTAATTTAAACTTTTAACACTGCTCTGATCTGAACATCTAAACAACACAACCTAACCTTATGGCTTCCTTGCTCTTGTGTGCATTTCTAATAATTTCTGTGGAAAGCACAGATAACACTATTAACTTTAATTTCAAATAAAAAAGGATTTACTGTGAACATATGAGAGTCAGTTTTAGCAAATTTCATTTTCTCATTTCTTCTGCTGGTATGGAGACCCAGTAGAACTTTTCCTTTTCAGAATAGGTAAAGCTAAGCAAGATTTTTCCTTCTCAATAAAGTATTAAAATTTCTCTTTTTTTTTTNTTTTTTTTTTTTTTTTTTAATTAGTTACAATAATGACTACATTTCTTCTGGAACTCCAGAGAAGCAGTAACCTGAGCAAGCAAAAAGTAAAACCTAAAGAAAATTTTGGGATTTTTTCCCTATTTGGCCAGGAAAGTGAAATAAACATTCTAGTTAACGAAATCTAAACTTCACCAAGCCCTAAACACTGTAGGGATGAGAAACTTATCTGTAGGAAGGTGTCTTTTTTTGCCATATGAATCGTCTAGAATGTTTCACAGCTTTTCTAAAATCTGTTTCTGGCCAAGGTGTTCCAGGTGCTGCTGGTTTGGCAGGCAGTCAAAATCCACTTCTGAGAAGCAGCCTGGGGAACCAGCAGCAGGCAGAACACCAGGGGCTTGTCTGGAGAGAGAGCCCCACCAGGCTACAGGACATGGGTATTCCAAACTCCAGACACTATGGCGTTTGTGGGAATCAAAGCCCTTCTTGGGACCTTTTTTTCCTGGCAACCTATAATTTATATAATTTATGAAATATAATATAATATACAATATATATTATATAATGCATATTATGTTATATAAAATATATAATATAAAGTGTAAAATATAATATAAAATATAATATAATAAAGGTATAAAGTAAAATATAAAATATAAAATAAAATATATGAAACATATAATATATAAAAGATAACACAATGTATAATATATTAAAACATATCATATATAATGTAATATATAATGTAATATAAAATTTAGTGTAATAAACGATCTATAACATTATTTTAATATATTATTATACATATTATATACTATAATATTGATATAAAATAATACAAATTATAAAATACAGACTAAAATGTGATTTTTATATATTATGCAATATTATTTTTATATCATTTATATAATCTGAAACCTTATAATCTACAATATAAACTTTCTGCACTGATTCTTTTTGTGGACAAACATTAAATTAACCTGCGTCTTAAAAGCTGTTCAGCCTGAACCACCCTAAGTGTTTCCCCAGTGGCCTTGCTGCCTGCTGCATGTCCAAGATCTGCTCAGCACCCCATCAAGCCATTCTGTATAAATCATCCTTGGCACGCCGAGCCTTACATCTGCCCCCCAGTTAGAGGGCTCTGTAAAATGGAGACTGGTTTGCATATGCAGAAATAGCCCCTCTCTTGGTCATAATAACAGTTAGGAAAGAGTAAACAACGGGAAGAAACAGAAAAGCTGGTTTCATGCTACTGCTACTGACACAAAATATGCCATGATGAAATTAAATAGAGGTCAAATACTATAGAGACTTGAGATAGAGCTTTAGAATCTTCCCAAACTCAGATATGTTGTGATGCCTCAGGGTTCAGCTTTTATATTATTCAAATTCTGTGCTGCTTTAGTGTGCACTTCTGAACTTCATATCAGGGGAATGGTGAGCTCCCTGCACAGAGCAGGGAGACAAAACAATTCCTTCTCCAGCTGGGCACCAAGGACAAATGATCCAAATCTCAGGCCCAAGAGCACAAACACAGTGGACTGAAGAGAGAAAAACAAGAAGGATGGGACTGCATGGGCTAAAGCTGTAATGGGACAACGAACTCCAATCTGCAAATGGAGCAGAACTGATCAAAGTGAGAGACCCCGTGCCTGGTCGTGCATTTTGGGACCATTTTGGTTCATCTTGGGTGCAGCCCTGGTTGGGCTCTTGTGCTGCCCAAGGTGGATCCATGGAGGAGATCCTTTTAATAAATGCCTACTTTATTCTTCAGCTCTGTCCAGCCTCCATTCTAGGCCAGCCTTCCCAAGGCATCAGATTGATGAACACTATAAATTTTTTAGATGTTTATAGAATAATTTTTGTTTTTTCTGGAGTCGATGGAATTGTGGTAGATTGCTTAAATGGAGCTCTATGTTCAATGATGAGGTATAAAAATAATCAAAACATATGTATCTACTGAAAAAAAAAACCACACAGTGTTTATATTAAAAAATGTAGATTATATACAAATAATGTATTAAAATTTTGAATACAAGAAACATTTCATCAGTTCTCATAGTTCTGAGGTGTGACAGAACACTCCAATTTTCAGTACAGACACAGCAGTTGCTGTTACTGCTATTTTCCTTCCCTTTCCTCTGCCAAAGACATAATTCTCTAGGTGCATTTACCATTCACTTGGACTGCAGCTGCATCTATCTACTAAATTCACACCTTTCTGTCCAACTTCACCAGTTTCTCTGAACCTGGAAACACTCATGTTTATGATAGTAAACTTCATGTTATTTAATCTAAAGCAGCCAACTCATCATGCAGATAGACAACATGAAAGCATAAGGAAACTTTAAAAGTTTCTTTCTCTGCGACAGGGGAAAAAATAGGTAGAATTTAACAGAAACCAAATCAGCTGCTTTGTCTAGCGAGATCATTTTAAATGCAAATTTTTCATTGGGTGACCCATTATTTATAATTTTTATATACCTTAGTTTTTTTTGGATTTTTAAAAATTTCCTTAGAACTAAGCAGAAATTTTCTGGGTTAATTGTTTTAAAACTGAAGAGTTATGCATTCATATATCTTTCCAGACCTACAATTTAGAATCCAATGGCCCACAGTGAAGATGTCTCTCCTCCCCCAAATAAACTGAGTTCATTATTTATACTCTCAAGCCCCAGTCATTAATTCTCTGAGTGAATGAAGCAGGGTTGAGGGCAACAAATAGTCAGCATATGTTTTGTGAAATTTTTTTCCCCTAAAAAGAAGTAAACCTACATTTGTATAATTTCTCATCTGCTCTTGGGTAGCTTCAGCATGACCATCTGGGGGGAAGCAAGCTATTTTATCAACAAACACTGAGCTACATTATCAAGAAAAAAAAAAAAAAAAGAAAAAGGAACAAATTTCAATGAAGGGTTTTATGAATAGGCTGTCTGAATTAACCATTACACAAGCATCTCCTTTTTCCTGGAAAATTACATGAAAAGAATGCTTATTTATCATTCTAAACAATGTCCTCGTTCTCTCTCACCAAAAGTTTGATTCTGAAAGATAAGAAACAAATGTTTCTTTTCATATTTAGTAATGCTTGTTTAATCTACAACACAAATTCCAGGTTTTGCACATCATCCTCAAAAAAAAAATTGATAGAGGAATTAATTCTTGAAGGATTGATTGCTTTTTGAAATGCCCATGTTTTTTTGGTTTTTTGGGGTTTTTTTTTGTTAGCTTTTAATGAAAGATTTTTCTTCATAAAAATAATGATTTTAGAACTTTTTTTTTCTTTTCAGTTCTATGTATCTGAAAAATTTGATCCATGGCATTTGTGCTAAGGAAAAAAAAAAATTATTGTACTATGGTCGAAAAAAAATCCCCAAAACATTTTCCAAACAAATGAGCACATTTTCATTTGAAGCTGATAGTGAAAATTTCAGCACTAAAGAAGAAAACTGAGAGAGTTTTTTATTAAGAGATTAGGTGAATCAAAAATCCCTTTCAAGCACTCTAAATAGGAGGGGAAAAAAAGAGCTAGAAAGACTTTGCCAGTTGCAAAAGGAAGTTGAGGAAAGTGAAGGTTGGTGGCGGGATGGAAGAGTCAATGTGGTTACAAACGACCCCATTGAGGACACAGTGAGTTAGTTATCTCCAAAGGAAAACTGAGAGCTTGTTATCTCCAAAGGAAGATTGAGCCTCCAGGTAGATCTGCACATTTTGCAAAGGAGGACAGCTGACAGTGAAGGAGCAGCAGATTAAAAACTCCATGAAAAATCCACAGGGCTGGACGAGATTCACATGAGGGTGATGAAATGAAAAATGAAAAAGAGGGATGAAAAATCACTCTGGGTTTACCAAAGGTCACATTCCAATCAGACATGGCCTCAACAAATAGAAACATGCTAGGAAGTCAAAAGGCATGGACAGAAATGAACCTGAGATGGAGATTCCCAGCCTGCCCTTCAGAAATGATGACCAAAGATGGGTTCAGAACAGGAGGAGATAGATCTGCTCTCAAGGGAACAGCAAGGCAGGCTGGATGTGGGATAGCAGCCACAGCAGAGATGGGCAGATCACTCCCAATGCAGCAGGTGACTCATTCCTTTGGGGTCTGACATGAATGGTAATTCATTCTAGAACACCCACCTGCTAAAAATGTCAAGTTTTGTGTGACTCCCCAGGAACAGATAGCATTTAGGACACTTTCCACTAATTTCTTTGGCCTTAAGGCAGAGAGTGTTATTTTTATTTTGGGTAGGGTGAGCAATAAAGAACATTACTGGAAGAAATAACCATTAAATCAGTGCTGAAGGTTGGAAACTCAGTGTGTCACTTCCCATCCAGTAATTCTGGACACCACAGAAAGGCCATTCACCCATCTCACTGAGCCTTTTTTAAAAATTATTTTAACAAAACACATGATGTAGACATCAGTTTAAAACCAGTTCAATTTCTTTCACTTTCTTTTAAACATAACAGCTTGGTTTCTAACAGGTGAGATTTTATAGAAGAGATTTTACAGGCTTGGTTTTTAACAGGTGAGATTTTACAGAAGCTCCCTGCCAGCGAGGCAGCCTGTGAGCAGTCACCATCACCTATTTGCTGATGTCTTTATTACAAAGAAAATCTAAGTTCAGTCTCATATCACTTGCTGCAATTTGAGTCCTTGATTTTTTCTTTCCTTAACTGTATCTAGAAAACAGATTTTAGCCTTTGTTTTCTAGCAATCTTTCAATATTTTTAAAATTGCTCTTGTGTCTTGTACTTTAGTTTTCTTTTCCCTAGATTAAATCATCACAATCTTTTCAGTCTTTACTCATCATTTGTGACTCCTGCACTTTTAACATTTTTTTGTCTTTTTTACCCTCCTTTGGATTGGATTTTCTCTAATTGATTGAAATGTCATTTCCCACATCCAGTTACAGAATTTTAGGCAGTATCCTTCCAGAGACAACCAGAAGAAACAAATTCCTTTCTGAGCCTTATATGGAGAGATTCTCCCTTACTTTTAATTATTTTAAAATTATTTTTACATTTTAATTATATCTTATTATATATTATATAAGTATATAATCATACTTTTTTTCTTAGTAGCCTGGCTTGGTTGGTATGTGATCAGATTAATTGCTTGAACCCCAGATTCTCTTCTGAGGACCTTATAAGCCCAAATAGTGGTGGGGATTTTTTTTTTTTTTTTTGTCTTACATTTATGCAGTTGATCAGTTTATTCCATGTGTGATACTTTGCTTACAAACAATGCACTTGATGTTTTTTAAGTATTTTTCCTCCAAAACACAATGTAATGCTAAATGCAGCAAGGTGAACACACAAGCTGGTGTTGATAGCCAGATCCAGCTGCCTGCAGGGAGCCTTGCATCTGGATCCTTCATGGAGCACAGAATTGAGCAAGAGCTCACCAGCCTAAAGATAGAGCACCTTCTGTTTTGCTTCAGGAGCCACCATCACACACTGAACACTCTGGTGGTGTCTGCACAGCCCTGACAAGCATAGCCTGACCTCCCTCCTCAAGGTGCAGGGAGAACAAGAGCTGCTCTTGCAGCTTTAGACTGCCCTAAAGAGGCAGCAGAGATGGGAAAGGATGGGAAAGGCTCGCTGACACACAGGGTCCCAGCTGCTCTCTTTGCTGGGGGAAAAACAAAATGTGTCTGCTTGAGTACCTGCAAGTAAGGGCTGAGTCAAATCAGAGAACTTAGTGACTCCAGTTCCACCAAGATAATTGAAAATTTCAGCATCATCCAGGCAAGAATCTGAGAGGAATCACTAAACAAACTTTCTTTAGATTCTGGAAAAAGGTTTCACCCTGTTGTTGGTTTTCCCAGCTTTTCAGAGACAGGGCAACTGAGAATAGTCTTAGAAGATTTTATTCCAGTATCAGTCTCAATGAAGGGTGAGACATAAGAGATGTAAAACTCAATGCCATTCCATCAGGAGCCACCCTATTTCCTGGTTACAATACCTTGTAAATGTTTCTCATCCTATTAGCTGTTGGCACACAATGCTGCTAATACCTCTAACACCAACCACCTATTATTTTAATCACCTATGATCACCTATTATTTTACCCCACATGGTCCTCTTACAATGCATCTTTCACAGTTCTAATTTTCAAAATTATCTGGTCTTTTTGCAAGGCCACCATTTGAAACCTATTTGTAGTTCAATCTCTCTCTCAACAATGTCATCTCCATTCCATGGCCTTCCTTAGTCAGCACCCCTCATTCCCGAGTTTCTACACAGATAGACAGGGCTGTGTGAGCTTTCTGTCAGGTTTTGAGAATCCCTTACAAACCCATTTCTCACACCTGGTGGTTGCAGATGAGGCAGCACTTCTTGGGGACAAAAGAGGTGGTGCATGATAACAATATTATCACAATATTATAAAAATATTATATTATTATTATAATATTATAACAATATTATCCTGCAATAATGCCCAGTGACCTTTGACTAGCTGGACATCATCTCTGCTAGTCTGGGTTCTTTATAGGAACCAGCTTTCTATCAGGTTCCAAATAGGAACAGACACGTCTAGGATGTGTTCAGATTAGGTGGGATCATTTACTCTCTGGAAATACCCATTTCTCTCCATTAAATACAGAAATAATACAGCAATAAACTGAGGTTATGCCTGTTCCTTCAAGACAGGAAAAATTTAGAGCTATTGACATCTCCCCCAAACAATAGTCCTTGTCCTAAGATAAAGAATAAATTAAAATCCTGAGGGTTTCAAACAAGGGGCCAAGCATAGAAACAATGAAGAGGCCTAGTTACATGAAGTGTTAAAGTCATGATGGACTGTTTTAAGACAGCACATATGGAGTAAGATCAGATCCTCCTCCCTTCATTCTACTCCACAGAAACTTTCAATAAACTAAAGAATTTTTTGTAAACAGACAAAGATTTTTTCCCCCCAAATCCTGTCTACCTCTCCCATGAAGAACAGTGAATATCTATAATTTAGGAGCTAGCTCCAGTGATGCTGGTGGTTTTTAAGCTCCTATAAATGTCTTAAGATGCTTATAACCCTAGATGAGCAAATATTACAGCCCTTATTCCCAGGGGGATCAACACATCTTCAGGACATGGGGAACCAGTAGGATCTTTGTAGAGAAATTATCAACACTGTTGGTGTTTTACCCTGCATAAGTCAGGACTGCAGAGCAGAGCCAAATGCACCCACACTGAGGCCTCACAGGTCTCCTCCACCAAAGTCCTTTAGTGAAACCCCAGAGAAACTGCTCAGACTTCTCAAAACCAAGCACATATTAAGGGCTGCATGTTAGCCAGGAATTAAAACAGGACAAAATATGAAAAAAACATACCACTGTGTATTGCTATGATTTTAGGAATGAAAAACTGGAATAGCAGAAGTCCTGGTAATCTATTCTAAGAACAAGTTCAACACATAAAGGCAAAAAAGAGAGAGGAAGACACAAGCCATAAACTCTGCATGCCTTCTGTAATAGAGTAATTGGTGGTTTTTTTTGTTCATTTAGCAGCAAGCATTCCAAATGCAGACAAGCTTTTCTAAATTATCAGTGATGAAATCTCTTTTTGTAACTTATATTTCCAAGAGAGAACACTCAGCCATGCACCTAATTAAGAAGAGGGACTCTTAAGACAAATTACTTATGTTGAAAACAACAGAACTCAATGTTACCTAGGGGTCCCAGTGTTTTAGGAAAGCTAGATATATCCTATTTTTTCTCAGAATAGAAATGTGTCTGAAATATTCAGCTTTATTACAAAGAACACAGGTATAAATTGCATTTCTGCTACTTATCATTGTGCTTCATTAAAACACAATGACAAAAAATAAAGCAGCACATCATTCAGTGGGTTCTTGCAGGATTTGAGGATACACCATGAACAGCCTCAGTGTCCTGGCTGAGAGCAGGTGTAAGCCAGAGCTTTCCTGCACACCATTTTCCCAGCACTGATTACTTAATTTTAATGTATAAATCCTCCCACTGTATCCTACAAGCACATCCCTGCTAAAGAAAAAAAGTTTTGTGCTCCCAGTGCAGCTGACATTTTTTCAGAAAATGGCCTGGAACCTATTTCCATGATTATATAATATCATGCAGATCACATCAAGAAGTTAATGAAATGAAGGATAAGAGTTGAGATTTGCTGTTTCACATATAAGATGACAGAATTAATGCAGCACCCTGGGATATTCTGAGGCAAGCAGACATTAGAAACCCAGATGTCAACAGGCATTTAGTAATTAAAGGCAAGGAAAATCCAACCAAAATCATGGAACAGCCTTTTAGTAGGCTTAGGGAAAGTCTACACCTAAGCAGACTTTGGGAAAAGGAAGAGCAGTACTTAGAAAATAAGGTAATTTTTTAGCTGCTTGTGAAAACAGATGTACAACACTTTGATGAGATGTACATAACGCTTGCTGGCTAGGAAAAAAAATTATCTTGGGATCCCCCTTCTCCTTATTCTTACATCTTTAAAAAGAGATCAGGGGCACATCCAAGAGAGCGTGATCAATATTTATTCAAGAAACTCATAGAATGAAGAAGTTTTGGCAGCAGATGTGCTCCAGGAGAGACATTCACGATATATGATCAATACCAACAGGACAACAGTCCAGTTGTACATCCAGAATATTAATCACCACTTTGTGTCCTTTCCTGATGGCTCACCCACCTCAGATTCCTGTGGGAGAACACACAGTGACAGTGTGATGCTACTACAGAAGAAAATTAAAGGACAATTGGAGTAAAAACTGGAGTGAAAGACAAGGACTCAAAGATGAAATACTAAATCACAACACACCATAAAATACACATTATATTTTTATTGCAAGAGTCCCTTGCCAATCAGCTGCTTTCATTATTATCTCAGCCTCACCAGTCTGTCCTTGAGTTGCCTTGTAACCACTCTAAAAAAACACACAGAGATGAGGTTATTTATGAAAGTCAGCACTCATATTTGTATTAAATTTGTATTAGAATTGTATTAAATGCTCCTAGACCTCCAGTATTTTGAGGGTATTGACTTGATCAGCAGCTGATTCACAGTCTAGGTCATAAGCTTTGATTTTTTTTTTTTAATCTCTCCCTGTTTACATCCACTCTTTTTATTTATCTGAGGCTGGGGTGATCACAGCAGTACCTGTGGCTTCACTCAGCATTTATGAAACACTTTGGCTAGTCAGTTATTACTGTTATCTACAGAACCACGGGACAGCTGGGGTTGGAAGGACTCTAGCAATCACCTGGTCTGATTCAGAGTCTAAAGCAGGCTCACCTAGAGCAGACTGCACAGGATTGTGTCCAGGCTCTGCATTTCTCCAGAGGAGGAGACCCCACAGCCTCTCTGAGCAGCCTGTTCCACTGCTCCATCACCATCAAAACTAAGAAATTTTTTCTTCATATTCAGACCGGATTGCAAATATATAAACACATATATATAAATTCAAATATATATATATAAATTTCTGTGCCTTAACTTGTGACTATTGCCACTGGGCACCACTGCAAAGAGTTTGGCTCCCGCCTCTTGACACCTGCCCTGTAGATATTTGTATTCATTGATAACTATCGTTGCTGTTAGTAATGAAGGGATGGGATTTTTTTTAAGTTAAGAATGATTAATTGCTCAGATAAACATTAGTCTTAGAGGCTGTGAGATTTTAGAGGAGCAAGTATTTGGTTCTAGTTTAAGAGTAGTTGTAAGTTTCTTTGTTACAAGGTAATATATAATTTTTTAAACTAATAGATAGTTGTTATAGAATTTATTTTGTTTTTTAGCTTATTACTTTTACTTATTTTTATTGTACTGTTGATACTTTTATTTAATCAGTTTTTAACTTATATATATTTTTATTATAATTTCTAAACTCTTCATTTATTTTATATAATTATATTCTTACATTATAAATGCTACTATTTTATTAGTATAGTTTCTTATTTACTTGAGACATATTTTTACTTATAACTATAGAACTATAAGTTTATGATTTTTTTTTATTAATGCTTGTGTATTTTGTTTTTACATAAATTTAAGTGTCTTCTAAAGCTACAGATTAAGCATTTTCGTGTCTAGAAATTTCTGGTTTTCTGATTCCCACAGATAAGATTCCCTCAATCATTTCTTCCTACTACGAAATATGAGATGGGGGGAGAAAATAAAGTACAAATCTTCACTGGTGCTGTTAACCATTGTCTGACTCACCAAGCATCACAGTATTTCACCAAAAATACTGCATTAGTTGGCACTGAGCTGTTCAGGTTCTGGGAGAAGCCTACCACAGTATTAAACAACTATCTCTCATTCCTGTTTCTCAAAGCCCTCACTTAGTCCAGTATTCCTACAGTGCTAGACCACTGAAATATCAATGCCTTCTTTTTTTCTGTTCAAGTGCCAATAAAAACATGCTGTTTCAAGTATTTGAATTTATTTGATCTGAATTATAGGATTAATTCCACCTGACAAAGCCCTCAAAACAGATGATCCTGGACAGCTTGGAAGAATAAGATGTCCAGGTTGTGAGAGAGGGCTACTGCAGCCCTTAAAAAAAATTGTGGTGTTTATTGACCGATTTAGAGTCCTTTTATAAGTGATGATCACAAGCTGGCATGAAATTCAAGTAATAGGAAAAGAAAATTCCTGGCTATGCCAGCACATCTAAGATAAGGCAGATCAGCAGAGCTCCTATTAAAGCTGAAGACAAAAATAAAGCTGGAAGAGCCTGCTAGCTCTTCTAAGCCATAGTGAGAACGCAGAATCATCCTGATTAAATGAGTGCCCCGAGGGAACATTACCAGAGCAAAGTATCACGCATTGAATAAACTGATCAACTGCATAAATGTAAGAAAAA
>WBNO01014810.1:0-11024 GCA_013400575.1 Peucedramus taeniatus
AATGTGAAATTCAGTTAATGTCACATTTTATTAGAAGAGAAATCTCAAACTCTCAATAACCTTTAAGACTTCAAGAAAAGGCTGATAATGAAATCACATGAAGCTAATGCCAGCATAATTTAGCACAGGCACTAAAGGCTGCCCAGGCTGTGTACTCACCACATACTTCTGCTGCAGGCAGAAAGACAAATGTTGCCATGTAGTAAAAGAGATCAAGAAACTGAGCTTGAATAAAGTTAACCTGACCTCTCTGTTCTAAAGAAAAGTTACTACTTTGAAATCCACATCAATTCTCCACTGTGGTTCAACAATCAATAAATGTCTATATTTGCAGTACTACAGAATAAAAAACTTTTTAAAACTATGAATTCAGACATCACAAAAAGATTTGAGAATTTGACAGTACACTAGACTCCATACTTCAGCTCACCTTGGAGGACCTTTCTCCTATCACATAACTCTGCGTTTGCTTCCATCAAAGAAACATCAGGAAAAAAAAAAAACCCAACCATACAAAAAAAATCAGAAAGATGCCTTAAAAATGCGGAGATTCTCCTGAGGTTTCTAGGAGTTCTTTAACTTCATTATCAGCAATTGCAAACTTCGAACACAAGATGACTGTAATTAGCCAAGCAGCTGTAACTTGAAAGAGAAAGATTATAGACTGTATACTGATCATGATTCTCCTGCTAGAGATATTTGGTTTTCTTTCATCTACAAAACACATCTTTCCTCTATAAGCAAAAGAAAAATAATAAGCATAAAATCCTATTTGTAATTTCAACTGAGAAACTATTTTGAGACACAACTATGCTGCTTCATGTAATAGACATGAAAGGTTCTCAAAAGTGTGACAGAAAAGTAGATGACACTGAAACTTGAAGTTCTGTAGTGCTCCCATGCAAACTGGGGCATATTCTCTGAAGATAATGGTTAACGTGAGTGTCAAGCCTGTGAGCCTCCAGTCTTTCAGCGATACTCCTGTCAAGTGCACATCGCCTTTTATACCCATTTTGCCATTATGTTTCCTCCTAGCACTTGTGAACAACAAATGATACCTGTTGACCTAGAACTCTACTTAGAAATTCTATGTATCTTCACTGCCCATTGCTAATCGTTCACTGCTACTCTGACACTGTAGAAGATAGGTTACAAGATTGCACTAAAAGTCTGTAGCAGTCTGGAAAATGTAGCACAGTAAAAAAAGTAATCTTTTATTTTAACAAGCATTTGGCTGGGATATACGACGATTCCTATTTTGAAATCACACATCTAACATAGCTTAGAAGGGAAAAGATCCCTTCTAAGGGATACCTTCCCTTTCTCTGTTTTGGAAAGTAACTTCTACTTATTCAGATACACAGGAGCAACAGTAACAGCAAGAGTCAACAGAAAAGTAAATGGCAACGTGTAAAGAAAGAAGCTGGGAACAAATCAATCTTGATACTCATGGCCAAAAATCAGCACGTTCCAGGCCACACTGGCAGGGTCTAAATCTTGTCTTTCAAGACAAGCATAAAATATAGATATTTTAACAAGAATACAACTGACGTATTTCAGGACAATGCTATACTTTCTCAGAGGTGATTTTCATTCTCGCTCATGCAGGTTTTAGCATGTTTTCAATTTATTCAAGCAAAGCTAGTAGGTGATAACTTTAATGCATCACTTGAACACACCACAGGTACATGCAAAGGATCTGTAGTTATTAGTTCATACTTCATTTTCCCAGAAATAATTAGAACATTCTGCAGATAGTAGAAATACAGTCTTCTAAAATTACTCCAAAAAATGCAGGCACAAGTGAAGACATGGAGTGCAATGCTGGTAAGACAGATGCAGGAACACTGAAAATTCCCCAAAAGCCATATATTTGGCATTTGTTTTCCTGAGGGTTCCTCTGCTCAGAGGCAAAGTGCAAGAAGGTCCAAGAGGCTGGCAGTGGTATTTCAGTATGTATAGCTACAGTAGGTCCAAACTATAAACCCTCTGAAGACTGTGCAAGTCAAAAGCGTCCTCCTACATGATGCCCTTCTGCCACACCTAAGACTGTAGGCAAAAAATAGCAACAGCAGAATACTCATTCACATGCAAAAAGACCAGAACTAGAGTATTACCTAATACCATATTCAAGATTGGCTTGTATCAGCCTAAATTTCAGGTGGAGGAGGCACAGGGCAGGAAAGGGAGACCTCTGACAGCACAAACATGTATTTTGACTCCAGGACAGAGTACATAATCCTTCCAGGGCATGAATATGGAACTGAAGGTATCAATTTCAAAAGGTACCTACATTTAATGCCAACAATACTAATTTCAACAAGGATTTGTATTTAATGCTAATGTTACTAGTCAGCCTTTGTGTCTTGGTAAGGCCCTGAAAGGGAAAGCCTATTTCTGTTCTCTCCTACACTCTATGCTCCTCCCTTCAACATATGACATTCTCATATCAGAGGGGATCCTCACCATAAACAGAAAAGACCTAAGTAGAACAGGAGCAAAACTACTTTCACTCTAAAAGCATGAACATGTTATTGACTAATATCAAACTGCTTTTAAGGGATGTACGAGTCTACTTGTTGGAAGGATTTTTGGGCACTTTACAGGAAGTGCACACACCATAGCTAACTGATAAGAGTTTTCTTACCATCATTCTAATGCTTCTTCACCAAAGGAAAAAAAACAAAAACCAAACCAAACGAAACGCCAAAACAAAACAGACCAAACAAAAAAAAAAAAAAAAAACAAAAAAAAAAAAACAAAAAAAAAAAAAAACCAAACAAGCAAACAAACCCACAAAAATCCCAAAACCTTTTAAAATCTAGTCTATTTAGACAGATAAATTCATTACACTAAAGCAGTTCTCAAAAATTTTCTTTCCTTGTTTTACCAAAACAGAGTCTTTACTCACTGTGTTGGTAAAAAAAGGAAAGAAAATTCACTGCAGAGAAAAAAAAATAAAATATTCACTGCAAGTTTTCATGTGTGAAAAGAAAATCTGCATAACATATATTAATGGACAGTAAAAAATATCTAACAACTGTGAAGCCAAAACACAGCTGGAACTAAAAAAAACCAAAAAGCTATATAACAGAAAGCAACCAACCAACCCAAAAAAAAAAAACAAAAAAAAAAAAAAAAAAAAACCCAAAAAAAAAAAAAAAAAAAAAAAAAAAAAAAAAAAAAAAAAAAAAAAAAAAAAAAAAAAAACCAAAAAAAAAAAAAAACACATAAACCAAATTAAAATACAAGATTAAAAAAAAATTGTAATTTCATAATTTCACTGTTGTCTTGCAGCAGCTATAACTAAAGAGCTGATTAAGGTGATTTAGTCAAATCTAGTTTTGCCCAACAGAAAGCTGTTAATAATGCAGAGTACTTTTTCTTCTCTAGAGGTAAACAGAGGACCACTTGTTGTTAATGTTACCTGTTTTGTGTTTTGATAACCAGGTGAACAGTGAGTCCATCATGAATTCCGTGCTGAGTCAAAGTATCTTGATCTTTTAAAATTTTTCCAGCAAATATCAAAACAAGTTGATCAGTGTGGGACTTGAAACGCTTAGAGATTTCTTCCTTGAACTAAACACAAAAATTAATATTATACATTTATATAATAAAATACTGAACTGCAATTTTAAAAATAATTTAAGAACAATCTGGTTTTTACATTCGCTATATTACCTCACTTGTACTGCATATTCTGTATTTCACAAACTAGAAATACGTTTGTTTCTTGAACTTCTTTCTATCCATAGGAAGATAGTAAATATTTCTTTGTCATTTAGAAAAGGAAATCTGAAGAATTTCATACCTAGACCATTAGTTACATAAGTTGTGACAACAAAAATCTGATTTCTCTTGAAGACTACTGTGACTTCAATCGGGCATGCATTCATGCTATAAATACATACTAGTATATACAGTATTTAAACACACCCATATGTATACACATGGTAAAGTATGCGTATAACTATATACTAGCAAGTACACACATACAAATGCACACACTATTGAAGCCATCCAGTTGCTGAAGAACTGATGATGCAATGCCACAAAGAGGATAAATATGTCTAGACTTTTGCTTGAACTGAGTATACCCTCTCCTTAGATGTATTTTTGCTGCCTTCCTTCCATATGTCAAAACTAGCATTCCTTTCCACACAGACAAAAGTCATACCTTAGGTGGCTCTGCTTTCTCATTCAATGCACAACACAGCTACATGAAATGCAGTTAACAGCCCAGGGCACAATGAATAAACATATTTTTCATTTCATTGAGAAATCATTATCATACAAGACCTTTTACAAAAGAGACTACTTGCTAAGTGTTAACTGTCAAAAACTCCTTAAATAACAGATTAGCTTCATGTACTTCTTTTTTTTTTTTCTGAGGCAGAGGAAGAAAATCATCTACACATATGGAAAACAGAATCCTAAAACCATTGTTGAAAAGGAATGTAAAGATCATCTAGTTCCAATTCCTCTGACAAGGGCAGGGATACCTATCCCTAAATCAGGTTACTCAAAGTCCAGTCTGGCCTTGAACACTTTCTGCGACGGGGTATCCACAGCTTCTCTGGGCAACCTGTACCAGTGTCCTCACAGTAAAGAATTTCTTCCTAATATTAAAGAGGGTGAAGTCATTACCCTCATATCATCACTCCATGCCCTTGTAAAAAGTCCCTCATCATCTTTCATGTAGGTCCCTTCTGGCCACTGAAAGGCTGCTCTAAGGTCTCCCTGGAGCCTTCTCTTCTCCACGATGAACAAAAATCTCACAGCCTATCTTGACAGGACATGGGCTCCAGCCCTCTGATCATCTTGGTACGTCCTCCCTGCTCACTCCAACAGGTCCATGTCCTCCTGCGCTGGGGTCCTCAGAGCTGGATGCAGCACTCCAGGTGGAGTCTCAACAGAGCAGAGGGGCAGAATCCTCCTCACTCACTCTGCTGGCCATGCTGCTTTTGGATGCATCCTGGGATACAATCAACTTTCTGGGCTGTGAGAACACATTGCTGGGTAATGTCCAACCTCTCATCCACCAGCAAACCCAAGTCCTTCTCCTCAGGGCTGCTCCCAATCCACCCTGCCTGTATCTGTATCTGGAATTGCCCCAAAGCAAGTTGTAGGACCTTGCACTTGGCATTGTTGAACTTCATGAGGTTCACATGAGCCCACCTCTCAAGCCTGGCAAGAATGGCATCCCTTTCCTCCAGCACCTCATTCACACCCTACTGATTGGCATACATTGTTGGGCTGCACTCAATCCCACTGTCTATGTTACTGACAAAGATGTTAAACAGAGCTTGTCCCTGTACCGATCACAGAGGACACCACTTGTCACTGGTCTCCACTTGGACAATGAGCCATTCACCACAACTCTTTAAATTCATTATCCACTGAGTAGTCCATTTGTCAAAACCATGGGTCTCCAGTTTAGAGACAAGTCATCTGGCACAGTATCAAACACTCAACATATGTGTAGATAGGTGATGATCACCTTTCCCTCATCCGCCACCACGGCAACCCCATCACAAGCAACCATCAAATTTGTCCTTAGTAAAGTTGTGCTGACTATCACTAATCTTCTCTTTACCTTCCATTATGCTGTTCCTTAGCATAATTTCCAGGAGGTTCTGTTCCATGATCCTGCCCACACTGAGGTAAGACTGACCAGCCTGTAGTTTCCTGGGTCTTCCCAATTTCCCTTCCCAAAAATATGGATATTCTGTTTTGCCTCTTCCAGTCTGTGGGAACTGCCATGGAGAACTGCTACAACTTCGCAAATACGATGGCTAGTGGCTTAGCTACTTTCTTGACCAGTTCCCTCAGGGCACATGGATGTATCTCATCAGATCCTATTGGTCCTGAACCTGATCTTCTACAGAGGATGGCTCTTCATTCTCCCAACCCCTGCTTTCACCAACTTGGGCAGTGTGGCTGGAGCATTTGGCAGTGAAGGGAACAGGCTGGGCATCAGACAGTGGGTGCTGAGCCACTGTACTGTGCATCATTTCTTTCTCCTGGGTTTTACTCTTCTCTCCCTCTTGTTCATTACTATGATTGTTGTTATTATTATTACGGTTGCTGTTGTTTTAAATATTAAACGGTTCTTCTATCAGTCCATGAGTTTTACTCTTTTTTTTCTGATTCTCTTCAACATTTCACTAGGCAGGAGGGAAGTGAGGAGGCAGTTGCATGATAATTGCTGGCTGGATTTAAACTACGACAGATTATGATGATGGAAATTAATGCATATTCAGGCAGTTCAAAAAAATTAATTTTGGTGTTGTTTAGGTCTTCAGTTTGCACAACATAACTAAATAACAGTATCAGTAAATTACAGTTAAAATACTTCATCCACTGGGAAAACCAAAAGCAGAAGGATTTCAGCGTCATTGGCTGGAAATTATGAGCATTTCTGTCCAATTCTCCTACTGCAGTGACTCATCCTTTTAATTATCATGTAACAATTCAACCAACAATGTCAGCTCATTTGCTTCATTGTTCTAAAATGCAAGTTTTACTTCATTGTAGTAATACTGCGCCTTGTGATATTACAAAGGTGTTCAGTCATATCTGGGCATAGAAAAGGACTCAAAGCTGCGGAAATAATGTTTTAACATACTTGAAACCTAGTGTATTCATGGAAACTAGTTCATTGTACTCCTCTAGTAACTCAATACAGTAAAAATAATGTAAAATCATGTCAATTTTACACATGATTATTAGAAAAATATGTGGAAAGAAAACACAGTGGGAATCAGACTAAAACACTGGACTAATGTCTAGACAGAGGACTGGTTTTCCTAGGGAGAAAAATAAAAAGCATTCTTAACCAGAGTGAGTTGATTCAAGGTTACATTCTCCTCAAAGCATAGCAACTTGTAGATTTGAAATGAATTAGAACAAATCCATAGCTCGTCTTGTAGAAGGACTTTGCCCAAACTGCCATTTTACCTCAAGTTAACTGGTTTACATAAACTTTTTTTTTTTCATATTGAGAACAGTCATTGGCTTTTTAGCAGCACACCATCACTTCTTGTTTATATTCTCAATTTCATACCAAATACCCTTATCTTCATAGCAACTTTAAAATAATCACCGTTAACTGAAGTTGCCTTTTTTTGTTCAATGTTAAGACACGTGGAAAAAACCCCAACTCTCTAAAGTGAGCTAGGACTTTTACTACACCTGCTCGACTTGATTGACTCTAAAGCCTTTTGCAAGGTACGGATGGACACCATAAAATGCTGATGTCTAGTGTTGAACAAATGCATACTGGTACCTGAGCTAGTCAAAGTAAACACTTTGTCACCAAACAAAGCAAATATCTGAATACACATGAAGCAGAACAGCTGACTAAAGCAGATATTGTTTTGCACTGTCACTCTGCAGAGCAGATCCATAATTTAAACATCAACCTATTACCATCTGACAACCTGGCCTTGGAAGAATCTGTAAAGTAAAGTGTTATTCCAGGTAAGTGAAAGTATTAACATTCAAACTCTCCTTTGACATATTACGACCATAAAATGTTTCAAAAGCTTCTGTTGACTCATTTTATGACATCAAAAACAGCAACTGTAATAATCTTACTATCCACTCACAAAATAAAGAGCTGTGATAAAGTAATAAAAAGAAGAAAAAAAAAATAAACTAAAAAATACTGTCCCAAATTCTCTCAACCTCAGCTTAGTAAGTCATATTTAGAAATTAAATTACAGTAACAACCTGGAAGAAGCCCTGGGCAATTAACATCCAAGTCCATTGAAAGTAACAGAAAACAGGCCCCTAAAAACTTCAACTACTTTGAAAATGTTAAGCTTAATTTTATCTAGATGACTGTAAAAAAAAGGAAGGTTGCTGACTCTCCGCACATGAAACTCTGTTTTGAACACAACAGAGGATGAAATGGAAGCAAATGTTTGTACATAGAAGGCTGAACTGCAGTTTTCATTCCCAGCAGTCGCTCAAATAGTTCTACTACAAAGAAAGATTTTGAAACAGCATTACCTTGTTCAGCACCACTGTTTCAAAACACACCCATAATATTTAAACTTTCAGCTGTCTTTCCTAACAACATACACAGTTAAGCATGGTGACTGAACTCCAGTCTGTTTTACACCCACACTGAGCAGTCTCAGAAGCTAACTTTGATGAACTCCAGCTTTCTTTTACACAACATTAATTTTTACACAAAATTAATGGTTACAGGTCATCCTGACCCAAGAAGTAAGGAACCAAACACACTCATGGCCACAGCTGATAGCTGTGGTTTCCTTTTGGGATTAATCGTGACCTGGTCATCTTACAACTGACTTAAAGTGAGTCAGTAAAGACAGGGTTTCATTTCACAACTCTAGGACACTTTAGGGGAAGGAAGACAAGAAATCATCATTTCAAGCAGGAATACAAGCACTTCTGGCCCACAACAGATAAGGCATAGCTCGAAAGAACACACAAAATAAGGCTTCTATGTAAGACTACCCTGTCTTTCATGTCTCAACGGAGTTTCTATCTTATGGTGGCTTTGCCAATGTCCATGCTAGTTTCACAATACAATTATTTCGTCAAATGTCTGCAGCCAAACCAAACTCACAAAAACCCCACATTTCAAAACTCAGAGTCAGATTCTTGATGAGCTTAAAAGGCTAGCATTCCATAAAGAAGAAACTGCAGCATCGCATGCTAGAGTAAAAGGCTCACAATTCAAGTTCTAGCCATTTCTATTTCCTTTAATGATTCTTCAGCAAGCCACTGCACTTCTCCAAGCCACTGTTTGGAGAAGCACTGCTTCTCCCGTAAAAGCACTTGGCAATCCACTCTCTCCCTGTTGGTTATGTACTTGATCACTGGCAAAGCAACACAAACCAAAAACTCCAATTTAGAATAAGCACTGTCCTGGCTCAGGCCAGGAAAGGGTTAATTTTTGCAGTAGCCAGGAGGCATGGCCTGAACCCAGAGGTTATTCTGTACCACCTCTTCTCATTTATAGCAGCTGGGGAAATGGAATCTGTTCCAGGGAGGAGTTCCTTCTGGTCAAGAAAACATGGTGGAGGGAGATGTCCAGTATAGTCTGTTATCAAGGGATTTTTTTCAGTGTCAATCACTGATTTTCTTGCACCCTCTGTCATTAGTATTGTTGCTGTTAATATTTGTTTTCTTATCTCATTGCTGTTTCCAGTAAATTGTTCTTATCTCGACCTGTGATCTTGACCTTTTGTGCTTCCAACTCTCCTCTCCAGCATGTCTTGGGTTGACTGACAACTTAAGAAGAGTGAAAAGAGAAAAAAGCTTTGTAAGTTACAGGACACTAAGATTCAACTTAACCGATTGAAGTTTTTGTGCTGCGTGAAAATGCTTCAGCTCCTCTCTTTCACTTATTTTTGTCTTGAAAATTCTCAACTGTATTACACAACTCAACTAATTTATACAATATTCAACATTATTTAACAAACAAATAAAGCACTCAGGTGACAGAGAGACAGAGAGAGAGAGAGAGAGAGAGAGACAGGGAGACAGAGAGACAGAGAGACAGAGAGACAGAGAGACAGAGAGACAGAGAGACAGAGAGACAGAGAGACAGAGAGACAGAGAGACAGAGAGACAGAGAGACAGAGAGACAGAGAGACAGAGAGACAGAGAGACAGAGAGACAGAGAGACAGAGAGACAGAGAGACAGAGAGACAGAGAGACAGANGGCAATGTGGTTTGGAAAGTCTCAGTGGGGTCACTGAGTTAGGGAGTAACACTACTAAAAAATCCCACTGTTTAGCAAGAGCCAGAACTGGTGTGTTACCAAGATTATTCTTGCACTCAATAGAAAACACAGCACCATATCAACTACTAAGAAAATTAACTCTATCCCACTCAAAACCAGAACACCATGTCACAGTATCTTCCAAATTCTTAATATTTTACCCTAACTTTACTCCCAGACAAAGATTCTTTTTACAGAGACAAGGTTTATAGTCACTAGATTGGAATATTGATTGGTTTTTAAAATCTTTACATGACACTTTTACCACAGCTAATTATTTGTTAAGGTTTTCTATGCTGTTGGCAATTTTGAACTGTACACATGGCAATTTTTTAAAACTGTGTGACACTACTGACTGAGGGTGAGGGATTTTAGCAAAACAAACTCACAGGACAAATGCATCTGACATAGATAACACTTTAAAAAAAATTTAAAAACAAATATGAATGTCTTACTTTTATGCAGAGAAGTATCTACACAAAAGACACTTCACACTACTACTTAAATAGGCTTTCTTATTTTACTCTGTCTGCCAGTCATTTATTAGAAAACACCTGCTGAGTACTATGGTCACCAACACTTTTGAGCTACATCTAACTAAGCCAATAGGCAAGAAAGTCAATATACTTTTACTTCTGAAGGTTCTTCTATCAAATAATCACCTACCACGGCTCTAAAACAATTTTGATATCACAAAATGAGGGAGGAAAAAAACCAAGGTTAAGAAATATGTATAATCAGAGTATACCACGAGGCAGACTCCATGAAGAATCACACAGATGTGCTACAATGCACTGAGACACCAGACGATGGAAAACCTAACACTAAATGCTTCATGTATTCAAGTGCCCTGAGACACCTGAGAAACAAAAGAAATCTGAATCACAATCCTGTAAACAAAGAACAGACTGGATTCCATTACACAGTTTTAACCTATTTTGTTAGTAGCATTCAGTAATTCCCGGATTACAGAAAAACAGTGAAAAAGAATTGGATCGTGTTAAAAGAATTGTTCCTATGAAGTACAGTTTCTTAAAAAGTAAAACATTACATAAAATACTAAAAGCAGATGCAAGCCAGGAAAGATGCTCCGCTACCAAACTACCCAAAGCTTTAACAATTTAACATTTACACCTGTGTGATCTTTATAAAGCAAGAAGACTACCAATTTGGGATTGCGAGAACCAAGCACAACAATGAAACCCTGGACTTATGGATTTAAAGTTTCAACCATAAACAGTACTGAAATTTCAATTAAAAA
>WBNO01014819.1:0-20683 GCA_013400575.1 Peucedramus taeniatus
TATTCCAGAATGTGCAGTGCTTAAAGTCTCAAGTCCACTACGGTTTTATGAATTAGCTCTTGTGAGCACCTCTACTGTGATTCTGATAGCATTGCACAGGAAACTGGCCTCATAAGAGTTTGGCACTCCAGTATCAAATGGATCATGCTCTTGTACTCTTTTGCTGGCAGCACATACACTCCATCTTGATCTACAGGTCAGTCTTGAGTCTGTCTATCCATACACAAACTAGTGAAAAATTAATGCTTCCCTTTTAGCTACCTCACAGATAGAAATATTTGAGAATTTTGAGTGCCTAGCTTGAAGTTTAAAACTTCAGAAGTCCAGGAAGTTGCACTAGTTTAAGGCTATGCCTAAAATTCTGTGTCAAGTAGTCATAGGGACTAAAGTAAAAGAATCCAATCATCTGAGTACACAATTTAACATGCTGAGCCCTATTTTTGCAGAAAATCAGAATCATATAGGTCTAAGATTGTGACACAGCTTAATATTGCAACCATGGGAATGTTTGAAGTTGTGAATCTTCATCCTTCTTTAAATGGGCAACAAAGCTTCAAGCCAACTCCACAGACACAGAAACAGGGAATACACCTCTTGGTATCAACTTTGAGAATACATTCTAGGGGATGGGCAGTACCCTGTAGGAAGTCTATGATAGGATCTAGAATCTATTTCTACATAACAGAAGTTTAATAAACGGACAAGTCCTTCTGATAGCATCTGCTTTCTTTATTTCACATTTTGCAACTTCTGCCAGAAGTCTGAGAGGGGTCCAATGACTAACAGCACCCTTCATGAAGTGATCCTTATTCATGCCCAGAGCACATCCTTGCTCAGTGATGCAGAAGAGTTTTGGGAAAAATAGTATAGGATCATGCAAATATAGAATATATCAAAATGCAGATACCCAAGAAAGAAAAATCTAATTTCTCAGCATTTGCTTTTACAACTGCAGTAATACTTCTTGCAATTATTTTTAGTTTAGTTTGAGCTTTTCCTGTTCCTACAAAAGAAAAAAGAGACTGCAAGTGGTTTGGTGGTGGTGTGAAAAATACTGGGTTTATTTTTTTCCCTACCCTTATCCCTATTCTGGTGGAAAGGAGCAGCACGTAAAGAAAAACTTGATTTCACTTCTCAGAGTTTCATTAAAAGATATATGATTACATAATTTCATAATCATGTTTTATTTCAGTCTAGCTGTCAGAAAACAAGCTCTGAACTGTTTGGAGATTTGTGCCCTTTTCCACACACTAGTGGGCTTTGGTTATACTACAAATGGTGACCACTAAATTACTGTTGCCATTTTAACCCAACCAAAGACCACAGAAAATAAGCATTAAACCAATATTAGTTAATAGTAATTACATAAAATTGATTTTTATAATTAATTTAGTTTCTGCTGACTTGCTAGATAACCATATGGTTAACTTCAGAATCAATCAAGAATTTCCTTGGACTGTACTTAACAGGGTGACATGCAGTTTAAGTACATGAAGTGTGATAAATACAAGCTGTCTTGATGAAGATCGCTCTGTTGACTTAGATAATGATTGAATAAGAGAAGTGTAATAACAAATATGTGCATAGATATTTTAAAGTAGAAATCAAGCCAGCCTCTTAGAATTATCAACAGAAATTTTAGTATGGTTATCACTTTCCTTAGTTACATACAGTAAGCAGAAGCAGTGTTGTGCCCACAGAAAAACATTAGCACACTTGCTAAAAGGCATAGGAAATCAGAGATATAGTTTTCTTATTTTACTTCTGCTTTACACCTTTAACTGATGCAAATAGAAAGCTGAATGTTGCATAACTCTTATGGTACACAAGGATGCTGCTTTAGTCAGACTGAACACCCTATGAGAATTTTTGTTTCAACTTTCTTATATGACATTACAAATTTGTCTCTAACAATGAGAAGGAGATACTTTTGCAGATCATCACTTGGCTAAAAGGACAGTTTCACTATCATTGTTCAGATTCCTTTACTTTAAATCTGAAGAGTAAACTGGATGTTTTACTGCATTATCTAGACACAGAGATCTATACAGAAACAGGATACAGGAAACAAACACTGACATTTTAGTGAATATCTTCTATCCAAATGATTGCTTTGCAAGAGAAGTTGTAGTGATGTGGTCCTTAATCGTGACTCATAAACTGGGATAGCCTCTGAACCAGAAGTGCGGTACTTGACTGTCAACAGCTGGGTTACGACTATAGAAATGGCTGCCAGGTTCTGCTTGAACACTTTTGCAAATTTAGGTTGATGACAACTTTTTTCTACTTTTCCAAGCCTTCAGAAAATTCTTCCCACTAAGCACTGATGCTGCAAAGACATAAAGTTAACATAGTACCAGTTTGACTTTGGGCTGTGACCATTTTTATCAATAATAGGAAGTAAACAAAGCCTGTTTATGATTAGAAGGCATTTGTAAACAAATTTTTTTAAGCATGAAGTTTGCTACTAGTTTGCCAATGAAATACTACTCCCAAACTTTGTGACATTAATGCGCATGAGTAGAGGCTAGTAGCAACAACTTTACTCAAATGTTTCAGCTTTCCCCCTAAAGAAGTAAGTTGTGTTTTGCTAAAGGATATTCCTGTAGCCAGAAGAGAACCCAGTACTGCTGGGAGGCTGTGTGCTAAAGTCTTCAAGTTCCTTCAGTGCTCAGTTCAAGCAGATGAGGGGGGGAAAGACCTCAACCTAAAGTTAATTCTATTAAAGTATTTCAATTAAGGTATTTTTTTAAAATCAAAGGGCATTTAATCAGTATTGCCTAGACTAATTACAAAGGCAGTCAGTAAAAGTGGCATGTACAACTCGACACACTATGAAAATTAATAATTTTTTTTCGGTTTCAATGCTCAGCTGAAAATGGATTTTAAAAAATGGAGAAAAAGGGTAGAATTTTCACAGATTCCAGAAGAGGATGTGTGAGAGATAGATGTGGCTCAGAAAAAGAGACGGGTATATGCTCCCATAGATACAAAGAAAATTTAAGCCCTTAATTGCAGCTTGCAATTTAGAAAGAAATCTCCTAAGTGCCGGTTCATTTTTCATCAAGTTAAATCAGCTAGATGAGCATCAGAAAAAGATTCTCACATCTTCCCCAACATTTCAGTGATCCAGAGAGAGATCATTACATTTCAGTAAATGGCCCTATTGCAAAGTCTGGTGAGTTGTTTGGTTTTCTTCTTTTTGCTATCTGTAAACACTCTAAGGTATTACCCTACCCTGTCTTGCTTTTCTTGGTGAAGAAAAGCAAATTTAATGATGCCTTTACTTTTCTTCCCTTTAAGTATCAGCCAACCAGTTCAAGAGGGGAAGTGCTAATTTGCTATTCTTCTCTGGTTTACTGTTGTTTAGGCAAAGCTCCAACAGCTGGTGACTTGATTCAAAGGTGCTAAATAGTAGCATAGAAAAGCTGTGGTAGCCCTACTTGATCCTCCTGTTTGTAAAGCCAGGGAACCTTTCAGGTTTAATATCTTTGGTAAGTTAAACTGTGTTAAACTGCTTGCTTAAATTTAAGGGGGTGAGATGTGTTTATGTTTGAAGACATCATATTTGTTTTGAAGGTTTGCTTATCTGTTAGAAAATTATCTCTGACAAGGTGCTCTTCTTGTCTGTGAGGGTCATTGAAGGTAGGCAGTAGTCACTTTCATTTTGTGAAGTAGAACAGGAGAGGCTAGGCTAAAAATTGCAGTCTGATGCTATGTTATTAAGCCCCATATGTTGCAGCCCACAAAAAGATGGTGTTACAGAGAAATGTGCCAAGTTTATTGGGAAAAGAACAGATAGCTATAGAAAGAAAGAAAGAGCTACTCTTTTTTAAGTTTATGGTTGAAGCTGCAGCAACCTTATGATTGTAGACAGAAATGCTGATACAGGAGCTTTTTGCAGTGAAGTGGACTTAATGTGGAGAACAGATAACAGAAATATTTTTCTCAGAGTACCAAATGTGTTGTGGTCCCTCATATTCTATATATGTGAAGTTGAGGGGATTTTGAGTCTGTCAGAAGAGGAAAAAACAAAGGAACTGGATTTAATTTCAGTGCTGGTTTCACTTGCACACACTGTAGACTATCAGCATGGTACATAATATTTCTAAATCTACCTGTCTGCTTCTCAGGAAAGAAATTATACCTATCATTTTTTTTCCAATTATGATGTTTAGGGAGCATGCCAAGCGTGCACTACATTAAAGAGATAGCAACAGAAAAGTAAGCATAATGATCATTCAGATTTCTGAAAAAATATATTCTTTAACAGAGCTTTTGTGTTCTATAGCAGAAGGAGGAGGATAGGTCAAGGCTGCAGCTCAATCCAGATCCTGTTCTTTTAGCTGTAATTAATTTTGTCCCATAGGTAATCTCATGATTAGCTGGATTTCCCTATTTACCCTGAATTGCAAAGCTTAAATGTATACCTTACTAGCAAGAAAAAGATAGATTTGTTTTTTGGGTTTTGTGAATTTGCTACTTGCGGGATAGATAATTTTTCTTACAATCCAACTTGTTGATATATGATGATGAAACAGCTTCTGTTTTAAATAACTTTTCTAAAAAGGAATAAATAGCCACACACTGATTTCTGGATCTCTGCTTTCAGTACTAGACTGCTGCAGTATATAGCATTTTGAACAGTCATCTGTTTTTCTTTTTTAAACTCATGTATCATCACTTATAAATCATTATTAACAAAATGCCCTTAAAATTCTTCCTACAGTTTTTCCCTGCACATTTACAGTGATACTGCCTTTAATTATAGGATACAGACTATTCCTTGCAAATCAATACTATTTTAAGCATTCTTTGTAACCTTAAATAAATGTGTAACATCTATTCAGTACAGTGTAAAGGACTTCTCCAGATGGTTTGATCATGACAGATAACCTTATTTATTGTTACGACAGTACAGGGGCAAGCTGCACCTGTGGTCTCTTCCCCGGTCTCTCTTGCAGGCTTCTATTTCAAGCAACAAACCTTACCAACACTTTGGCAGGATTGAATATGGCAGTTGACCTAACTTCAGACTGAAGCCATGCTCTCAAATTCTTGCTCCAGTTTCATGTCAGTCAATTCATCTTTTATACAACCTTTACAAGTGTTTTCTTCAGATAGACTATGCTGTAATTTCTTTTTACTTTACTGTTCTTAGTCTTGATACTAGGACATTGCTCCCTTTTCTGATAGGGTGAACTTGGTGAGCCCAACTGTAAATTTTGATTTTGTCTCAGTGACACATTTCTGTCAGGTTCTGTGACAAAGATCAAAGTTACAGAGTATCTCCCTAAAAAGACATGTGTTATCCATTCCCGTCAGAAACACATCACAGGTACAGGAAAGGTTGATCACAATAGGTTCACTTGCCCAGGTCAGTGGAACATGCAGGTGGCTGAGCTGCAGGAGGTGGTGATAAGGCTATATAACATCAGGGAGGCTGAGAAGGAGTTAAATAGCTGTTTCCAAGTACAGTCTGCAGGGAACCCAAAGCCTGCAGCTAAACAGCTGAAAACTTCCCCCAACAGCACACACACCGTAGGAAGGGGGGCCAGTAATACATAAGAATGGAAGCTTGCAATGGCAAGGACCAGCAGGAGAAAGAGACTTCCTTGAAGCCTGAGGTGCCCTTACAGAACCCATTCACTGCTCTGCAAACTGAAGAGGAAAGACCCATCACCTCAGGAGAGCTGCTGGGGCTGAGTAATGCAGTCCAACCTGCTCCCTGTGCAGCTAAGAAGAGGCCACAGGTAGCAAATAGTAGCCCTCTTCTGAGGGCTATGGAGGCACCCATTTGGCAACCTAAAGTGCTCTCTAGAGAGGTGTGCTGCTCACCTGCAGCTCATGTCAGGGATGGCACCGAGAGACTCTAAAGCCGTGTACTGACTCCTGGCCACATCCGCTGCCATTGTTTCACATGGGAACCAGTGATGCAGCCAAAGCAGTCTGAGGAGTATCAAGGATTAGAGTCTGGGGAGCAGCAGTAAGGGACTGGAACACAGGTAAGTTTTTCACCAATCCTGCTAGTCAGAGGAAAGGGGTTTGAAAGGGCTGGCTGACTCTAGTGAATTGACAAATGGTGTCACAGCTAGGGGTTTATCTGTTACACCACGGGACTCACTTTGAGAAACCTGGTCTGCTGGGGGTTGATGGAGCTCATCTATCAGAGGAAGACAACAGCATCTTCGTTCATACATTTGACAAAATGATGAAGACTTTAATTGAAACTTTCCAGGGAAGGGGAATTTTAATCCATTCCACTCCTGCCAGTTTGATGCTAGTGCCAGCAACAGATGCCCAGCAGCCTGTAGAGGTATCACAAGCCAGCAGGAGAGCACATGAAGAGCAGCACAAAGGAATTCCAGTAAGCTGGCTTCTTTGGGGGCACAATTTAGATGCCTCTCTATGGAAGAGCAAGTTGTATGAGTAATAGATGAGGATTTAGATGTGCATGCCCATAAGGGATATGATCTTAGTGACATCACAGGAATGTGGTGGGGTGGCTTCTGTGACTGGAATGTTGGAATGGAAGGATTTAGGCTCTTTAGGAAGAACATATATGGGAGGCCAGGAGGTGGTGGTGTTGCCCTCTCTGTCAATGACCAGCTGGAGTGCATGGAGCTCTTCCTGGGGATGGATGAGGAGTCAACCAAAAGCTTCCAGCTCAGGATAAAGTGAGTGCAGGGATAGGGGACATTATAGTGGGAGTCTGCTACAGACCACCTGACACGGTGTATGAGGCCCTTTACAGACAGATAGGAGCAGTCTTATATTCAGGACACCTGAGCATGGGGCACTTCAACTACCCCAGTATCAGTTAAAGGGACAGCATAACAGAGCATTAGCAATCTAGGACGTTTCTGAAAATACCTTCCAGATCATAACTTCCATCTCTAGATGGAAGAGCTGCCAACAAGGTGTCCCTGCCCATAGTTGGAGCTAGGTGGTCTTTCATGTTCCTTCCCAGCTAAACCATTCTATGAGCATGGCAGCACAACTCAGTACAAGCATGATGTTGCTTAAAACATATTATTCTCTCAAATTTAGGCAAGCCCAGGTACTTCATTTTAACCTCAATTGTTTCTGCACAACCATGTTTCATTCTCAGTATCATTCCTGCATCATTTTTCCAGTGCTACCTTAATCCCTTCCTTTCTGTGAGATTTTTAACATTTTAGTACCTTTTTGATCATAGAATTCCAACGAGTGAAAGAAACCCATTAGTCAAGCTGAAATCAGACAGGCAGAAATTTTGCAATTAGTAGTTCTTCTGCCCTTGTCTTGTTAACTCCTGGAATTTCTATATTAAATTTTATCTGTGAGAATTTTTTTTATTGCAAAGTTTTATCCAACAAGCTGTAATGATATCAGCCAGCCCAGTTAAAGAACAGAAAATATTTTTAAAATGTCGCTTTCTGTGTTCCCCAAAATTAATAAACATTTTTGTATTGTAATGAAGACCATGATGTGCTGAACTTCTTCAATTTTTAAAAAGGTTAGAATATAATAAACAGCAATCAAAATTTTCCCAATCAATAATGAAGAAAATAAAAATTTTGATATAGTTTTTCTGTTTTCTGCTGTGGTCCTGTAAACTAACACAGAAATTGAGATAATGAAAAGATAAGAAAAAGTTAACAAATAAAAAAGTTAATTGTGTACCAAAATGAAGCAGCAAAATGCTGAAACCCAAGTTATCACATACAGGTGTATCTTAATTTAAAACAAACTCTTCTCTTACTCATTAGTCAGCAGTGGTTGTTGTCTTGACAGTAGAAAACATTGTGGTACTGCTGTCTGATTTATAACTTCCATTTGCAATTGGGTGTTGCTGACTACAATGGAATAGTTTTCAAAGTGACTCCAATGCTGTATTATAAATGGATGGATTTCAGGAAGAGGCTTGGATCTGTAGACAGTGCTGGCCAATTGCTCTCTGCTTGTTCTGCTACTTCTAATAAATTTTGCTACTTCTTTTCAGTTAAATTTTAATTAATTTTCCTTATACTTTTATATTTTCCAGTGCCTTATTACACACTTCTGTATAATTCTTGCATAAGTATTTTTCTGTTGTCACTACAGTTTCAGCAGAAACTACTGAAGATAAGAAATGTTCCATGGGGTTGAAAGCTATATATAATGTTAATTGCCTTATCTCCACCCCTTGTGTGAGCACATTGATATTCAGCTTGAATTTCAGATTCTTATTATTTTTCAAGAGTGATCAGTTAAATGTTTCATCAGTTAATGAAGAATAAACTGTGGTCCTCCAGTTCAAACCCCATGGTCTCTTTCTAGATTGAAAGCTAGGTATGTGTGCTGTAGGCTTATTGTCTCTGATCACACACTGAAGTTTATTTTTTATAGGAGTCTCAGAAATTTTCTTAAAATGTTAGTTTAACCGGAGGAAAGAACACATCTATGGTGATAAATTCATCAAAATATTTTCATTGTTCTGGTCTCTTTTTGAGGAAAGAAAAATAAAACTGTTAAAGCAGGATAAAATGATTTTTTTCCCAAAGACTGAAGTATTAACCATATGAGAGACACTAAATACAATTCAGTATAAATAGGAAAATATTAGTACTTTTTTGTGTTATTAATTTTTTGGTAGGGAGCAGGAAAGGCACTGATCAATAGGAATAAGGACCTCTGCACAGTACTGCCCATCAGCATTTGGTTAGTGTTATAGAAACTCTGAAATCCCTGCCCATATCTCGGGTAGCCTCTAAATGTGCAGGTAAATGTTCAATGCTGCACTGAGATTTATTTACTAGACACCACTGAAAATTAAACTGTAGTATTTAGGTTAAGTAAATACAAGTTCTCACCAACATGTCCAAATCTGTGCTCAACATTCCCACTAAAAGATGTGTAAAGATGGAAGCTCTTTTAAGTCCAGTTTGATATCTGGAAGTGCCTTTCCCTTTCTTTGTTGACTGCAGGGGAAATTTTGGACAAGGCATCAAACTTTTAAACTTCAATGAAGGGTTCAAAGTTGGCCAGGAGGATGCCTGAAGTAATATTAGTATTGTTCCTCTTTTTGATTTTCTGTTCAATAGAATTTAATTGCTATATAACACTCTTCACCGTAAGAAACATTTTCTAATACCTAGTTTTTGTTATTCTTTTCCTATGAATTAATCCAGCTTTAAGTTACTTTCATGACAATACATGATACCATGTGGTTCTCAGCAAGTTTTGTGTCGAATATTTAGTACAACTGTGTTGACATTCTGCCAGGCTCTTGGTGAGAGCTGCTTGTAAGAAGTCTTGTAGTTGAATCTGATTCAGTTTAAGGCAGGTCACAAATCTCAGTCACAGTTCAGTAGATCACCCAGATTTTATTGTCTGAGTTAGCCTCTTTTATGGCTGGCTTCCAAAACAGCGTATTGGAGTATGAGTTCAGAAGAGGCAAACTTGGAAACATGAAGGACTGAGAAGGCACCATGCTGCTAACATGCAATCTGTACTTTGCTAGTCCTCTGCTTCAGCTCTTGGCATTGTCCCTTATGAATAACAACAAATTAAACTGTTATAAAAATTGATATAATTGTTCAGAGGAACAAAGGTTCTCTGTCTCTTCTGGAGTTTAGTGTATCTATTATCTCTTCTTCTTCTTAATCAAGAGAAGCAGCTGACAAGAAATGTGTTAAATGCTACTAGTAGGAAACCCTAGATAGCAAGACTCAGGACTTTACTTCAGAGAATATAAGTGACAAGCCCTGGATAAATTCCTTTTTCTTTTCATTTGAAACAACCTACCTATGGTGCCAGCCAATATTAAACATGGCCTTTCCTGAAATGTTATCATATGAAAAATAACTTAGACCTACAGAGAAGTAAATACCAGATTTTATAGTACGCATATATCCATAGCAGTGGCATATACTCTGTTTTGCAAAATGAAAGTTGAACTTTTAAGTAGCAAGTTTTAGTATTAACATTCTCAAGAGTGTATTCGTGTGTACTGCCAGCATATCTGATAACCTGAAGAAGCCCACTGAAATCTAGCAGTAAGTACAGTAATATTCCAAGTCTGTACATTCCGGAGAGTGTTTCTGTGCCTATTCTCTAGAAAAAAATTCTTGGTTGCAAAAATTTGCAAGAAATAATTCCTTTACAAATATTATAAAATTTCATTTGGTCATGAAATATTAAAAATATTTATTAATGGCATTAACATAAATTTTCTGAATGAAATTAGCATAAATTATTGTCCACATTTTTCTGAGTGTCTTTAAAGACTGATTCCTCCTTCACTATAAAGTTTAATTTCATCACTCACTGTTATTTAGGATAAAACAATTTAAACAACCTACCAGCAAAAGCTACTGCTTTTTTTGCTGTTAAATTCAGTGCTCTTTTTCATTACTCTTCAGATATCGTGATTAGATGGGAAATTTATAGTATGTGTTTCTCAAACAGTGTTTCAGAAAAATATCTGTCTCTCAAATGTATTTACAGATAGTTTAGTAAAAGACCATGAAACATATTAGCAATGAAGAAGGTCATAACACTTGTTCTACTATTCCTGGATGCATAATAAATCTTATTCCCCTTTTGACATGCCTTCCCATTCTGCTCTTTTTCTGTGCAATAACCTTTATAATTATTATTCTTAATACTTATATAATTTTAAGCATATGTTAAATTGTGTCCTTCAAGAAACTAAAATATTCGTAACACTGAATTTTTATGAACATTTTTGACTGTTTTTCCTTCTTTATTTTCATACGGGAGCTTGATGGTTTTAGTCTTATCTCATCCTTCCTAGACCAATCTGAGTGCTGTTTTGATTTTTTTATTAATACATTATATTTCTTATTTCAGCCTTAGCTAAACAAAGTTTTTTTTTCTTGTCCTCTGGAATGTAAATTTATTTTTTCTCCAAGTTTTACCCCTTTTCATGCCTGAATTATTAGCTGACATGTTTATTTTCCAGACCAGCTCTTATAATTTGTTTTCCTACCTTTAATTTATAAATTATATCATCAATAATTTACACTTTATTTCCCTAGAGAATCCTGGGCAGAATATTTGATTGTCCTCAGATAAGTCATGCCAGGAGGAACAATCTCTTGGGCAGCTGACAGCAGTTAGCCCAGCTTGTTTGCAACCTCTCTTGAGCCCTGACATGCCTCAGGCCAGCCAAAGCTGCCCAGGTGCTGTATCAGTGGTGAATGACCCTGTTGCACTGTGCACACCTCTTTGCCCCCTCTGCTGAGTTTGCCTTGGTTTGCCTCTTACATGTGCACTCAGAGACAGTCTGGGCTAGGAGAGGGAAATACAATCCAACTTCAGCTTTGTAACAGCCTTCCCTCAACATCAGCCTAGCACCAGTAATTTCACAAGGGTCTAATAATCACGTTGGCATTCACACAACCTGGCTGAAATCTGAGTGGTGTGCACAGAGTATTACAGAACTCAGCCAGTGTTTCCAGGCAGGCCTACAAACACAAGAATATTTCTGCCTTCTGAAGGGCACACTGTAGATTTATGCCCTTTGCATTGTTACTAATCAAGTCCCATAGCTGTTCATTTTTAACTAAAGAACTGATTTTATAAGTAGATGGCACACTGTCTTCTAGACTCTAATTAAAACTTATTTTTGGTCCTTAGGTGGAATGACTACTCTTCTGAGATGAGTTCTTAATTAATGCACAGAGATCCTGCAAGTCCCACCTCTCGACAGTCATGATTGACATCCAAGGATACAAAAATTGCACTAATTGAGCTTTCCATTTATACACTTTTCTGATGAGCTGGCTGCAGAAAAGGTAGGAGAAGAGATGAGCATAAGAACAGTGATTTTTTAGCCATCGATATTCTCCTGAGGGTGGGGAGGGGGGGAAATTTTGCAGAACTATGGAAAATTTTTAACTACAGGAGTCAACTCTTCAGATTTTAGATGTAAGATTTGTTTTACTGTGAAAATTATAGAGTTTTTGTTAATACATATACAGTTGAATAATGGTACAGTACTAAATATTAAAAAACAAGGATACCTTATAAGTCAGTGGGCAATGCTTTGCATCACAAATAGTGTTTTACAGAAATATACACTTTCTGAGCAGAGGTTGTGTGGTATTAAACCAAGATATTTCAATGGGTGAGTAGCAGCTTATCTGGAAATGTTCTCTTAATTTTGACCCACAGTCGATATCAGATTTTATAATATTTCTAAAGCAAATATTTCTTTCTAGATTCAATTTAGTACTTCCATAATAAACTTTTCTTTGTGATTAATTTAACTGCATATTTTTCTGGGGTCAGTTAAGATGAAGTCATTGAATAAAGTCCAGTATTCTCATGTAAGCTGAAGCCCTCAAAATGGTACTGAGAAGAACATGGTAGATGAAAAAGAATAAAGAGTGCTGGAAGGTATCAGAGATACTTGGCAGAACAATTGCATTGCAAATGGTATATAGGAAAGTACAAGAAGCAGCCAAGGGGGGGAAAATGGAAAGGAGGCCAAACATATGTCTACATAAAGATTTATCTATGTTTTAAGAAATAATCCAGGGTACAATAAGAAGATATTCAGTCTCAAAAAACTTTCCTGACTTTTTTTTTTTTTTGTACTGGATAACTTAGAACACTTTAGCTTATTTATTCCTTATTTACAGCTTTAATTTCTGGTAACTTATAACAAATGTAAGTGAAAATGAAGCTCATGAAATAAGCATCAGATTTTCATGAAAGAAACCTGTTCCATTTCAATGTTTATATTTTAGATTTACTTGGTATCTTCGCTTGTTTCCAGAAATAGGAAGCATTCAAGGTGTGGGGAAAAAAAAAATTACATATTTCAGAATCTTTTAGGATTCTGAAAAGGAGTCAGCAGTTTAATCAGGTGGGTTAAGCTTGAGGGCTAGAGAAATTAGGCTTTCTTGGGGAATGTCCATACTGAAGAGGATTAAAGTATAAATGCTTACTGACATATGCTTAAAACTGGAATTGAAACAGATTTAGCTGTTTGTATCTGGATTAAGGGATCCATGGGAAAAAATGCAAACATGTATATTGTAGGGTCCAGGCTCTCTTTAACTTCTGAGATGTTTTACCCCTCAGCTGCAGCATAAAGGCTATAGAGAAAGGGATTGAAAAGAAAACTAAAGCAAGGATTATATAAAAGGGAGGTCCTGGAGAGAGAGCCATCCCATCAAAGCAGTAAAATGATTTTGCAACATCCCCTTTGTTCCCAAAAAGGTTCTGAAAATGTGTATTTTCTGTGCAAGATTACAGAAGGAGGCAAACTGGGTGTATGGGTATAGAATGACTTAAGAGTCCAGGCCTTTTTATTTCTTCTAATAAAAATATAAGGACAAAGTAAAACTTCAAATTTAGAGTTAAGAGTTCAGAGGTATAAATGGATGCTAGAGAAAAAAAAAAAAGAAGGAATTAAAAAATGAGTCACTAGAAAAGTGTCTTTTTTGTATGGTCTTCATATCTAGAATAACTTTATACTATTAGGATTAGTGCGAAACTATTACTGGATCTTCTATGAGAATGTTAATTTCATCTCCTTTGTGAAATAACTCTGTCCAAAGTAACCCATTGCAATTTTTTTTTAATTTGCCTATAATTTATAAAGTTACTGTGAATTTCCATATTGCATGCATGAGGCAAAATATCTGGGTTGTAAGTTAATTTTTCTTTTAATTGCTGGATGTGCAATTTAACTTCCTCAAAGAGCCAAATTAGAGTGCATATTATCTCCTCTCTAAGTTGGCTACTTTGATAAAGATGAATTGTTTAAAACATTTTGGTAGAAACATAAGATGTTTTAACTTGTTAAAGAGAACAAAGATGCTTTTGTAAAATATAATACAGCTACTAGCATGTCAAGGTCTAACTTTATTATCAGGCCTTCAGAATTTGTGTATTTTTATACTTAAGAAATGGTAAAAGCTCACTGTAAGTTTCACTAGATTGTATCTGTGTAGAAATAGCTATTAACAGGAAATGTATGCATACACTCAGAGTGCTGGCAGTGGTTTTAAACTGTAGTTAAAATGTATTTTGTGCTAATTCAAAATAATAGTTCTAGATATAACAGCAGCTTTAAAGATCATAGCAAATGTCAGATCAACTGAGGCCAATGTATGCCTCTTGCTTTTGGTAATCAATTAGACAGTAATGATAGGTATTTCATTTTGAATAGCTGCAACAATAAATTATTCTCAGGGCAACATGGTGGAGCCTGGTCTCCTTTGGCTTTTGGAACCAGTAAAATAACAGAACATCAGTCAAGTTAATAAAGTGTGGCCTTATTACACATTCTGCATCTGTACATAAACTGCCAGCATATGATCAAAGACTGCAGCTGTTTCAGTTATATCACAGTCACATCATAGACATTTTATAGTTATAGCAGAGAGTGTTCCAGGGACAACCCAGTCACCTTGAAGACATACAGAGTTCAGTGGAACCTCATTAAAATTGCACCTTGATATTATATGAAACTCATAGGGCATATATTAGGTATGGTATATATAATTCCCATGCTTAAATTGCTTTGTATGCATGTTTTATGCATTGCCTATATGTCTTCTCAAGAAATTCAGGGTTTTGTTCACACAAATCTTCAGAGTTCCATGTTTACACATTTCAATTTTGAACTTGTAATTGTCAAAACCAAAGTATTATTCATAGCCAAATGGCTGTGTTGTATTGCACTCATGAAGGCATTAATAAAATATGAACTAGTAATTAAAATATTTTGAATGCAAGCTGGAATATTAAAGTATGTTTTCACAGCTGTTGACACATTTTTTCATTTCATCTCATGAAGTAGTGTTTTGCTTAAGTCAATGGGTTTTGTAATTGACTTTTTGCAAAAGAAGAGTTTCACCTAGTCAATTTTTAGTTATAATCAGATGTGCTTTAATAACAAGGGATTAGCTTTTCTATATTATACCAAGTTTCAGTCTGAGAAACACGAAGAGGTAAGAAAGTGATTCAAAGATTTATTTCTGAGAAATATGTTTTACATATTACATAATGTTTCACACAGAATCTCTAACTGCTGTATTGCAACAAAATTAAACTGGCAACTTCCTTCTGGAATTTGAAAGACACTATAACATCAGCCACATTGTTGCTTCAGTGCCACATTAGAATTCACCAAAATAATATAACTTTATCATTTAGGTAGCTAAGCTCAACAATAAAATATAGGCAGCCACCTGATCTGAGACTTGAATCTTAATAGTTTTACAAAGTGTTGCAGTATTTAATTCCCAAATCAAAATGAAAAAATAGTGCCCAAGTTTACTCAAGCAGTAGTTCCTATAAAAAATACAGCTTCATGTTATTAGCTATTCTTTCTAAATCTATTCACACTTTACAGGTAAAGACACGTCTCTGTAATAGTTCTGATAATTCCCAGTGCATGTACAAAAAAAAAAAAAAAAATAAAAGAATGGTTTGTAAAACTAAAATAAGTTATGTGGGATAATAATCTATTACGGTAACAGTCAAATTGCTTGTCATGTCATGAAGGGTTATGCTTTAATTAAGCAATAAGGCGTGACAGGGTGTGAATTACAATGTAATAATTCTTGTCTAGTGTATTCTTAGGCAAGAGGCCAAAGGCCTAGTGCCACTGAATGCTGCAGGAATGAATTATTGTGCTGTAATTTAAACAATTCGATATCATATTGCAATAGCTGTAAAATATTACATTCTAAAATTAAAAATTCATATTATAATTTTCCTATACCTAATTGCTCCTCCAGTAAACTAATTGCCAAGGTTATTATAGATACGAGGCATTTTCAATTTAATATATTATGTTTAGATTTCTATTTCAAATAAACTTTGAACACAGTTGTTTCTGAGAGATTTCGAAGATTTTATTTTGATACCATTTCTTCCTAAAATTAGCAGAAAACAAACAGTTCTAAGGAACAAGTACTCCCTAAATTCTTACTTTGAATGGTAGTCTAGTTCTGTCCAGTGAAAAGAGAGGGCTTTGTGAAATTATCCTTAACTGGGAGCCTTGCATTTAGTGTAGGCTTTGTTATCACCTTTACTGTTTGAAAACACATTTTTTCTTCTTCCCATTCTTCCTTATTGACACCTTTTCAGAAGACACATAATTTACAGACCCTTTCAAATTCATCTTTTGGACTAAAGATGCTTTTTTGCCTTTTAAAAAGTTGTATTTTATTTTATTTTTCCCCCATCTTCAAAAGCAAAGTCAATAAGGACATAAAAATACAGAATTGTGAAAGATCTCCTGTTATATTCCTCTGCTACAAAGCACCAAATCAAAGGTACTCTAAATAGCTGGAAATGTTCAAAAAAGTGATGAATATTGATACTTTTCTGCTTTTTCATTGGTCATATAAGTAGAAAACCCCATGTAATTAAAATGTAAAATGCATAATATTTCCCACAGAAATATTATGCTAAGAAATCATACCTTATGGGCCATGTTGTAAAGTTATTTCACAGTTTATGTGCCTGACTAGAAAAAGTTCAGCATGTTCCATCCCTTAATTGGGAGAACTTAAAAGCCTCATCCATTGATACATTTATTTGTTTGTAGCTGAGGGACATCAATCATGTTAGTGGTATCAAAAAATTCCCAAAACTGTTCCTTCACACTTGTTAGATTCACTAAAACTGAACTAAAATACAGGGGCTTTTCTCATTCTTTCACATTGCTTTTGTGGCAGTAATGTAAATCAATATATCTTCCAGATGTCATAGGTCTGGTGTACAGTATCACTCCAATCTAAACCTCTCTGTGTGTTCTGTTTTTTTCTCTTTTTTTTTTTTTTTCAATTGAATTTTCCTGTTCAATCTCAGGCTGGCTGTTGCCTGATGCACTACAGAAAATCAGATACAGGAGAAATTTGCAAGGTGCAAGATTGACTCCTTAACTGATTGAAGTTTGCTGTCCTTAAGTAAAATCAGAATTTGGCAGTTGACCTAGTCACATTACAGCTAATATACTTTCTTTCAGTGTTGCAATATTTGCTATGATAATACTTGCAAACCATGTTTAATGGGTTTTTTTTGTCATCACTTCTGTACTGTAGCCTAGATGTAGCAGTAATAATAGATCTCATGTAAGAAAAGGATGGGTGTTTCTGTTAGTAAGATGAACAAAGAGACAATTTTTTTCCATAACACTTGAATTACAAGCAAATTTGCCTTCAAAGGATTCCTTGTACACTGAGAGAATCTGTCACTATGACACAGTTCACAGGAGGAAACAATTGGTTTAATTTTCTCAACAGTTGAGTAGCTTCCTATTCTTCCTAAGTACAATCCATCAAAAAATAAAGTATGTTATGTTTCACTTCTGATATGCTTTACCCCAGACAGTCAAGCATTTGCTTTTGTTTTCATAGTTATTAGACCATTTTTACTTGTTAGCTTTCAGCAAACAGTTTGCTTTAATCTTAGACTGCAGTCTAGATAAGGATTCACAGCAATTGTTCATCACTAAAATAATTTTAAAGCTTGTAAGTCCTATCAACTGATGTTTTGACTTACTTTCTCCATTTTTAGTACACAAATCTGTATAAATACTGCATAATTTTAGAAGTAAAATCAAGCAGCAACAAAAATGTTCAGGACAAAGCATAATAAACTGCCATTTCAAGCTTCTATTTTCAAAATAGTAATGCTTCTGAGATGTGATTAGCAACGACATATTATATGACAAAAGAAGAAAAAGGATTCAGAAATGGAAACTAAAAATAGTTGTGTAGAAATTTAATAACCTGGCAGATTTTATTCCATCTGTTAGGGAGAGTTTGAAAGCCATTTCCTGCTGCCATTCACACCACAGAGGCTTCAGAGTTCAGAGATGGAATCAAATACCTGATGTGAAAATCTGCTATTATGATTCATATCCAAAGATTCATATCAATATCTTTGCATATAACATTTTTTTTGTTTATTTATAAAAAGGAAACTTGTATCTAAAGGTTTAGGATTATTATTTATCTGTCTTATTGTCAGTGCCACACCTTGAGGCAGAAAAAGTACCAAAAACATTTATTCCTTTCAAATTATGAAAGTTGTTGAAACTATTTTGAGTGAACAATTCAAGAAACCAGGTTTCTCAGATAGGTGGCCCAGGATTCAAATTTCATGAATTTACTTTCAGGATGAAAGTACTGTACAGAAAGAAAGTACAGTGTGGTATTGACCTGTCCTTTATTGTCATTCAGAACTGATAAGGAAATTGGGGGAAGAGCACATCAGTCAAATTAGCGCACAGAAGGTACAAAGGAGAGCACACGTAGTGTAAACCTGTAGCTGGTGAACTGGCATTGCAACAAACCATGAATTAGTATGGGCATGCAGTTTTCTGATGATACTTTACCTAAGCAACCCACATCTATCTGTATACAGCTGGATAGATGCTATAATTGGTTATTTCTACGTGCTACTTTGCAGGTCTTTGACAGATATAAGAAAACATAAATTACTTTTTGTCTTTGATAACAGAAAATCTGTAAGACTCGTGGTAGTCCTAGTCTAATTGACAGTATAAAACTGGGGGAGTGAGAACATAGGTTAGAAGTGTACATAGGTGAGTGGCACAAGCTGCTCTCAGCACTATAAACTCACCTCATACAGAAAAGGGTTTTTTGCATTTAGTCATTCAGGAAAAGAATCAAGGGAACACTGAAATGCCATTGGCAGCTGGAATTCAGTTTTGGGTTTTTTTTTTTCCCTAAGGTGGCCAGAAGAAACACAGATAAGTGTGTTTATATTTGAAAAAAATATCCACCACCTGTCAGAAAGACTTTTCATGAAAAATTAAAACCCTTATGTAATGCACTTTCCACCCATTTACACATTCTCGTGCTCTTTGCAAGTTTTAAAATGCTCTGGCCCAAGATTGTTTTATTTCATCTGAAATACTACTTAGAAATGAAAATTAATTTTAATCACAATAAAAAGGAGTACTGAAAGTACTACCTGACAGTGAGAGGGGCTTTTTGTGTTTGTCTTTTAGAAAATTTCATCCCTAATTTGTAGGAATCTTTGCAGATATATGATGAAAGCAGAATGAATATTTATTCTGATTCTGCAGGATGTGCACTTGCTGATCTATTTTCAGAACTGGGCTAAAGCAGGGATGTAAGGGTATAAATCCTGGTGCTAGATTATTGACTCACCAAGTTATCTGCTCTGTCAGATAACTTGTTTCTTGCCCAATCTCTGCAA
Source organism: Peucedramus taeniatus (assembly GCA_013400575.1). Classification (NCBI taxonomy): domain Eukaryota; kingdom Metazoa; phylum Chordata; class Aves; order Passeriformes; family Fringillidae; genus Peucedramus; species Peucedramus taeniatus. The sequence continues at coordinate 19,207 of WBNO01014819.1, forward strand.
AACAAATGTGATCATTACAAATAAATGTTAATTGAAATAACACCTGTGTTAATGGTGATCTCTAGCATCATAATCTCCCTTTGTAAAGACTCACACTAGCATCATTTATCAGGCCTAAGATTAGCTTAATGGAGTAATTAGAAGCTCATAATACTAGATTACCTCGCTAAAGCCAAACTCACAATGCTTTAATATATTTTCTTATTGCAATATTTTTCTTTCGTGCCACTAAATAGACCTTGGCTATAATAAGACCAGTTCAAGCACACAGACTTGTTGATGTGCGAAGATGTGCTTGGTGTATGTTACCTGGGCTTCTGGATAACCAGCTGTAAGCAAAAGGACCAGAAGCCTTATTAGCACCAAGCTCTAACCAGATGAGCTAGTCTCAGTTGCTGATCCATGTGTACTTCAGACTTTAAGTATAAATAATATGGACTGCAGTCTCATAAGGGATATTCTTAAAACTAGCTTGAAGATATAGTTTTCCATGTATAACAGCAATTAAATTGTTTCCTTAGATCAGGCATATATGAAGTTTTAATTAATTAATGCCACTTTGTATGAGGAAAACTTAAGTTCAACTTTTCATTTGTACAAAGGTTATTCAAAGCATTCCTCCCCTTGCCCTTTGACTCAGCATTAACATTTGGACAGGTGTGCCTTGTGATACAATATTTACTTCTGTCACTTAATTGGGGCATAAAAAATCAATCCCAAATGTGACACTCGCATATATGTCCACATTCTAGCAGTGATTCCTAGAAAGAAATAACATTCAGAATTTTAATACCTGAAATCCATTTAAAAAGTAATCATGAAGTAAAATAAATAATTGAGTATTCCTTATGATGTGAAAATCAAAAAATTATCTTGAGCATTGATTGCATTAATATTATTTATCTAATCCTTCTACTTCTTTTCAATTGCGTGTTAGAAGATTGATTGATGCAGACCAGATTTTAGCCTTTCCATTTATAAAGCAAGGATTTTTGAGATCTATAACTGTGTGCTGCACACCCCAAGGTGGCTTGAACAGCCAATAGGAGTAATAGGGGTGATTAAACCTTGTCACAGGGGGTTAGATGCGGTGCTTTCTTCCTACATGACAGGCTGTGACAGTCAAACAGCACTGAAGCAGAACAAACGACAGTGGCAGTTTGCTGCAAGCAGTGCTACTGTCACAACTCCCACTAGAAAGCTAAACGCTAGGTATTCAGCTCAGGGAAGTTTCAAATAGACCATGCAAATTCTGGTTTCAAAAATTTCCCTGCAAATCAGTAGTGACATGCATTAACTGCAGAGTGATTGTGTTATTGCGTGAGTGATTGTCCACTGTCGGACGCTGGCCGTGATCATCGTTTATGAGTGACACCGCTGATCCATTTACATCTGTGCTTAGCTGTTCCTGTTATGGGAAATCTCCCTTCATTTGAGAGCTGCTGTGCTAATGCAATTAGAATGAAGGTTATCATCA
>WBNO01014821.1:9899-39628 GCA_013400575.1 Peucedramus taeniatus
CCCAAAAGTCTGTTATTTCTACAGTCATGCAAACACTTTAATAGGATGAAATTCTGTCCTTATCCCATGGTGTCCCCAGAGCTCATTTCCTGAGCCTGGGATCTGAGACAGATAAGCACTAATTTCTGAGCAGTGCTCATCTGGCAACTGCTAAAGTGGCAGCTCCCTGACTCGGGTGTTCTGCTAATAACATTTAGTGGGGTTGGCAATCCCATTGATTTCCCATATGTAATAAGGAGAGTGCATTGCTACCTTCCTACTTAAGCTTTATTAAGCAGGCAGGATATTAGAAGTCAGAACTGATTAATTCAAAGCATAAACAATCAATTTGGGTTTTTTAGCCTTCTTTTTCTTTTTTTTTTTTTCCCACAGTCTTTTCCCCAGACACATCCCTGTCAGTGCTCTCATTTTTGGTGATGCTTGTTTTTTTCTTTCCTTTGTGAGTTTTCACCTTTATGATAAAGAATGTATGAAATACTCATGGTTTTGTCTTGATTTGTGTCATCAGAGTCACAATCAGCTCAAGGGTTTGGTGGCAGACCCTGAAAGGGCTGGAGCAGATAAACCTTGTCATATCCAGTTCACACCAATAGTCAAAGTCTTCAAATTATAATATAATAATAATAAAACAGGTGCATGTTCTATAGACTAAAATTAGGGTTTTTTACAACAGACATAAAGGAACATTTATTCTCTTTTCTTTGCATCAATTTTAAGGTCAAGAGCAGCCAGGGAGTAGCCTGTAATTTAGGTAAGCCCATTTCAGGGTCCTTGGGGGGAAATTTGTATCCAAGTAGAAAGCACCTTTTTAACTCTCCTAATTTAAATAGAAGTATCTCCTAATGTCCTCCTTGCTCAATAAACTTCTACTGGAATTGCAGCATTCTCTTCTCCTTATTACTTATGGGAAATCAAGGGAATTGCCACTGGATATGGCATTGCCACAGCCACAGGAGCCAGGATGTGCCAGCGCAGCAGTTGCCATAGGAGCACTCTTTAGAATCACTAATTTGTCACAGGATTGGAGTGGGAATGAGCACCTGGAGTGTGACTTGATAATGATGGAGCTCTGTTCCAATAATGAGCCTGCTGCCTTAGTGGAGCTCGTTTTTATAACTTCAGGTAGCTTCAAAAGAACCCACTCACTGACAATGTTGAAAACATGAATACAGGTACTTAAATTTATTCAAGTTTTTGGTGGGTACATATATATTGCATATATAAAAAAAGATACTTTACTATTTCAAGACAGCAGTGAAACAACAGAAAGATCACAAGAAGGGGAAAAAAGGGCAAAACTGCCCAATATCAATTTTCTTTGCCATGTTCATGAGAGAAAAACTAAAGTGAAGGCATAACCATGCTAAAGGTGATTAAATAGAAAAACAAAGCAAAAGTGCAAAACATTTTGACATGAGAGTCCAGAGCCAGTTTGGGGTGCAATGGGACATGGTGGCCTGGTCATGTCACAGGTCTCCAGGTGTCCTCCCCCGTGCCCATGTCTCAAACACCCATTAAACACCCCCTGTTACAGCCCCATCAACTCCTGAGCGAGTCATGATTCTCAACTTCTGCTTTCCTTCAACAGCTCCTGAAATATCTTCTTGCCTTGGACCAACTGACAGGTTGGTTGGCTCCAGCTGACAGCTACTCTTGAGATCCCAAGAGATTTTACAGCTCAAGGTGCCTCTCTGTCCACCTGTTCAATTTTTTCCTTCAGACTGTGTAGATCCTCTTTCCCTGCATGCTGCACTACAGCAAGACATCTCTCTCTTGGTGTTTTTATATTTTCTGTTATGGTTTCTCTAGGTGGATCCTTTGTTGCCAGCTATTAAAGAAATTCCATTCCTGTTCTCCTCCTAGGGAATTCCTCACACTCATTTCAGACAACTGAATTTGTCCATGAGAGTCAGTAAAGGGATTATGTCAGGCTACTTCTCCAATAACTTGGGGTTTATTCTCCTCTGACTCAAGCAATCAAGGACTGCATCTTCTATTTCTAAAGATGCAGTTAGAATTTCTATGGAATAAATATAGGAGGTGATGTGGCAAAGGAATGGAGCAGGAGGAAAGAAATATGATTAAAACAACAACCACAACAAAAGGTTGAAACATTTAATTACACACTGCAAAAGATGTCACAGTCAGGTGGGGCTGTTGGGATGATATAATAAAGAAACAAAGACTGAGTATTTATTATATGGCTCATCGACCTGGGAACATCCTGAGCTGCTTTCTGGCAGAACTAAAACAAAGCTTTAGGTTTGCAGTTAAATCCCTGGGTGATATTTGTGACATTTTCTATCATCTTCACAGGCTTCCTTCCAATTACAACTTGTGATTCTTTGTGTTCAGTATATATCTCCATCCTTTACACCATGCAGCTCCCCAAAGGCTTCATTCTCCTGTGCTCAGATATTATGTTTTAAACAACTAATTTCTTCAAGGCATCCCAAAATCACAGGATCATTTCTTCTTCCTATTACTCTGCCCAAGTGGAAGGAGATTATTCCTGCATCATGATGTTCTTCACATCAGGGTTCAGAAGTTAAACCTGTGGGGTGTGGGTTTGTTTGGGTTTTTGGGGTAGAAGGGGGAGGAAGGTCCTGTCTCCTCCTGACATCAGAGTTTCCATCTCTTTTTATGATATTTAATTTAATTAAATGAACTGAGTCTGTGGTTCTGCTGAGATAAAAACAGTCTCTGATGTTGCAACAAAGAAATAATTGTGGCTTTCAGGAAAAAGGGGACACCAGGACTTGTGGCTCCCTGATCTGGACACTCCCTCCCCCTGTTCTTCAACTCTTTTTAACCATCCTCAGCAAGTCATTAAACATTCCTGTGTACTTCTGATAAAAATTTTCCTTCCAGCCCTGGAGTAAACCTTTAAGGTCCTTAGAAGAGTACCTTCTCTTGAAAAAAAAAAAAGAAAAAAAAAAAAGAAAAAAAAAAAAAACCCAAAACCAAAACAAAAAAAAAAACAAAAAACCAAAAAAACCTGCACATTTAGAATCAGAAAGAAACTGTAAAATCATGTTTTTCCACAGTCCTAATAAATCAAAATCACTTAATTGGAGCAGATGTCAACATCAATCATACTAATTTGGGTGCTATAGCAATAAGTGAATCAATAAAGGCCTAAGAACAGTTGGATGAACACAGTTAATGAACTCTTTCCTGTTTTCCAGTAAGAGAAAAGCTCAAAAATTCACAAGATGCATTTATCTGCTGAATTTTTATGCACTGATTGCATTCCAAAAGCAACAACCCAGTGAGAGGCCTTTAGAGCTTTTCCTGGGGAACTACCCTGCACTGATCAGACTTTGATATAAATAAGCTATAATGAGATAAAGAGTGCATTTAAGTGTCTAAAGTGGAGGTTCTGAGTTGCTTTCTCTCACTTGCAAATACTATCACAGCTCTTGCTGATGGCACTGTGGTGGGCTGCCCCTGGTGCCTCTTTATCACCCCTCCACCAACAGGACAGGGGAGGAAATAAGGTGAAAATCTCTCCTGGGGCAAGATGAGGACAGGGAGATCTCTCACCTATTAAAGTCACAAGCAGAAGTTTTGACTTGGGGAAGGTAATTTAATTTATTGCCAATTACTTGTAACAGAGCAGGAGAGTATGAAATACAACAAAACTAAAACCCCCTTCCTCCCACCCTCCCTTCTTCCCAGGCTCAGTGTCAGTCCTGACTCTGCTGCCTCCTCTGCCCAAGTGGTCTCTTCTTTGTCATCCATACATTCCATCAGTGTCCTCCTACTGCTCATGGCAGTGTCCTTGATGGAATTGTAAATCATTGCCCTTCTAAGATATAATCAATAAAATCAGCAGCTCGTGTTCCCTTAGGGTATGACTTAAATGAGGCAAATTCATTGCACAACTTTAGCAGGGATCTGTACAGGTCATTTCCATATTGCTGTGTGACCATGTATGCCTTTTTCATAAATATACACATTTTTCTGCTGTTCAGAAATGAATACACAAAATAATAATGGTTAGATCTTAACTTAGGCATTGTCACCATGTCTGAATTCCCTGGCAGACTCACACTGGCTACTCAAAACTTTTATCATCTTGAAGATATAAATGGGATTTTGGTTTCTCTTTCCCATGGGTTTTAATTTCAGTTCAGCCCATGAGTATTTAAAGCATTTTTTAAAGATTACTCTTACAGTTTTTCCCCTTTAAAGATTTTCCTTCAGCTTTAATGAACAGTCTGGACACTGCTTCCTTTCCTCAGGAAGAAAGGATGAAGCACCACATTGGCCCTGTCTCCTGCTCTGCTTTGCCCTTCTTGTTCCTTTGTGCCTTAATTTCCCCAAATATAAACAGCAAATAATGTCCATATACATATTTGCTCCTGGAGACTATTTCTACTGAAATTTTGGCTGTGAAACTCAGCAACCCCTAAACACTCTGCCTTTTTAGAACAGTGCAGTATAACAGCTTCAGAATTCCCCTGCAGTTAGGGGAAAGCCATAATTGAAATGAAGCCTGGTACATAATAGGCAATACTAAAACAGCTCACAATTACTGTAATTTTACATTTAACTCACTCTCAGCTTATAGAAAAAAAAATCAAGCAGTAACTCCTTGTGCTGTATACCTTTGTACAGCTTCCATTAGAAAATATACAAACAGCCTTGTTATGTGAGACACAAAACCCTTCCCAAAATGTCATCTCAAGCTCATTACTGGGAGAATGAGAAAGCTCTCTAATGTGATTGCTCTTTTTTCATAACAAAGGCAAAAATCACCTGTTCCTTGGAGTCTGAAACGAGTTGTGATTGCAGTTGGATGAAGTGCTGCTGATGAATATTCACTTGCACTGGCTGTGTGTGTGTAAGGCTGTGTTAAAATGTGTACATTTAATCTGCACTGATCATTTCTGTTCATCAGATGAAGAAAACCATAGAATTATAAAACCCCAGAATGGTTTGGGATGAAAGGGACCTTAAAGCCCATCCAGTGCTGCCCCTGCCATGGGCAGGGACACTTCCACTAGCCCAGCTTGCTCCAAGCCCTGTCCAGCCTGGCCTTGGACACTGCCAGGGATCCAGGGGCAGCCACAGTTTCTCTGGGCACCCTGTGCCAGGGCCTGCCCACCCTCACAGGGAGGAATTTCTTCTCAATATCCAATCTATCCCTACTTTCTTTCAGTCTGAAGCCATTGCCCATTGTCCTGTCCCTCCAGACACCTGTAAAAATTCCCTCTCCATGTTTCTTGTAGGCTCCTTTCCATTCCATACTTAAAGAGTCATCTGAAGTTAATGTCAAACTTTCACAAAGCTGTAACCCACCTTTTGTCACCTGTAGCTAAATTGATTTTTATTCATTTTGCTTGAGTCAATTGAACTGTGTCATAAATGGATCATTCCTCAACTGTAATTTGAGAGTTTCCTTCAGTTTCCAGAAGGATTAGATCAGACTCACTGGGTTTGTCTCATGTGTGCACCTGCCATGGATACACACACTTTAGGAATACTGAATTTGGGAGGGAGTCCAGATGGACCTTCCTGATTGCTGCCCATGTGTCTGTGACATGTCACATTCATAGGTCCTAGAGAAAGAGTAGAGGTGGCCAAGTCCCACATAAATCTGGGGAAACAGCTCTGGTGTAAAAATTGTGCTGAAAACTGAAAACTCTCAGTGACTGTGAGCTTGCTGACCTCATGGTGGCCTTTCAGGGAACTCATGTAAAGAAGATGAAGGGAAGCTTTTTACAGGACAGGACAGAAGGGAGCAGCTTTAAACTGAAAGAGAGATATTTCAATGAGAAGGCAGGGGAAAATTTATTCCCTGGGAGGGTGGGGAAGCCCTGGCACAGGGTGCCCAGAGAAGCTGTGGCTGCCCCTGGATCCCTGGCAGTGTCCAAGGCCAGGATGGACAGGGCTTGGAGCAACCTGAGACAGTGGAAGGTGTCCCTGCCCATGGCAGGGGCGGCACTGGATGGGCTTTAAGGTCCATTCCAACCCAAACCATTCCATGATTCTATAAACACCAGTAAGTGCCTTATTTATCTTCCATCACTCCTTTGTTCACTTTTGTCCAATCCACTTTGTGATGCTGTGCTGGCAGTGACACAAGACCTGTTGTTCAGAGGAAATATTTAATGACTACTAAGCACCTGGGTCAGGGCTGCAGTTGCATGAATATGCTTGATTTTAAGCAGCATCCTTCCTTTTTGTGAAGTTTGCCTTGGCATGAGCCGATAAACCCACCTTTATCAGAATATAAAAATACAAGAAAATCAAACACGCTGAATGCTTTAGAAGATGGAGCTGTACGAACTGCCAACAATTCCAAAGCTCTTCAGGCAAAACACAAAATCTTTGAAAGTCTTTGCTTAGTTGGGTTCTGCATGTTTTTCACGTAATGCTCAGATGCTCCAAAAATACCTTCACAATATGGGACCTCCTAATTCAAAGCAGAAGAAATTCATCTGTGACAATCAAAAATCCAGGGAAGAAGAAACCCCACTCATGGAGTCTGATTCTAGAATCATCTATCACTTCAAGCTGCTGTGACTTCCCTTATTGGTGACATAGTTTATAATAAGCTGAAAATAATAAGTATCAAGCAGAGTCAGATGAAAATGCAGGCTAGGACAGAACTATGGAGCCCTGTATCCAATGTAATTAGGGCTGCAATGTGCTAACCATGGAAATGAAACTGGTAATAAAATAGGAATGTTATTTTCTGTGACACAATGAGCAGCCTGCATACTTTAATAACCACTAACTTAATGAGTTTGGAAGCAATGAAATTCTTTACTAGTATTAGGAATATAGCAGAATTATATTTACCTCAGGTGTATTTCTCCTCCAATGTTAATTAGAAAAATAAAAGGAAAACTATAAGAAAAAAAACAAAACATAGGCTAATTTGTCTATCTCAGAAACAAAAGTCATGGCATGTTTATTCTTGAGAAAATGGTAAAAAAACCTTATTAAACAAATGAGACAAACGCCGTATATTAAAATTTTGTGGTTTTGTATTCTGAATGAAAGCAAGAGATTAATGAGATGTAATATAATTAGTGAGATGTGGTATTACCACACAGGGCAGGTCCCTCTGTACAACACAGCCTGGCCAGGATTCACCAGTATTTTTTCACTAAAATCAATGCATCTCTACACCGATTTCTCTTTATCAGAGCACTGCTGAACTATCATAATCAAAACCAGGTTTTTAAAAGGTACCACTCTTTTTAGTTTGCTTCTTCCATGAAATTGGAGAATACCCTGTTCTCACAGCTCCATCCTGCAGGCCAGGGACATCAGGGAGGATCAGCCAGAGTCAAGTCTTTTGTACCCTACATTTTGCAAATTGTTAAAATTCTCTTTTCTTACAAAAAAAAAAAAAAAATGGGGCTAATTCTCAACCCATAGGAATAAGGAATAGAGGAAATCTCGATTTTTAAGTGCTGCAACAGAAAAAGCCTTTTTTTTTTTTTTTTGTGCTGGCAGTGCCCTGCCTTTGCCAGTGTCCAAATCCTGAGCTGCTGTATGTCAGCATAATACTCCTGATCAGGGGAAGTTTTAACCCCCAATATTTCAGTTTTCTAATTTCATCTTTTATTAGCAAATAAAACTTTTTACAATGATTAGCAGTTTTGGGGTTAGATGTTCAAAATGTTTAGGAGTAAGCAAGTTGCTATACAAATGCAATTGAGCAATATATTCCCCTTTTCCCAGATTGATAACTAATGATTTTTCAGAGAACTCTTTCACTTTTTCTGTTCAATTTGTTCAGAGTAAGATTAGTGCACAGTGAAGTTCAGGCAAGCTTTGACTTGCTTTGACTTCTCTGATCCTGTTGAGACTGGTAGTTGTACAAAAATGAGTTACATTCCTACTTTACCCTAAAATGAAGTATAAAAGCTCTCCTTCTCAGGGAGAGAAAAATTACATTCTGAAACTGACCCTTCTTCAACAAAACTCGTGCAGACAGAGGGGTATCAGCCACGCCATCTGCATCTGGATTGTGTTTTCTCCTTCTCTCCATAATAAGGTGGTGTGAAACATGTTAACCTTGAAGTTTGACCCATTTTTCTCTCACACTTGCACGCCCCCAAAAAGTACACAGGAATTTGACCTTCTCTGGCTCAGGTGCTCCATTATTCCACACGTAGCCTCTGACAACCAGAGTTTTCCATGAGATGGAGTGTGCTTTGACTCCTGTTACAGGAATCAGTTTTCGGGCTAAAATATTTCTCCAGAGAAGTGTCATGATACAATCTTGGCAGCTCATTTATTCTCTGGCGACTCCTCTTTCCAAGAGCATCTATGAATGTATTCATAGACAATATTTCACCCTGAAACTGCTTGAAAAGGATGCAGAACAGAGTGCACCGTTTTCATGCTGAAAAATATGCAGCTAGAAGAGGCTGCCTCCTTTGTTCAGCACTTCCAGCAGTTGTACACCCTGTTCTGCAGTGAGACTCTTATCCATGCTCTTGTCACCGAGTGCATCAAAGAAAAATAACTTTTATTCATTAATTATCCTTTCATTTGCACCAATCCCAATGTGGTTGCACTGCACTAAGCAATCATCATAAATTAGTTCTTGTATCACATACTGCAAAGAATGAAGATTTTTTTCAGTGGGGAAGAGAGATATTGATGTTTTTAATTCAGCCAAAAGAAAATGCACGTACAAGTCTGTTCTTTGGTCCTTCTCTAAAGTGTGTGGCTGAGAAAAATTGATTTTTCCAGGTGCTTTTTCCTCATTTGTCCCTCTTTCAGAACTCCTATTGTATTAACTGTACAGGGCTTGCTTACTCAAGGGTCATACACTGTGAGTACAACCGAATGAATTCTGAGTAATAAAAGATGAGAGCTCCTCTGGACTTCATTTAAAGTTTGCTGCTCAAGAGGCTGGAAACTCACTGTGGTTTTGCTCCTTCCTCAAGTATTCCCAAAAGCTCCAATCTCAATAGATCACTTGGGAGCCTGAAATGATATGTCTGTTGCCTACCAGCCTTGGAGCTGAGAGGAGGGAAATTGAGGTCTCGACCTGGACGTTCAAGTCTGTATGGAAAAGGCTACTCACCAAATGCCATCTATATTAGGATCTCTCCTTCTTATTTCAGCTTGTTGGGAAATTACATGTTCAGTAAGTGTTGTCCTTGAAGAGTCTCCAAGACTTGCTGAACCTCAGCGTTAACCTTTCACCAGCCTGAAAATCGACCGTTTATTTCTGCTCTTTGTTTCCCACCTCTTTCAGCTGGTTTCTAATGCAGGCAGACCTTCACCTCCCACCTCAACACTGCTTTGTTCCCACAATCTCCTTCTGGGGAGGACTTTGCTGCAGACTTTTTGAAAGTCCAGACAAATCATACCAGTTTTTCACTTCATCCTCTCCTTCCCAGACAGTCCAGGGGTTGTAGTGAGCTGGCGGTGAGGTGGGATGTGCAGTGTTGAGTTCTCAGTCAGCAATCAGCAATCATCAGCAATCTTTGAGGGGCTCAAACAGGGAAAATGTGGAATCATAAAACCATTAAGATTAAGGAAAAAATATCCAAAAATACCAAGTTCAACCTTTGGCAAATCCCACTGAGCCCATTAAATTGTTTCATAAAGTGTCACATACACTCGATTTTTGGACACCTCTAGGGATGGTGACTCCACCACTGTCCTGGGCAGCCTGTTACAGTGCTCAACCACTCCTTTAGTGAAGAAATTTTCCCTAATATCCAACCAGAACCTCCCCTGGTGCAACTTGAGGACCTTTCCCCAGGAGGAAGCAGAGCTTAGCCTGAAAGTGTAATTTTGTACCTGATGAACGATCTTTCCTCCTGGTGAAATAAAACCTGATGGTTTGAATCAAAGATATTATTCTCACTGAAAACTTAAGAAGTTGGAGTGTTTTTTGTGAATCCAGACACCTAAATGTTTCTTCTGCTTGATTATAGCATCAAGCCCAGTGAAGACACAAGACACCAAAAGAAAACATGAGTTCTCTTGGAGAGAGAGTGGAATGGATTCATGGATAAGGAATAGGGCAGTTAGGTCAGATTTGTTAAAAAAAAAAAAAAGTTTAAACTTCTTTAAGTTGATCAGTAAAGAATAAAAAAAAAAATTGCAAATATTCAGCCCACATGCTGTAGAGAAAAAGATAAAATCCAAAACAAATGAAATAACCACATTAAAGAAAAAAAAAAAAAAGCAACCAGAAACCAAAGCAAAGCAAAGCAAAGCAAAGCAAAGCAAACCAAACAAACAAACAAACAAGAACAGAATAGAAAAAAAGAAAAAGAATGGGAAAAAAGCACTTTTCTCCCCTCTTCTGTTTTTCACTTTCTGTAAGCAGTCAAAATATTTCCCAGCATATTATGAAAATTTTTTGGAACAAGCTGATGGAAATCCCCTAATTTCAAGTTTTCTCTCTGTTTCCCATTTTGCTATGTCTGTACAGAAATTTGGCATTTCCAGTACCAATGCCAAGCTAATCATGACCCCATGGGGTGTTATTGGTGTGGTCCTCAAGGTGTTTTTTGCCCTGTAAAACTTCACTGGCCAAAATATCCTTCCAGTTACCTCTGAAGATTGCAAATGTCCCTTACGTGGCTGTGGAGATTCAAACAACTTCCACAGTTCTGCTGGACATTTTTATTGCCTTGTTCCACTTGTTTTCCACATTCAGCAGCCTCCCATGCCCTATCCAGCAGTTTCCTGCCCCCTGCCTAGTCAGCTCAGCAGAGGGCAGGACCTGCTCAACACTCTTCTACCTGGCAATTGTATTCAGGAACTCCTTGGTGAAAAATTAGTAGGACTGCCTCAAGAACATAGTCCAGTTAAAGGCTGCGAAATAAAACACCTCCTGGTTTCTCCATGGGATAAACTAATTACTGTGTTCTCAACATGGTTTAGTTTGGAGGAGGAAAAGTTCTTATTTTCACTGGGAACACAGCTAAAACAAGTAGATGGGGAGAAGGGTCTCAGTTGTGGACATTCAGTCCAAATATTCTTGATCCAACATAGGCGTCTTTGCCAGGAACAGAAATAGTTCAGGGTTATTGAGCCTCTAACCCAGACAGACTTTGTCTTGATGAATGGTTTTCCTACCTCCCGAGGGGCAGCTCTGAGCTCTGCTCCCTGTGCCCAGGGACAGGACTCAGGGAATGGCTGGAGCTGTGCCAGGGCAGGGTCAGGCTGGAGCTCAGGGAAAGGTTCTTCCCCAGAGGGTGCTGGGCACTGCCCAGGCTCCCCAGGGAATGGGCACGGCCCCAAGGCTGCCAGAGCTCCAGGAGAGTTTGGGCAATGATCCCAGGGATGGACAGGGTGGGATTGTTGGGGTGTCTGGGCAGGGACAGGGGCTGGACTGGATGATCCCTGTGGGTCCCTTCCCACTCTGGATATTCTGTGATTCCATTATTCAGATTGCAGCTGGTGAATACATAAAACCCACCCCTCTGCTGGGTTATGGTTTGGGCACAATTAGCAGGGAACAGAAACTCTGCCAGCAGGACATGCAGGGCCTCAAAATAAACCCATTATTTTTTGTCTGACACACAAAAGGCAGGCCAAGGACTCTGAGGTTCTTCACTCCCCAGCTCCTGGTGTTGTCATCCTCCAGCAAAATCCTGGACAGCCTCAAGAGCCTGAACTGAGCATCCAGCAGCTCCTGGTCCCCACTGTGTCCCTGGTTTTCTCCCAATAATCACTTAATCTCTCTTCATGTGGGTGATTTCCCTCTTGAATCCTCCAGCTCCTGCCATTCCCCACCTCCCTGTGCCACCTCTCCCTGCAATTTCTGCTCTCTCTTCTCCCTGCAGGTTTCATAGCTTGGGCTCTCAGCTCAGCAGTTTTCTCAGTGGCCTGAGCCAAGGTGAAGCAGCAGAGCAGGGCTCTGTGTCCTTGTCCTTGTGTCCCTCCTGCAGGGAGGAAGTTTTGGCAGAACTCACCCAGTGAGTCACAGTTTTACTTCAGCAAGGGGCAGAGTAAGAACCACCATAGGGAAAGGTGGACAGGAGCCACATTGTTGGAGATGTCAGAATATAAATCAAAATTATTGCACCTAAATAGCCCAAGGAAATATACTTTAACTGTAAAGGCAAATGGCTGAGAAAGTCAAATGATATGCTAAATGCATGCAAAGGTTTACTTGAACATTAACTAGAAAAATCTTCCCCCAGGTGACATTTTGAAAAAGCAACTTCATCCTAAAATATCATTACCCAGATCCAAGTTTTTTTTTCCTCATATTATGACCATGTCAATTCTGAAGTTACTTAGTAAAAAAAATTAAATTTTAATATTTTTAATATGTACTGTTATTCTGAATAAGTAAAAATAGATCACTGGCATGAATCTTTTGAGAAGGGTTGGGATGCCAGTCTAGAAATTTTTGAAGTGAGAAACAAGTCCTGGTATTTGGACTACAAGGCCAGAGCTTTCTCATTTCTTTAGGGAAGTTAAATACCTGCCATGTATTTGTATACAAATACTATCTCTTAAAGCAAATAAATTCTAGTGACAGTAAGCAAAACACTGCCTCAGTTTCATAGCTTTTTTTACATCTTTCTTAAGACTTTGGTTTTAATTGATAAAGGTATGTTTCCATTGGGTTTGTATTCACTGTATTTTCTATTTGTTTTCACTGCTCAACAGGGAATTATGGAAATTTTGCAGCAGAAAAAATCCAAACTCTTAAAGATGCCCTATAATCAAGCTGAGGACACAAGATTATAAGATAAATGACAATTTAACAGTGGTCTGCAAAAGAATAAGGAATATTTCTTTTCTCTGCACAGATTAATCTGAGATGGTTGGAGTGATGGATGTGCAGTGACTGGTCTGCACCCCAGGTTCAAAGAGCCAGGCAAGGAAATTCTTTGCCTCAAAGAGGAGCAGGATTCACAAGGATGGATTCTTAAGGGTGGCTAAAGTTATCTATCCTGATTTCCAGCCTCATCCTTGCATATGAACTCCTTATTTGCAGGGATGGAGCACTCCTGAGCTTGCAGGAGCTGATCCTTGAATAGCAACCAGCTTTCTTGGGCCCTTCTTCCTTCCAGGGCCTTATCCCATTTTTGAACAGGTCAAAGTCTGCTCTCCTGAAACTCAGGAGAGTTCTAATCCTTCCTTGCTCTTTTGTCCCTCTCCTCAAGATCCTGAACTCCTTCCAGAACTCCAGACAGGGTGTTTGAAACCAGGAGAGAGAATAAAGAACAAGCATAACATATTCAACTTGGAAAAAACCCTCCACAATTTCTCCTTCATAAATTATTTAAAAGGCCATTCACCAGGAGCAATTATGGGTGCTTAACCTGTTGACCAATGGACGTGGTTGGGAAAATCTTTTTTTAAGTAGGTTAATTTTCATTTCCTTTTTCCCTGATCACTGAACTCCCGCTTTGGTATCAAGAGTTACTTTAGTCATGGCATCATTAAGGTTAGAAAAGCTCTCTAAAATTATCAAGGCAAATAATTCCCAGCATTGCCACCATGTACCCAAGTGTCACATCCACATGCTTTTTTAACCCTTCCAGGGACAGTGATTCCATCTCCTGAGCCCCAGTGCTGTGTTGACTCATCCTTTTTTCCTGCTGATGTTGGATTTTTGAGCTTTACCTAGAGAGGGAGTGGAGTAACTCCAACTCTGACCTCTTCCCACAAAGCATCCTCACAGTTGTACCTCCTCAGTGAGTTTCCTCAGCTCCATCCCAAGCCCTGTGTGGAAAAACATCTCCCTTTCCTGCCTAGTCCCTTTGTTTGAGGAGAAAAGGGTGCAGAAAACTAAAGCCAGTGAAATTGTAGCCTTAAATGAATTTACAAGGTGGACATGGAAGCTGCTTATTTTTCAATCAGAAATTTGAAGCCATCATTGCACTTCCCTCACTAGGGAGGGAAAAAAAAAGCAATTGTTGGTGCTCTGAAATTCCGCCTGAATTCACCCTGGCTTTGTTTTTATGGCCCTCTGAAAAATGACTGCGAGAGAGCAGAGAGAGAGAGGGGGTTACTTTTATGGTTTTCGATATATCCAAAGTGACACGGATGGGATGTGGCAGGACTGTGATTAGAATGAAGAGTTCGGGAGACAGGGTCATCATAAAGTATTTATAACAGCAAGTTGTATATTTTCCCTGTCAGGGAACAATGGATGGGCAAGCAGTAAAGCTGAATTAAGTTAAAAATATGAAATGCCAGTTGGTGTTGAGAGTCCTTGATGCTGCTTGAATAAACAAAAGGAAGGACAAAAGTGTTTGAGAAGAAAATATCATAGTCCCAGTGACTGGTGAATTTATTCTGAATTAAAAATTGCACATTTTGACCTCTATTTTTCTGGGGGTTCAGATAATCACCCTCTGAGCCTTCATTCCCACAGGCTAAAGAAGTATTTTACTGAAAAAAGCCAGATGTTGGGAGGGAGAAAAGTGAACACAAACTTTAAATGCTCCGTGAAATATTCTTGTGCATAAAAAATTAGAGAGAGTAAATGAAAATCATGATGGAAATGACTTAAACATTGGAGCAAATAGCCCTGCAAGATCTTAAAATATTTTACTATTTCAAGGCTAGGCAGCTACACAGTAATTAAAGGTAAATATAGTGCATTAAATAATAATTCTGCAGTGCATTCCAGCACTCTTTAGATTGTAATTACTGGAACTGCAACATATGCTGTAGTATCTCAAATAATTGGGATAATGGCCTTAGTTACTCTCTTACCCATTTTTAGAGCTGCTCCTATGAGACATGGAGACTTTTTTTTTTAACATGCACTGTCCATTTTCTTTGGAATATTTCTTTAGGAAAATATTTTTACGTTTTTAGGAAAAGAGTATTTTTTAAAACACAAATAAAACCAAACTTCTTTTGCTGATTCCATAAGAGTTTCCTCAGTTTCACTCTCTAACTCCTCTCCCTGAAATTGCAGAGGGCATGGGCACATCAATAGGTTAAAACCATGATAAGACATGGATCTGGGAGAATACAGAGATTATCAATTTAATTACCTTGAAATATCTATTTTAACAGCTCCATTCTCATGGAAAATGTGTTGCTCATTGCTTGCTAAGGTTTGGAATAAAAGCCTTAAAGTCTGTACATTAATTGGGCATTTTAAACTTCCCAGAACAATTCTGAATACAAATATTGTAATCATACAATGCTGAAACAATTCCGTTTTTTCAGGATTTTCCCAAATTATTTTTAATTGAATATTTTGATAATCAAGAATTACATGCTCATGTTGATCACGCCTCAGTGCATTATTTTGCATATACTTTTACTGAATATATAATATTTTATGAATATTTTTAATAATCCATATTTGGAAAATATTGAGTAGGTTGAAGATATTTGCATGCTCACAAAAGAAGTGACTCTGTAGCAAAATTTTGAAGGAAAAATGAGGTAAAAGTGGTGATTTCTAATGAATATTCATATTTCTTTCAAAATATGTAAATCAGCAGAAATAGGGTATTATATCACAAATACACCGCCAGATATTATTATTTACTGACACCCCAGGTGTCACTTCTTACAAGCTAAAAATGCCAGGTTTGATTAAAAGCTCTTATCTAATACGGTTCAGGGGAAACACAGGGGATGGAAACTCCCTCTAACCTTCAGCATTGTGTTTGAAGGAGTCAGAAATAAGTGACACAGCTTCCTCCAAAGTGATTAGTGGAGGATCTGGAATTACACTGTGAATATACTCTGGGTTTAATTGCTATTATTTTATTATACTACCAGGTATTAGATAATCTGCTTAGTTGGGAAATGTGTGTGCTTCAGACAAACCAAGTATTTTAGCAGCAGTAAATTCATTAATAAGAGCAAAACTGCAGCAAAAATAATTACATCCTGAACTTGTCAGGGATCTCTGCTTATATTCCCTAAAATGCTTTGTCTTCTGACTTAATTTTCTTGGAAAAAATTTAGTCATTGGAGAGAGAAACTGTCATGGTCAAGCAGAGAAAATGCAGAAAGAGAGCACATAAGAGAAAGGTTTTATTCTTTATACTGTCACCAAGCAAGTAATTTCATCCTTAATTTTATCTTCCTGTCCTTTTTGCCTCTTAGAACTGTCCACTCCTCTCTTGTCTATTTAGACTCTTTGCAGCTGGGAGTACCTCTTTGAACTGAGGAATTCACCCAAGGCCTGCCCCCTGCTACAGAATTTTGCCTTGGCTTGACACCCAAAACTGAGCAACTGTGTCCCCAAGAATGCTCAGAATCCTGTTTCATCAAATTTCATTTGCCAGAACTCTCTTTTTCAGGAGTGCATAACCAAAAATAAATATAAAATTTATATCAATTTCCTTTACTTTGCCTTCCATGGGTTTCCCTGCCAGTGCTGCTCCTGGAGCTCATTGCCTTCTTCTTGCACTCCCAAGAGGTGCCTTCTCTTCTTTTGGGAGCACAGATCCAGCAGTCCTGGGGTCAGATCTTCCAGCTGCCTCTCAGTGTCCATGGAAAAGGCCCGTGCAGGGTTCCTGTGCTGCCAGGCAGGAGCTGCTCTGTGTGTTTGGCTGCTTCGTGCACTCTGTTCTATAAAACATCTTGAAATGTTCCTAGAGCTTCCTCTGAACTCTGTCCTTGGCAGCCAGGATTTCCCAGAGGAGTTTGGCACAAGCCCCCCTCATACCCTTTAAAGCTGTTTATAGGGATAACTGGCAGTGTTCTGGCTGGTGGAACCATGTTCCTGGAAGACTCTGGTGTTGTAACTGGAATTTTGCTGTTCATTGCTGGAGGGCTGAGGTTACAGGCATTGAGCAGTTTTATGGGTGACAAGTCATTTAATTCACCAGTCACAGCAGCACCTGAGCCAGGAAACATTTCCCATGGAAGTCAAAGATCTTATTTTGGAGCCCACAGAATCCTTAAGGTTGGAAAAAGCCCTCCAGGATCACCGAGTCCAAGCTGTGCCCAATCCCCCCTTGCCACCAGCCCAGAGCACTGAGTGCCACATCCAGGCCTTCCTGGGACACCTCCAGGGATGGGCACTCCAACATCTCCCTGGGCAGCCCCTGCCAAGGCCTGAGCACCCTTTCCATGCAGAAATTCCTCCTGGTGTCCAACCTGAGCCTCCCCTGGCCCAGCCTGAGGCCGTTCCCTCTCCTCCTGTCCCTGTTCCTGGGAGCAGAGCCCGACCCCCCCCCGGCTGTCCCCTCCTGGCAGGAGTTGTGCAGAGCCAGAAGGGCCCCCCTGAGCCTCCTTTTCTCCAGGCTGAGCCCCTTTCCAGCTCCCTCAGCTGCTCCTGGGGCTCCAGACCCTTCCCCAGCTCTGTTCTCCTCCCTGGATTAACTCCAGCACACCAAAAGTTAAACCTCATGACTTGTTTGTTTGGTGCTCAGTCAGACATCCTAAAATTAATAATATTAAATAAAATAAATTCAGGCTACATTGAGATTAAACTGGAGATCAGTGCTAATATGGTTTGAATTTGCATATTTTGTTTGCTTTATTTATTCAGCACTACAATGAAAGCCTAATGGAATTTGCCCTTCAGAAGGGCAAATGCAGAAAACACTTAATGATAGTGCAGAGTTAGGATTCAAAGAAGATGTTTCATTTTTTTCTTGTTTATTACTACTTAGCTTTTATTAAAATATAATTGTATGATTATTAATACAGAAACTATTCACTGTCACTTATAGCAACAATTTTCATTGTTTGTAACTGGCAGCACATTGTGCTGAAAGGAAATAACCTATTGATAGTGTTTACTTCTGATTAATATTGTGTAATTAAGGAGATTTCTTTCTTAAAAAATAAAAGTCATTAAAAGACAAGAATTCTGGGATATTCTGGAAAAGAAATATGCATTTATATTTAAATTAAATTTTATTACATATTTGAAAAGACAATATATACCTAAAACACCTATAAATCACAAGCCCATAATGTATTAAAAAGTACTGTTCTATTCAACCAGGAGGTGCAAATGTTTTTGATATATAAACTATAGGAATCATCATAAATTTTCTGTAATTTGAATTAATTCCATTTGCTCTGTAATGAGGTTAGTTTAATCATGTTAATGAAACATTGGAACCAACACACCTTCTGTAAACCCCAAAATGCTGAGTAAACAACCAACAAGAGTAGTTACTTTCAGTAATGGCTTCCAGAAGAGCTTTGTCTTATGCAAAAAATATTAATTTTGGCCAAACCTGGTCTGCAGGTCCACAAGAACTTCCATGTGAGATGGAGAATAAGGAATGTCTGACCCAAAATTGGGTGACAGGATCAGTCTGCAGGCACAACTTGGTCAGTGTGTGTGAGAGTGCAGGGAAAAAAAGTAGCATTAATAACATTAATAAAAATTAGCATTAAAAATATTATCAGGCCTTAACAGAATTAGTAAAAATGTGTAACTTTAACACCTAAATAGAACATATTGGTTCATAGTCTGTGCACTGCAGATAATTTGTGTTTGAATAATCTACCACGGATTTTCCCTCCTATGTTGGCTTTTTCCCTATAACTCTTCTCTACCTTATGCAAAAAAATCCCAAGAAATTGTATTTTTGGGAGGTCAAGAGCTAGAGCAAAAAAAGAGAAATCCCAATTTTTTATTAACTATTATCACTAATTATAATCACTGATTATTATAAACATTTAAGTATTATCACTGATTTTATATACTTTAAATTAGTTCCACAATTTTCCCTCTCTTTACAGAATCCCAGGAAGGTTTGAGTTGTGAGGGACCTTAAAGATCATCACTTCCAACCTCCCTATTTGGAAAGGTGTTTTTTGCTCCTGCTAAATTTGGTCAAAGAATGACCTATATGATTTTTTTTTCATGCAACTTTTTCTTTTATATTTGCCTTTCTTGTGCTATTTTATTTTGGGCATAAGAGAGTTGCACAGTTTTTTTAAGAATATTAATGAATTGTGAATATTTGAAGAAATTATGGTGACCGACAACATTTTATTAAAGCATTTTTTCTGTGCAAACACTCAAGAAAATAAAAGTCCTTATTTAGTACAGAAACTTGTGTCCTTAAGAATATGGTTTAGTGGGAGTGGTGGGATTTGGTCAAATGTTGGACTTGATGATCTTGGAGGTCCTTCCCAGCCTTAATGATTCTGTGATTTAATTATTTATATTTAAATAATTTATATTTCATTATTTAATTATTCACATCCCAGGGGGTGATGGAGTACAGCAAGATGTGACATGTTAATGACTCTAAACCTTCTTTTGATAGAAAGAAGCAAATTAAAACATGGAGCCATCACCTTTTGTGGGATATTTTAAAAGAGCAATGAGAAATACAAACAGCAAAGACATGGAAATGTTGTGTAAGGTAAATTATTTATTTCCTAATTTGTTTCTTTCACTGGGTGCATTTGAGACATGACACTCAGCTCTAAATGCCCCAATATCCCACAAGTTCCTGTAGTCAGTTATTCAGCCAAACTTCCTTTTGCTTTGTATGGAGATCATTATTCTTTATATTTCTCCCCCCAGTGGATAAAACTTCAGTGAAAAGCATTTAAAACCCTTATAAAAACTTCCATCCCTGAAAATAAGATTGCCTTCACCTCTGGAGTGGCATCTGCAATCCAGGGCTGTAGTCTGAGCTGTTTTGTTGGGAGGTTATCCCTGATAAAGAGTGAGGGCTGGGAGAAAATTTAACTCCTCCTGGAAATATTTATTTGCTGCAGCATTCTGATACATGATCTGGTTTCCAAAAGCTTTTATTACAGCACTTCATTTGCATTAATTACATACTCAAATTAGAAAGTATATTTGGGCTTGTAGCAATTTGTAGAGGAAATGATGTGTTTTAATTATTGTTTGCAGCTTATTGTGTGATATTTCTTTGAAGATTAATTGACCTGAAAAAAGGAGGGAAGGATCCCCTTTTTGGTCTTCCATGAGCTGCTTGAAGCCAAGGGGAAACCACTGGAGGGAGTGGGGGAGCTTCTTCTTTCCTGCTCTTGCCCAAACCTGGCAGGGCTGGGCAGTCGAATGAGATACTGCAGCAGCTCATGGGAAGGCAGGGAGCAGCACCCGGAGACTCCAAAGTGAAATTTGACACAACAAAGAAAGCCTGGGAAGAATCCCGGGCTGGGGATGTGCCTGGGAATCAGAACCTCCCTGCAGAGATGCACCACACAAACGGGAAACAATTATAAACCTTATTTTTCACTCTTTTTTTCATAAAAAACTCTGGGTTTTCTCTGGTTTGTAACCAAAATTATTCTTCTTTTTGTTCTGCTATATGATTTTTTAAACTCCAGATTTTTCTGAGTCTTGGAGGGATTTAAACTTGAAACTACAGACACCTTGATGGTCTAGCAGAAATGAGGGTCCTGGATTTACTAAATATAGTAGTTGTATGGGGAAAGTAACAAAACAAACAAAATTCTTATTTACTTGTCTGAATCATGGAATATCCTGAGTGAGAAGGGACCCACAGGGATCATCCAGTCCAGCCCCTGTGCCTGCCCAGACACCCCAACAATCCCACCCTGTCCATCCCTGGGATCATTGTCCAATCTCACCTGGAGCTCTGGCAGCCTTGGGGCCGTGCCCATTCCCTGGGGAGCCTGGGCAGTGCCAGCACCCTCTGGGGAAGAACCTTTCCTGATCTCCACCCTGACCCTGCCCTGGCACAGCTCCAGCCATTCCCTGGGCCCTGGCCCTGTCCCAGTTTTGTAACCCCAGGAATTCCCTGTCCGAGGGAGGAGTCCCCATGGGGACACACCCAGAGTGCAGAGCCAGCTCCGGGGTCACTTCACTGGGCCACCACAACATTCCTCTTGCCAGAAACTGAATCCATGGCAGCTGGGATCCTCCCAGTCCCTGCAGAGACAGACCATTACAGCAAGCAAGGCAAGCCACCCTTGGGGTAATTCAGCAACAGCCAAGCTCTTTCACAAGTGCATCCTTAATAAATATTTTTATTGTGGAAGCTCCATTTCCCGTATTCCATTCAGAGGGAATGAGTCACCTCATCCTCAAAGGCACCACTGGGCAACATAAAAACTCCTGTTGGATCCAGGATATTTGGGTATTGATATTGCTCACAGCAGGAGCCACTCAGGAAAATAATTCCATTCATGACCTTCCTGTAAAAAAAAAAAAAAAAAAAAAAAAAAAAAAGAAAATTTTTTTTGGTGAGGAAAAAAAAAAAAAAAAAAAAAAAGAGATAATTGTCTTTGGTGAGGATAAATACTAATAAACCTCAATTAGGGGATCCTCCTGACCCACTTCTTTGCCATTAATTTAGTCTGCATGTGTGAGGTTTTTTTTATAGTATTTATCACCTAATCTCTATTACCAGCTTCATGGCAAAAATCATTACATTCCTATTTCTTGGTAAGATCGTTTTTTAATTGCATCAGCACTCGCATTTGGATTTATTAATTGTATAACCCACATTTTTGTAATATAGTTTTTCTAATGTATCAACAATTATATTTGGATTTTTTTAATTATACAACCCACTGTATGAGTACCCTCAACATCCAAATTTCTGCACCCCAGGGAATGGCTGGAGCTGTGTCAGGGCAGGGTCAGGCTGGAGCTCAGGGAAAGGTTCTTCCCCAGAGGGTGCTGGGCACTGCCCAGGCTCCCCAGGGAATGGGCACGGCCCCAAGGCTGCCAGAGCTCCAGGAGAGTTTGGACAATGATCCCAGGGATGGACAGGGTGGGATTGATGGGGTGTCTGGGCAGGGCCAGGGGCTGGACTGGATGATCCCTGTGGGTCCCTTCCAGCTCAGGATTTTCTGTTATTCTGTGATTCTACTCTCATCTCAATGAGTCACCACATGCTACTTCCCCAAAATAGCTTTATTTATTCCCTGGATTCACTGGAAATTCTGTTTAGAGGATATTAATTGGAAATGTGAAGCTGTCCCCAGAATTAACTCGTGCCTTTTGGCATTATTGTTTTCCTCTTGTAAACTTCTGTAGCCAGATAATTAATTCTTTTCTCTGGCATACAGAATATGTTGCCAAAGATACTTAACTATGATATCAGAATAACAGATCTCTCTCTGGTTTTTGTTTTATTTTTTTTTTAATTTTCTTACATTATTGTGCTGAACATGCATCAGGATTTGATAACACATAAACATCATCCCAGCAAGAAACTGCTGAGACTGCACTGAAAAATACAAGAAAGATTCTGAGGTAATGATGTTTTTGTTTTATTCAGCAGATACCAAAGCAAAGTTCTATATTCATCACAGTAAATACTGATTAAAACATCTTATTTAAATTTTAAATGAAATTAGCTGTAATTGTAATGTTTGATACTGGAATTTGGTGTGAGGGAATCAGAAAATGCACAGGTGAGTTTTTGGAATAATGAGTTTATCTAGAAAAATGAGTACTAATAAGCACTGGATGAGTAATTTTGTCTGCAGCATGAAGTATTCTGAGAAATAAATGCAGAATATTTTGGTGACAAGGTCACAGTGAGTAGCTCCAATAAACTACTTTTTTTTTTTGTCTGGCACCCTGTGATGTAATACTCTGAATGAAATATTAAAAACTGTTCATTTATATGGTGGTATCTTTAGACTCTTAGACTATTTCTCAAGATTGTCTTCAAAGGATTGAAAAAATGAATTATGGAAATCAAAAAGAAAAAAGGAAAAGACTATTTTTAGTCTGGGTTGCCAATGCAAAGAGTATGTGGTAAGTTGAGTCACTAAATCATTTTATCTCAGGATTAAGCCCAACCTTCTAGACTTTCAGCAAGAATTTCCCTGCTGTCAGACTTCTCCTGTAACACAAACTTTGGTGTGATCATATTTGGTTTAATCCATTAGATAAGTCTGCAACAGAATATTTAATAAATTTATTCCTATGGGATTTTTTTTCTTCCTTATTGCAGAAGTATTATGACAGTCATAGAAATAAAACAAATAATAATGTGATTGTTAATCAGATTTGGTGCTGTGGTTTAACTCCAGACAGGACCTCACATCTCCTCCCTCCCATACCAGAGGGATCAGGGAGAGAACTGAGAGGTAATAACTGGAGTGGGTTGAGATGAAGGCAGGTGAACAGGAAAAGCAGAAGCCACCACACAATCAAATCCAAACAAGGGATTCCTTCAGCCCTTTCCAGGGCTCCAGCACCTCCAGGAGAGCATCCCACAGAACAGTGACTTGGGAAGACAACAACCACCCCTGAAACACCCCCCACTCCTCCTTCTACCCCCCCTGCTCATTGAGTGTGAAGTGACCTGGTCTGGGACATCCCTGGGGTCACCAAGGGAGGGGCAGGAGAGGCCTTGGTTCTGGGTGAGCTCAGCAATAACCAGAACATCTCTGTGTTATCACCTCTGTGCTCAGCACAAACCCAAACCCAGCCCTAAAGAAGGGGAGAAAATTACTCCCAGCCCAAAGCCAGCACAACTGGGAATTGTCAGGAACACCAGAGGTGGATGGAAGCAGACCCTGGGATCCAGGAGGGTGGGACACTCCAACAGCCACGGCTGAGGTGCTGCTGAGTGTGCCAGGATCCCTCCAGAGCACAGAGCATCCTCTGCTGCTCTTCCCAAAGGACACCACAGGCCAGAATCTGGGGCTGAAAGTGAAAATTCCTGGGGACCAAGTTGTTCTTTGGTGCCATTTCACCGGTTAAACGAAAGTGTGGGGCCAGGAATGGAACCCAGGTCAGCTCCTGGCTTCATGGGCAGGGCTTTTGGGACAGCTGTGACAACAGGACATTCCTTGATGTTTATAACCTGTGGGATTCACACATCAGGAATAGAGCAAGGGGAGATTTGGCAGCCCAAATCTTCTCTTGGAGGGTGGCAGAGCACTGGGCAGGCTGCCCAGAGGGGCTGTGGATTCTTCTTCTCTGCAGACACTCCAAACCTGCCTGGGTGTGATCCTGTGACCCTGCTTTAGACTGGGTGATCTCCAGAGCCCCTTCCAACCCCAGCCAGCCTGGGATCCTGTGATTAGAGCTGTTGTATTCATCATTCAATTATTAAAGGTAAAAAGAAGGTCAGTCTTGTTTATATCACCTGAAATTAAGTTCCTCAAGTATCTGAGGGAAAAATTAATGCAGATGCAAATTATTCTGGCAGATGCACTGGAAAGAGAGAAGTATATTTAAAATTTTAATTTTAAATATATGGTTTTCAATAACTTCACCTAGGCAAGTAAACATATGCAAAAGATGTGCCTGTGGTAACAATAAGTTAGATTCTGCAAAAAATTACATAAAATCTCATAATTGTTCTTGTTGTTCACACTTGTCTTTTCATGGAGAGAAAAAAAGTACAAATATTACATAGAAATATTCAAATTGTTTATGGAATAGCAAAAAGGATAAAGGCAGAGACAGCAATATGCATACTTCTTATATTTTTGAATTTAAGAAGATTTTAAGAGTTCCTAACTTTTATTTGTTTATTTATTTATTTATTTATTCATTTGGGTTTTTATTCATTTGTTTGTTTATTTATTATATTTCACTTTTTTTTCCCTACACCTGGAACACCCCCTGTTTTTCACCCCAGGCTTGTAGCTTACAGTGTAATCCTTGCAGTAGATTTGGTGTTGTAATTCACAATACAGGATGGATTGTTTGTGAGAGAGATGTCTTTAAACATCCCTGATGCAAACAAAGAAGATAACTAAGAGATAAACTTCTATACAGTTGTGTCTCATTGGTAAAGCTATTACAGTTCAGTGAGATTGAAAATAAGTAAATAGTTCAGTCTGGGAATTGAGTATTTCATGCTGATTTTCCTGGCAGAAACTCATAACCTGTTATCAGGAAAAAACAAAAACAAAAACAAAACAAAACAAAACAAAAAAAAAAAAAAATCCAAACAAACAAACCCAAAAAATAACCCACAAAAAAACCCCACAGCACACAACACAGAAAAATTGTTCCAGCACATTTCTAATCAGATAATATTTAAACCTGTACTCATTATTAAAGCACAGGATTAGTTGTGTTAATTCTTCATATGGAAAGCCTTGTTTTAATCCTCTTACAGTCTCAGGCTGAAACAAAGGTTTGGAATGTTAGTCCTGTAGGTTTTGTCAGGCCTATATATCTCACTGCAACACAACAGAGTCTAACAAGAGAGCAGAATTTTTAATTCTCTACTGCATCCCAGTCTAGGGAATAGGTTTTATTCCCTGAATAAATGCCACAAATAAATAAATGCCATAAATAAATAAATAAATAAATGGGGTTGTAATTAATTAATTACTTAATTAAATAATTTTCTTTGCTGTTCATATGCTACAGAAATTTATTTCAGGAAAGAGAGGCATAGTCCAGCTGAGCACACCTCTCAGCTCTGGTACAGCTCATGGAAGTTTTAATGGGGTACTGAAACTATCATGGCCCCAAAGATATTCCTGTAAGAAGCCCATCAAGTTAAAAATAAGAAAATCCCAGAACCATTAAGGTTGGAAAAGCGGTCCAGGATCATCAATCCCAAGCTGTGCCTGACTCCCACCTTGTCCCCAGCCCAGAGCACTGAGTGCAATGTCCAGGCTTGGATGGGCACTCCAACCCTCCCTGGGCAGCCCTGCCCAGGCCTGAGCACCCTTTCCATGGAGAAATTCCTCCTGGTGTCCAACCTGAGCCTCCCCTGGCCCAGCCTGAGGCCGTTCCCTCTCCTCCTGTCCCTGTTCCTGGGAGCAGAGCCCGACCCCCCCCGGCTGTCCCCTCCTGGCAGGAGTTGTGCAGAGCCAGAAGGGCCCCCCTGAGCCTCCTTTTCTCCAGGCTGAGCCCCTTTCCAGCTCCCTCAGCCACTCCTGGTGCTCCAGACCTTTCCCCAGCTCTGTTCCCTTCCCTGGACACGCTCCAGCCCCTCAAGGTCTCTCTGGCCACGAGGGCCAGAACTGGACACAGCACTGCCAGCACTCACTAATGCAAGCACAGGGAGACAAAATTTGCAAAGAAAAAGAATCATGTCCCCATTTCATTGTGTGAATTACAAATTCTTGGGTTTCCCTCATGGATTTTCTGTCTGGAGCCCTGTGAGCTCCCTGAGGGACTCGCTGCCATTGCTAATGCAGGACCTCGAGGTCTACAGATGCCCAAAATCCAAATTTGTTTACAGTTACAGGGGAAAGGCCATTTGGCACAACAAGCCTGCACTTTCAGGTTTATTAATCTCAGCCTCCTCCCTACTTTTTCCCTGCATCCTTCAATTAATTCCCTGTACAAATAACTGGTTGTCTTGAACTAATTTTTTATATTCTCTTTAGTGGCTTTATGGAAGCACTTTGCATGTATTAAGGGGAGAGAGGAAGTGTGAATGCTTTGGGAATGGCATGTGGGTTTGGCCACAGAAAGCAGTTATTTTAATGGAATTCTTGTGGTTACAGTCACAGGAATCACTGTCACCACACAGGGGTTCAAATGATACCTCTGAAACAAACAGATGTGTCTTAATCTCCTGGCTGCAGGGAAGATTTAGGTTTTTATTATTATTTTTTAATACAAAGATTGCACTTCATCCCAGTTGAAATCATCTCCATCTACAACATGAGAACCCTTAGTCAGAAGCTTATTAATTGATTATCTCACTAATTAGACTCTGATTGCTGTTGTACAGCTTCAAATTAATTTTAAAGTGCTTAAATTAAAAAAAAATACACACAGATTGCATCTATTGCAATTTTGAATACAAATATAATAGCAAGAGATATGAATGACAATTACCAGTTTAATTAGCCTTTCAGCACTGAAAGGAATGGAGATATAACAAACTGGGCATCAAAATGGTCCTGTTTGGTGTTTTGGTGCTGGCATCAATGGCTGGGGATAATTTGGAATACATGGGAAGATGGCTGTGGTGAATTTGGTTTGTCTCCATATCACTTGTTCCCTTGTTTGCTTCATTTGCCAAAAGCCCAAAAGTGCAGAATCCTAACACACATTTGGTCATTATTTTTTGATTTGGCCTAGGAGCTAACTGCAGCTTTCTTATTAAAATGCTTTCTCTAAAGGAAATATTCACAATAGTCTGATTGCAACAGGGCTGCTCCCAAAAGAAATTTAAAAGAGCAATTTACTAGACTGTGAAATACATTTTTATTTAAATTTTAGAAGAGCCCTTTTCTTTGTTATGAGCAAACCTAGGCCTGTTGGGAAGAGCTGTGATGTCACAGGATCTCAGATATTGCAGTTTGCCTGTGCATGTGTCTTCAGCTATATATGAAGAAATACATAAACAGGAGAATTCCTGAATTGGAAAATTTCGTTAAAGAATCATGCAGGAGATTGGAGGAGGGACTGGCTATTAGATCCCAGAGTGTACAAACAGAATCTCAGACTGGTTTGGGTGGGAAGGGACCTTAAAGCCCATCCAGTGCCACCCCTGCCATGGCAGAGACACCTTCCACTGGCCCACGTGGCTCCAAGCCCTGTCCAGCCTGGCCTTGAACTTTTCCAGGGATCCAGGGGCAGCCACAGCTTCTCTGGGCAACATTAAGTCTTAAGGTTTGTTTAAAAATGTTGCTTAAATCTGGCACTGATTTTGATCTTCAGAAATACAGGGAGCTTTATGGAAGTAAAATTCTTCTGATGTTTCTGCTGATGATCCCCACTCTGGGTTCTGGGACTGCTGTGGGAATGTTTCACTGACAGCTTCCCCAGATGTGCCTGTGAGGAAGGGCACAGAAATTCATGGTTCAAAAACCCACCATACAGCATGATTGGAATTTGGGGGCAGAACATTTGCTACCACTTTTTTTTTTTTCTTTCTTAAAGTGTGATGGAGCAGCTCTGCTGTGAGGAAAGGCTGGGAAAATTGGGATTGTTCAGCCTGGAGAGGAGAAGCTTTGGGGTGCCCTCATTGTGACCTTGCAGTGCCTGAAGGGGCCAACAAGAAAGATGGAGAGAGACTGTTTACAAGGGCAGGACAAGGGGAATGGCTTCCCACTGCCACAGGGCAGGTTTGGATTAGGGATTGAGAAGGAATTGTTCCCTGGGAGGGTGGGCAGGCCCTGGCACAGGGTGCCCAGAGAAGCTGTGGCTGCCCCTGGATCCCTGGAAGTGTCCAAGGCCAGGCTGGACAGGGCTTGGAGCAGCCTGGGCCAGTGGAAGGTGCCCCTGCCCATAGGACTTTAGCCCAGTGGGCTCTTAGATCCCTTACAGCCCAAACCATTCCCTGATTCCATGTGAAGCTCTGATGCCTCTGTCAGGAGTGTCATACAGAAAGCCAATATTTCTAATGTTGCAACTTTTAGTTCTTGAAAACTTAAAAATAGATGAGGACCATTAAAAAACCTGAAAAATATACATCCAATTCTATCAATGTCTATTCAGTTTTGGGAATATTTTAACTTAAAATTTCTGGAAGATATTTCTTAGGTTATCAGTGACAGTTTAGGATTTGCTGCTCCAAGGCTCTCAGTTTAGTTCTCTTCACATCAAACCTGCCTAAATTCACATGGCAGTGCTGGGAACTTAGTGAAACACCTTTCTGAGCATCTTCAGGAAAGAAAGTGGGTCAATGTTCAGACAGTCATTAATCTAAGGAAGCCTATGATAATTGCAAACAGTCAGAGTGTGAGTCTATAGTTATTCCCTTTAATACTAAAATCCCAGGATACTGAACCATCAGATACAGGGTTCTATAACAGAATGCTTATGTAAGTTCAATAGCCTGGTTTGTAAATCTTCCAGTCTCAGAAGGATACAGATTGATGATATTTGGTACTAAGTTCTCAGATCAGCACTTACAAGGCATTGCTTAAATCTTTCCTGCCACTTTCTGTCTAGTCAATTGGAAAAATCTGTCCAGAGAGTAATTGAAAATTGCCCCAGATTGTCATTGAGTGATTTGCAGAAATACCCTTTGATTATAGTCCCAGTCAGTTTATATTATACTGGCAGTCATACTGCACTGAGAAAAATAAATAATTCCTCAGCTTTGGACAACCAGATAATTGGTGTAGTTTATTCAAAAAAATTATGTCTATTTCTGTAGGTGATCTTCAGCAAGGTTAGAAAAAAATCAATACCATAAAGCATGTTTCAATGGAAATATGATGGACTTGCAAGGTCTGCTAGGCTGTATCCAAATGTTTATTTTGCTTCAGTAGGATAACTTTTCTGCAGGAGGTAAAAACAACACAATTTATACTGCTCTCCTTCCTGCAAGTGTCCCAGGCCAGGTTGGACAGGGCTTGGAGCAACCTGGGCTGGTGGAAGGTGTCCCTGCCCATGGCAGGGGTGGCACTGGATGGGCTTTAAGGTCCCTCCCAACCCAAACCAGTCTGGCATTTGATGGTCTCCCACTTCTCTCCTCTCTCTTGTTATTTGTTTATGTATTTCAGTTTACACTCTGAGATTAAACTCATTGATTTGAGGTTCCTAAAGTCAAATATACACCAAAGAAACTTGTTGGTTTGAAGACCCATCAAAACCAGGATCTCCTGGTTCCTCAGAATCCAAGTCTCCTGCTTATGAATGCATTTCAAATGCCCAGCAACAAAAAAAACCAAAAAAAACCAGTGATTTTAACGTTGACTATTAGATTTTCACAATGTCTGATATTTATGAAATCATTTTCTAGGTGTTCTTAAACTCTGCAACATACTTTAAAATATAGTTTAAAAAAAGAAACTATAATTAAAAAGAAATAGAAAAAAAAAAGAAAAGGAGAGGATGGTTAGGGTTAGGGTTTGGGAGAGGAAGGGGAAAGGGGACAAGGAAAAGGAAAAGGGAAAAGGAATAGGAAAAGGAAAAGGAAAAGGAAAAGGAAAAGGAAAAGGAAAAGGAAAAGGAAAAGGAAAAGGAAAAGGAAAAG
>WBNO01014821.1:39812-56616 GCA_013400575.1 Peucedramus taeniatus
GGGAAGGGAAGGGAAGGGAAGGGAAGGGAAGGGAAGGGAAAAGGTCACAGAATAAAATAAAATTCTGATGTCCAGTTCCCAGACAGACAAAGCCATTGCTCAGAACTGAAGCCTAAAATTGCCCATTATTCAGATCTGTTTTTCTTGTGCAACAAGAAAATGTGCAACAAGAAAGAGGTTTTAAAAACCCCTTTCCAAGCTGGAGCTGAACACATTTGAGCTGCAGAAGCAGCAAAGCAGTGAAGCAAAGCTCTTACAGGTGCAGTCTCGGCCAGGCGCTGCCTTCCAGTGCCACGTGTGTTTTGATATTGAAGACTTTGTTTCAAGTGAAGCCAGGAAACATTAATGTTTCTCTTTGGCCAAGTTTCAGTATTCCAGAAGGAAACTTTAAAGTGAAAATTGGAATATAAAATAATGACAGAAAGACAGTGCACTCTGGAAAAAATAATCCCTTTGTCCCTTCAGTCTCTTATTTTATAATCCAGCATTCAGCAAATGCTGGCACTGAAAATCTGCCCTGACATTTGGGAGCCTCATGTTTGGTTTATTTTGACATCATCACAGGACCATATGCAGACAGCCTGCTCTTGGCTGCTGAAATCACTGTTTCTGGGATTTATGAGATATTTTTAGAAGCTGGTTTGCCCTCACATATAAAAAGAGGCAAGCCACCAGGTAAAAATGTGCATCTTCAAAAAAATTCTGGTCTAAATACAAATTTATTATAAAAGAATGACTTTGCAGAAAGGTTGATTCTGTTAAAATGATATGAATTGGACTTCTTGCTTTATTAAGTATCATAATGAACTGATGGGACTGGATGACAATAAGAGAACTCTCCTAAAGGTTTTCCCTTCTCAGGTGCTAAAAATGTCTATTTGACATTTATGAATATTTGTTATTTGATAACACTGGCTAGTAATAACAAGCAATAATCATGTCAATTAATAATAAACAAATTTAACTCTAGGGATTCAATAATACTCAATAAACCCACCATTTGGATATTACATAAAATTTGGATGTTATTATTAAAAAAAAGAGAAAAAAAGGAGAAATTACCTGTTGCTGAAGGAATGACAAGTGAGTGAATAAATGAGCTTAAATTGGCTAAATTATCCTTTTAAATATGGATTAAAATACTTAAGGAACTGGAGAAGAATTTTAAGAACAGGAGAAACAGCAAATGTTGACCTGCCAGTCTAGAACACTCTGTGTTTGATCCTGAGCAAGTTATTGAAGGTGTTGCCACCCACTTCTCAAACTTCAAATACCCACTTTAGACATGTGAGGCTGTTTGTTACTTTTCATCATTTTCCTCTTTGGGTTAGACAGTTAATACAGAATTTGCACAAGATTTGAACATCATTTTCCAGGCAAGGAAAAGAGAATAGTCCTGAGGTCTTTTGTTCCAGCCTTTTAATGATCTGTATTCTGGTGGGGGTGATTTGCAATTAGCACAGTTACAGTGCAATAACTGTCCCTGAAGATACATCTTGCTTCACCCCTGTGAAATTTAATTAGTAGGTCACCAGTAATCGTGCTGTGAAATGGCTCTCAATTATGTTTTACTCCAAAATCACAGAATCATGGAATGGTTTGGGTTGGAAGGGACCCTAGAGATCATCCAGTGCCACCCCTGCCATGGCAGGGACACCTCCCACTATCCCAGGTTGCTCCAAGCCCTGTCCAGCCTGGCCTTGGACACTTCCAGGGATCCAGGGGCAGCCACAGCTTCTCTGGGCACCCTGTGCCAGGGCCTGTCCACCCTCACAGGGAAGAATTTCTCCCCAGTTTCTAATCTAAATCTCTTCTCTTTAATTTTAAAAGCACTGCCCCTTGTCCTGTCCTTCCATCCCTTGTTTACAGTCCCTCTCCAGCTCTCTTGGGGCCCTTTTAGGCACTGAAAGTGACTCTAAGATCTCTGTGGAACCATCTCCTCTCCAGGATGAACATTCCCAGCTCTCCCAGCCTTGCTCCAAAGCAGAGGGACTCCAACTTTCAGGAAATCTCTTCTGTTTCCTACTTGGACCTTTCCACCCTGCTCCATCCTCCAGCCATCCTCCAGTGCCCATATCCTGAGTACAACAAAGAATTCAAAGTTGTTCATGGGATTTTGACTTTCTTTTTTTTTCCAGCTGAGAACAGCAAGAAGATGCCCATAGAGAAAAACAAAATCCCAGTATGAGAAAAACAATTTGGATTTCGATGAGAATGGTGGCTAGGATAAAAAATGGATGTTGATTTAGGTTTTGAGGTGGGGAATTCAGACTTCTCCAGGAATATGTGACAGGTTTTTAACCACTTATTGCTGTTATGGAAAAAGCTGTCATGGTAACTGGAATGTTGGAAGAAGGAGGAGGAAAAGAGTTAAGTCTTGGTCCTTAGAGATGGAGTTTGCTGACAGCCTCTTTGAGCACAGCAAGTTGCCTCTGAGGAACTGCATGAATCCACATTTCTGGAAAACTGGCAGGAATGGAACTGGCAGAGCAGATGATGCTGCAGCATCTGAGAAGAAACCTGAACTAATGTGACAAAAAGCTGTCTAGGTTTGAAAAGACAGGTGTNTCCATGGTGGCTCAGCCCTCCTGCAGTGCCAGGAGTGGTTCTGGTGGAGCAGGGATCCTGGAGAAGGGTGGAGTTTTCCTCTGAAGCTCCAGGGGTGCTGTGGATGGGCCTGGTCTTCCTCTGGGAATGCAGTGGAGAAGAAAGCTGCTCCTCTGGGAATGCAGTGGGCAGAGGCTGCTGTGGTGTTCCCAGGGTCAGATTGGATCCAGGTAGGAATGCTTGGCTCCCCCCCTGGGTGGAGCATCTCCCAGTGGGATGATGGAATTTTATCAGCCATGCAGGGACACTCACTGGCCATGGACAGAAGAGATCTCCTGGAGGGAGGATTGGCTGTGGAGGAGATAAAGAAAAAACTGCCCAATGAACAGAGGATAACTGCCCCAGCTCTGACAGATGGGGATAGAATACAC
The DNA here is from genome assembly GCA_013400575.1 of Peucedramus taeniatus. Classification (NCBI taxonomy): domain Eukaryota; kingdom Metazoa; phylum Chordata; class Aves; order Passeriformes; family Fringillidae; genus Peucedramus; species Peucedramus taeniatus. Next base: position 42,791 of record WBNO01014821.1, read on the forward strand.
ACCCCCATTTGCAACCTAAGACAACCCCCAAACCTGAGGAAGCTTTGCTTAAACTTTGATAAAAATCTGATATTGAAGGATTTTCCTATCCTTCAGTTCCCTATTTTTGAACAGACAAATTCAGGTAGCAATATGTGTTACTAGGATACAAAATTTCCTTAAAAACCTTTAAAAACACATGCCTTGACTTCTCATTGTATCAGTGAAGAAATAACCAAAGAGATTTTCCTGTCATCTTCTGGCTTTGAAGTGCAACGTAATTTTAAATAGGACATGTTTCCAGTCATTAGTTAATTAAAATGAAAATTGAATACTAGACTGAGCAAATAATAAAAGCGGGGAAATTGTAAAAATGGTTAGACAGGAAAAAGTTTCATTTTAGTTTTTAGTTGAATTTTTAGTTATCTAATTGCATTAGTTTTATCTGACCTATTTCTCAGCAAACACCCCACTCTTGAACAGTTCTGCTGAACTGAAAGAGCTGCTTTTCAACCGACCCCCATTAAATACACATTAATCTGAGCCAAACCCAGGAGCTCAAACAGTGGGTTCATTTCTCTGTGTCTGAATACCTCAATAATTGTGAATCATATTCTAAGCTGACAAGGTAAGTAAACAAAATGAGAATTAGACCTATAAAGTCTAAACAAAAGCTGCACATTCCCAGCAGCTGGAGCACAACAGCTTCTGCTGCTTTTTCCTTTTCTCTCACAGTTGCTGCTATAATTTTTTGGCAAGGGCTGAGAGAGGTACATGGCAGCCAACATCCTCCCTGGAGGCACCGAGCATTTACCTGAGTGATGCACATCCCTTCTGCCAGCCTGAGGCCTGGAGCAGTCCAAGCTTTCCTCCTGGATGTCTGCACGGAAGGGGAATGTGCTCCCAGCTGCTCCACGAGGCTGCTTCCCTGCAGCTGGGGCCAGGAACCAGAGCTGGGGGAAGTGGCACGGATCATAAACAATTAAGCAAAGCAATTGTGGTTTTTGAAGCCTTCATGCCCTCAGATACAAAGAAACATCAGGCAGAAGTGCCATCCTTCGCCCCAAAGGCCTCTGGGAACCTGGATGAGCAGGTGAGTTGGTGCAGGAACAGGTTGCAGCTAAGTTCACCCCCCTGGCACCAGTACCTGGTACCTAAATTTCTCTGACAGCCTGCTAGAAATGAGGCATGATGTGATCCCAATGCTACTGGGAACAAACCCAACTCCCAACCCTCAGTGGGGCAGAGAAGAAGCAAAGGAGAGGCTGAGCTGTTCTCTTGGCCTTAGGTTAAGCCAAATCATAGAACAGAATAGTAACTTTTGAAAAAGGCCATCAAGCCCAACCATCAACCCACATTGACCACTAAATCATGTCCTCAAGTGCCACCTCCACAACGTTTTATCACCCATTCCAGGGATGGTGACTCCACCACCTCCCTGGGCAGTGCATTATTCCCCTGTACCTGGCACTGGTGAGGCTGCACCATGAGTGCTGTGTCCAGTTCTGGCCCCTCAGTTTGGGAAGGACATTGAGACACTCCAGTGCATCCAGAGGAGGCAACGAGGCTGGTGAGGGGCTGGGAACACAAACCCTGAGAGGAACAACTGAGGGAGCTGGGGGTGTTCAGCCTGGAGAAAAGGAGACTTAGAGGTGACCTTATCACTCTCTACAACTCCCTGAAAGGTGCCTGTGCTCAGGTGGGGTTGGTCTCTTTCACCAGGCAGCAACTGACAGAACCAGAGGACACAGCCTCAAGCTGTATCAAGGGAAATACAGGTTGGGATATATAGGGAAATATAGGTAAGGAAAAAGTTTTTCATGGAAAGAGTGATAAAGTTCTGGAATGGCCTGCCTGGGGAGGTGGTGGAGTCACCATCCCTGGATGTGTTTAACAAAGCCTGGATGTGGCACTCAGTGCCAGGGTTTAGTTGAGGTGCTGGGGCATGGACTCAATGATCTTGAAGGCCTCTTCCAACCCAGTCATTCTGCGAATTCTGTGAATTCTGTGAATTCCAGTGTTGAACAACCCCTTCCGCAAAGAATTTTTCCTAATATCTAACCTTAACTAATTAATTCTAAATGTGAATAGTGAGAAAATATCTTCATAGCTCCCAGTCTGTACATGAACAGTGGATATTTATTTTTAAAAATGTCGTGGAGAACTTTTGATTACTGCTATTAATTGTGAAACCTTTTTTTCCTGGGTGACCAGGTCAGCAGCTTCTCAGATGATTTGTTTAAATAGAGAGAGGGATACACATGGTTGAGTGCATTTCACTGCAAATATTCCATACTGGAATTTCACAAAATAATCAGATATAGACCTAGGAAGTTCCATGCTGGAGTTCAGGTCCTCAGGGGCAGGTCTGAAGGGAAGGGTCCTCCTGGTGAGGTGCCCTAAAGCAGAACTGAGACACGGAAGGGGAGGGTCAGAGCAGTGGCAGGAAGCTGTAATATATGTGGAAATATCAGTGGGTTTTTTTCTAGACTTGTGAATTCTGAGCAAGCTGGCCTAATGAAGATGTCCCTTGCCCATGGCAGGGGGTGGAACAGAATGAACTTTAAGGCCCTTCCGACACAAACCATTCCAGGATTCTGTTTGTTCCACGGATTTGATTTGTACAATTGTATTTCAATAAATACATAAATAAAGGAAGGGAACCTTCCATTCAGAAATCTCAAGTTTTTCGTATTAGTATTTCTCTTTACCATAACAATACTGGTAGCAAGGTGTGAAATTCACTGGTGACAGCTGATTTATGCATTTCAGCACAACCACACATTACAAATGGCAACTGTTAATACGGGGGAGGGGGAGTGGGGAGGGAAGAAAAAAAGAAGCAAAACTTGTTGTAAGCAACATTTGTTTGTGTCTTGTATTGTGTTCTACTTGACATCAATCCCACATGGAATTAAGTACATGCTGCACATAAAGTACAGGATTAATCCTGCTGCAGAAAAAAAATTATCCAGCTGAAAGCCGCACGTAGCTGAAAACACTTTATAACTACAGAAATGTCCAAGTGCTTTCAGGGATGAGTTGTTTTGTAAATTAAATTAAGTGTTGCCATTTCCACTTAGAGGTACACAAGGATTATTACAAATTATTAGGAGAAGGATGTAAATATTGATGAATTTTGAAAACTTACATGTACAACGTGAAACTGTAGACTCAGCAAAGTAAATGTGAGGATCTTTGGTGGAACAAGAATGTTAACTTCCCTTCCCCTTTCCCTTGCCCTTCCTCTACCTCTTCCTCTTCCTCCTCCCTTCCCTAGCATTCCATTCCAATATCTGACAAAAAAAGAACTGGGGGACCAGAGCTTGATTATGATTTTCCCTGTAAACCCAACAGTTTCATGTATTTATTTAATCACCCTGTATGTTTAACAAAACCAATTGGAAATATCTGGAAATGCAGCCTTCCTTATAATATACAGGATGCTAAGAACAGGAATCTAAAATGGATCTTTTCCAGCTCTGTTCTATCTTTTCCTTGGGATTTTTTTCCATTTTGTGCTGTGCATCATCTGATGGTCTCACTGACAATCTGCTGTCTCGCCTCTGGCATTGCAAAATCAAAGAAGAACAAATTTATTCCTGTTTATTTTAGTAACAACAAAACTTTCCACTCCAAGCTCTACATTTTTTACTCTTGAAGGTGATGTATGAAGCAGGAAAAACAGCTCGACTTTCAGAGACTCAACAGAGGTTATGCTGGCAGTAAACAAAATCCTTTCAGACCTCTGCAGGAAGAGAGCTTGATGCAGAATTCACTGGGGAAAAGGTACCTGGAATAGAGGTTGTTATCAACAAAACTGTATTTCCCAGGTACCTTAAGGAACGTGAATGAAAGATTATATGGAAGTATTTGGAATTGCAAATCATTGTTCCAAAGTGTTTTCCTACTCTGCTGTTTGCAGCATTCCTATCACAAAGCTGTAAATATTTACTCACCTGTTACAAATGCAGTAATTATCATGTTTCCAGTTTCACATGGCAGCTGGAGTTTGCTTTCTGCCAACTAAATATATATTGTCATGGTATGTTATTTACATGTAGAGGTTTTTTTAAACATGGAAGATTTCTCTAGAATATTACTCAACAGGGTTCTTATGTCTAAATTAAGAAGAAAAATATAGAATATTGAGTATGGCTGTTCCTTGGACCAGAGGGAATGAATGGAGCTGTGTCAGAGGATGGCCAGGCTGGATATTGGGAAAAGGTTCTTCAGCCTCTGGGGGAAGCCCTGCCCAGGCTCCCCAGGGCATGGGCACGGCCCCAAGGCTGCCAGAGCTCCAGGAGAGTTTGGACAATGATCCCAGGGATGCACAGGGTGAGATTGTTGGGGTGTCTGGGCAGGGACAGGGGCTGGGCTCCATGATCCCTGTGGGTCCCTTCCCACTCAGGACATTCCATTCCATTATTCTATTATCCCCTCAGTGTGTGAATTGAGCAAAAAATTATCAGATAAAGGCTCAAATCTGATGGAAATTGCATTTGTACCTGTAAAAGGATTTGCTGTTGGAACCATTTCCAATGAAGAAGAAACACTTTGCCTGAAGCTACAGTGACACTGAGCAAGGTCACCCAGGAGAGTGATTTGGTTTAAGGGATCCATTTTCAGTAGGATATCTTAGATGGGGCAGCAAAACTGCTGCAAAATCATGAGTCTTTCCCTGTTTCTAGAGCTTCCAAATATCTGAGAGGTTTTTTGCATGTTTTTTCCCCACAGGGAGCAGCCCTTGATGATTTCTACTGGAATTAAAGGAGAGTCCTTGTTTTCACTGCGTGCTCTTGTGCGTGCAGAGGTTTCCCATACAAAGCTTAAAGAATACAATGCTGTTAATTTAGAAATTGAATAATAGAATTTCTTCCTTTTCCCTGACTTTCAACCAGAGCTTCACAGCCTCCCTATAGGCTGTTATGTATGTAAATATGAATGTATAGACCAAGACCACTGGCCTGTTTTTGATCTTCTGTGCCTCACTCCATGAGAAATACTTTATATTTGCTATTTTAATACTTCTACATGAGTTTACAAGTGAATTTGCCTTTTCCAAAATGAAACCTAGCAACAGGATCACTGCTTTATCCAGGGTATATGAATAGGCAGGAAAGTGATTTCCTTCTAATACTTTGGATGTAGATGGTGAAACAACACAAAATCCAAACTCCAGAAATTAAAGAAAAGGCAAAATCAACACACGGGCTTGCAAAAATATTGGTGTAGGCATATAAAATATTGTGTAAGACTATGTGAAATGAGAAACAAGTGAAAGACAAACTGTTTTAAACTTAAAAAATAGATTTCAGAAGGGTGTTTTAAACTCTTGAGTAGAAAAAAGGTTAATTGGTTGAAAAATTAGTGGAAGAATCTCCAATTAATAAAGAATCATTGACTAGTTCAGCAATTAGGGGGGACAGGTGAGGTCAGTTCAGACCCAAGATCTGAGCTCCAGGTCCCCACACGTGTCACAACCACAGACTCTGATTCAGGGTCTCCATTGGGCCCAGGGAATGCTTTACACTGACAGCTTTATTACACTTATTTAAAAAAAAAATAATTTAAGAGCATCTAAATGGCTCTTTGTTTAAAATCTCAATCAGCTCTAATTTTGACCTGAAGCCACTCTGTTCTCTTCTGCAGCAGGACTGCATGAAATAAAGGAGTTTCTTTTCACCATTCTTCAGGCTAAGCCTGTCTTCAAAGTGTCCTCATAGCCAGGCACAAGAAATGTTTCATCTCAGAAGCTCTGCTTTGACAACTCAGATCCTTTTTTCCTCCTTTCCCCAAATTGGGATTGCTGTGCCAGCACAGGCTGGCCTTTTACACTGCATTCCTCTACCTGGCTGAGCAGAGCAAAGAGCGAGCAGCTCTTGAACTCACTACATCATTCTAAAATGCTGCTCTTATCAGCTTAATGCTGCAATAATTGTTCTTTCTGCCTGTTTGTGCCATGCTGTGTCTCTGACTGCAGGACAATCCCCTGATTTTTCATTCCAATTCTCTGGAAATGTCGCTGTTACAATGTGAGTTATCTGCACTTTATAGCGTCTATCACTCAGAATGAAGTTCAGTATCTGAACCCTGCAGCCTCCAGCACGTTATCAGCTGCCATCCAGGTAGGTCAATCATTTATAACACGTTTAACTCCAATCCTTTATTTTCCTTCATAAGTTGCAAGGTCACCTTAAACCCTGGAAAAGGCCTGAAGAGTGGTGGGGAGATGAATGAGCACTCGCTGTTGCCATAGGCTGCTTGTTTCCAAGCAGAGTGATACCTAAAATGCTAATAAATGGGATCAAAAGGCAAAGAGGTTCAGCACAAAGCTGCACTGGTCACTCAGATCCTTCTGTGCCAGGAGTGTGGGCCAAGGAAATGCCACTGCAGCTGAGCACCACTTTGCCCTGGGCTCACAGTTCAGGAAGCAGCTCTCCACAGCTTCCCTAGCCCCTCCCAGGACTCAGGGTAAAGCCAGCAGCTTATTATTTTTAATTTAATGAGAAACCAAATGTTAACCCCTTGTCACTGTGCTGAGAAAGCCGTGTGCTTCAGGAGCTAATAATAAATAAAGCTGTGTTGACAGTGAAATATTATATTTGTGATATTTTCTGCACTGGAAATTGCAGTTTTTGGTGGTTTGGGGTTTTGTTTTTTTGGTTGGTTTGTTTTTTGGGGTTTTTTTGGTGTGGGTTTTTTTTTTGGTGGGGTTTTTTGGGGAGGGGGTTGTGGTTTTTTTGTTGTTAGTTTTTGTTTTGGTTTTTTTTTGTTTGGTTTGGTTTGGTTTTTGGTTTTTGTTTTGCGAACATTTGTACCTGTGCCGGAAAGATGAGAGTTGCAAACTGGCCAAATTTCCATGAAACTATTTTCTCAAAACTATCAGGAGTCGGTTAATCTAGGAAAGGACAAGAGATCTTAACAAAGCCTGGTATCTCAGCAGCACAATAGGGCTGAAAGTCACTGTGACAGCTGCAAGGTAAGGCACACTGGAAGGAACAATTGATACATTGATGGGATCTAAATTAACTGTAAGTACTCAGGGGAAAACGTCCCAGCTGTCATTGTGAACAGCCGGGTGGAAATCTCTGCCCGGTGTTCTGCAATGATTAAAACCCAAACAAGATGTTACAAAGTGCTAAGCAGAGAATAGAGCACAGCGCTGAAAGTGCTGTAAGGCCATTCTGTAAATCAGTGTGGGAGCTCACCTTGAACCACACGCTCGGTTTTATCACCCCATCTTGAAAAGGATGTATCAGAAATAAAGAATAGGAGCTCTGAAAGTCTATCTTTTCAGAGAGATGGTTGGGTCAAACTCAGCCTTTGATTTATACCCTGTGCTGTCCCTTTGAAATCAAGTGATTCTCTGGGTTATAAATCACAAGGCAATATGACCTATTTAATTTAGTGAAGGGATGCATGAAAATGCTTATGATGAAGATACACAAACTATTGAGTGCTCTGTCTGCAGGCAACAGAGCTTTTCCTTTCCCTGCCGAGCAGCCTTTGCTCTGAGACGACCAGCAATGCATAAAAACAAATGCAAGAGTATCACTTTTAAACAGAAATAGGCAGCTGATAGTTCCTCCAGATGAAATATGTCATCTTTCCCCAACTTCTGCCACTTAAAAAAATAATTTTGGGGTACAGAAGTAGAAGAGCAAGAGGATTTAAGCTTCCTAAGCAGATGTAAGGATTGAAAAGTTATGATAAATTGATTTTGGAAAAACAGAGAGTCACTGAATATCCTGAGTTGGAAGGGAAACATGGGGATCATGAAGTCCAGCTCCTGGCCCTGCACAGGACATCCCAACAATCCCACCTTGTGTCTCAAAATGAAACTCCAGTGAATGTACAGGGCCTGGGGAACAAGGATATCACATCACTGGCTCAGAACACAAAGATAAGGTCAGGGAGCAATGAAAAAAAAAACAACCACGAGGTGATAACCAGGGTGACCTGGAATGGAGAACAATGTTCAGCAACTCCATGGAGTCTTAGGCAACATCCTGTGCCCAAAGAGGGCAAAGCCTCCAATTCCTGCCACAGGTGAGTTGTGGCAGCAAAGAGCCAGAGCAGTCAGTGTCTCTGGCTGGGCTTTGAGCAGCCTCTGCAGCCTGTGTTTGCACTGCTTTGGAGCCAGTGCAAGGCAGAATATTTCAGCACTAATTAGAAGTCTGTGTGCTCCTGTGTTTGAAATGTCTGAACAGAGTCAGAAGCTCTCTCTAGTAAGGCAGAACGAGCTGGTTATTAGTAATGAAAGCTGATCACAGGGGGAGATACTCAGCCTATGAATCTAATTCATAACGGGCAGGAGAGCAGCATTTCAGCAGGGGAGAAAAGGAACATTTCATTCTCTTGTCACATGTCCTGGCAGGGGAGAAAGCCCAAATGGAGCATGTCATGGAGACTCTGCAGCTCTGTTCTGGATGATGTGATTTACCAGAGACAAGAGGTACTTGGGGAGAGAAACAAAGGCAAAAACTCCAAAGTCTGATCTCTTCTGATTTGGTTAAGAGATGCTCTGATCTGTTTATAATGATGGTTCCTATTCCTGTCTCCACTGAGCTAGGGCTGAAAGGGACACACCATGGTACAAACTTTGCCATCCCACACCACCCCTGTTATTTTCTTTGCCCTGTCTGGGAGGGGTCATTGTTCTGATTGCCTTGACATGGGTTCTTACAGAAAAAGAAAAACTTTCCCATCCATGCTAAAGGATAAAGCACGCTGGGCTCCATTTTCACATTCAGTTTAGTATCAGGTAGCTTCAAGTAGAATTTAATAAGGCTGTACATTTTATTTTTCTCCTTGGTTTACTGCTTGGCTAAACTGTTGGATAAAAAGAGCAAATATTCCAGTTTGGGTTAGGAATCAAGACCATGCATTTCTCTCACGTTTTCCCGTTAGGTCTTGGCTCAGCCACTTATTATTCTGACAGGTATATTCATCACCTGAGTGTGTGAACAAGGTTGGAGCTGTGGGCTGTGCAGGACACTTGGGGTGGTCACTGGAGTCACCAGTGTGGCTCACACACTCCTGCAATGACACCCCCTCTGTAGCTGCAGAGAGGGGCAGAACAATTGCCAGCGACTTTCCTTTGCGCAGGTCTCTGCAGGGAGCAAAAGGCAAGAAAAGAGAAGCAGGCTTCCAGATTTAATTAGGGATATAGGAAAGAGTTTCTCTTTCCATTGCAGGACTGTGATGTTCTGTCTGTGCAAATGGCCTTGGCTGTCAGGTGGGGATTTGCATGGACTTTATAAACTTTAATGATGCATTCCCTCGAGGAATTCCTCCAACAGTGCTCCAGAGGTGAAGTAGCCCTTGTGGTGTCCTGAAGCACTCTTCCTGGCCAGAGACAATTACACAAGTGCATGTACTGTGTGTGCAGAAAACTGTACTTAGCTGTTGCTTGATATCTCTTGGAAAATGGACAATAATGAACATTTCTCATGGTAATTGGTATCTCCCTCAGTAGGGTCACGGAAGGTTTTGCAAGCTGTCTATTAACGGTGCATCTCAGCTGTTCTCACTCAGTGGGAAGCACATTCCACACAGACTTTTTCAGTGTTCAGGAAATATTTTAACTTTTCAGAAAGTTTTATGAAACCAAGCAGAGAAGTTTACATGACAATAATAATTGCTTCAGTTCCTAAAACCAGCAGCGAGCCTGCCAAAATATTATTAGCATCAACACCTCAAAACAAGTCCTGTTTAGACCCTTCCCTTCTTCTTTCTTTGGAACATTTATAAAGAAACTCTGCCATTTAATGCATAAAGAAATTATTTTCTTAAGGAGAGTTTTAGTGTCTTCAGCACAAGTAATTAGGGTAAGAACAGAAAGTATTCATCAATGTTATTACAGTGAACACAGCAGTTAGACTGTGACAACTGAGCTCTTGTAGTGAAGTGCAGAGAGAACAAACTGGAGCAGGTGCAGACAATAAACCTGGCTGGGTCCACCTCACAATGCTTAAGATTCTTTATAGAACTGCTTTGTGAGTAAGATTTCAGGAGAAACAAGCAAAAGGTGAAAAATCTCCGTTATAAAAGTTTCAACACAATTTCTAGAGAGGGCAAGCATAAAAGTTTACAGTTCCCATAATGGCTTTCCGTGAACCAGACAAACCCTGGAGATTACGGGAAGGCAGGCATGCCAGGGTTATAAATATATTTATAGGAAGCACTGGTGCAGTGAGTAAATGGGCTGTTGCTCCCAGCAGGCTCCCAGGAGTGATCACACAGAGGCTGCACGGCTCCTCCAAGGGCAGAAATCCTGCCTGGCGTGTCCCACCCTGCAGGGAGCACTGAACTTTCAGCAGTCTCCAAGAGCGCCCTGCAGCACAAGTGTCATGCAGGCTCTTTCTTCTCGCAGTAAACAACTTCTCTTCCCAGCCAGAGACTCTCTCCCTGTGAATACACAAGCTACACGTGTTCCTCTGGAGGTCCTTGGGTGCATCTGAGAAGCAGCAAAGCAAGTGAGATGAGATGAGGAACTTTTAGCTCTGTTTGTGACTGTTTTATGGGGATATCACATGGAAAACTCAGCTAAGTAGGCTAATAATGTCTGAGCACTCTTTTTTTCCCCCTCATATCTTTATAGTATCTTTCCTGCATAGAAGTGTCTGCATAGTTAGACATTTATTTAGGACTAAACATTCTAATTTAAAGCTGGAGTATTTGCATGGGAAGACTCCAGATTTAGGCACCCTCTGACCGGCCTTCATGGTCAAATTGATGTGAAACAGTGAGCAGAAGCTGGGTACTGTGCACATCCTACTCTGGACCTGTGGCTGTGCCCTACAGCACTTCAGCTTTGATTAAAAAGAAAATAAAATTCACACTGCTACAGCTATAGCCCCCAAAGAAATCTATTTATACTGCAAGCCTAGACAGAAGAGTCACCCAGCAGCGTTGGTGACTCCCAGGGTGCACAGTTTGGTGTGCTTGTACAGCCACAGAGAAGCCTCCACATGGCAAAAACCTTCTGGGAGCTGATGGACTACAGGAATTTACTCTCACCAAGAATAAGATTTTGCCTGCTGTCAGTGAGTGCTGTCTTGGTTCAGACTGTTCAGCTCCTTGGATATGTGTTCCACTCAGGTAATCTCTCCATATCCCAGAGAGTTGCCTTCTTATCCTGCTGTCCTGTACCAGAGTATCCTGGGCTCATCCATAAAAGCATGGGCAGCAGGTGAGGGAGGAGATTCTGCCCCTCCACTGGGCTCTGGTGAGACCCCACCTGCAGTGCTGTGTCCAGTCCTGGTGTCCCCAACTTAAGAAGGACATGGAAATGTTGGAGCAAGTCCAGAGGAGGCCATGAATTTGCTGAGGGCACTGGAGCACCTCCCCTTTGGAGCCAGGCTGGGAGAGCTGGGAATGTTCAGCCTGGAGATGAGAAGGATATAGGGTGACTTCATTGTGACCTTTCAGTCCTGAAGGAGCTGACAGGAAACATGGAGAGAGACTGTCTGCAAGGGATGGAGGGACAGGACACAGGGAATGGCTTCCCACTGCCACAGGGCAGGGTCAGATGGGATATTGGGAAGAAATCCTTCCCTGTGAGGGTGGGCAGGCCCTGGCACAGGGTGCCCAGAGAAGCTGTGGCTGCCCCTGGATCCCTGGCAGTGTCCAAGGCCAGGTTGGACAGGGCTTGGAGCAGCCTGGGCTGGTGGAAGGTGTCCCTGCCCATGGCAGGGGTGGGACAGGATGGGCTTTAATGATCCTTCCAACCCAAACCATTCCCTGATTCCACAATTATGATTATGATAAGGTTTTTTTTTTTTGTGGTCTTTGACAATGATTTGTGTCTGTTTCTTTTCTATCTATAAGGAGACACAAGGAACAGCTTAGTTATTGAAATAAATATGGAATCATTGTGGGAAAACTCTTTTTGGATCCATTTCTGGTAGGTAATGGTCTGCATTGCTGTATGAACATCTCATAATCTCAGAATTATTTATCCTCACCACAAACCTCTGAAGTGCATTGATATCCCACATATTTTACAAGTAAGGAAAAGGCAGGATTAAGTACTTCAAGTTAAAAAGCAAAATAAAATTAGATACCATTAAGTCTTTGAAAATCAAAAAGTAATGTTGCTCCAGATAAAAATTAATGGGTCTCATTTAACAAGACAGTGATACTTATATGTCACATGTAGCATTTTCCTAGGAGTTTACTGCTGATAAAAAAAAGTCATTTCCAAAGCTTTAAGGATATTAATGAGCTACTTTGAAGTGCTTCAGAACTATCTGTGTTAAAATAAAACTCAGCAGATGGATGCAATATCATGGAAAACTACTAGAGCATGGTAGTTTGTTTTTAAATATTTTTTTAAACCAAAATTGACAATAATGTGAAAATTGTTCTCAAAAAGCGCAGTGTATGTGGTAAAGTAGAAAAACTGTTTCATCCATTATCTTTCCATATTTTGAACTGGGCTGTTTATGACCAGCCCCATAAATCACAGGCTGCTGCTGTTGGTTTGATGGTTTGGGGTGAGGCACATGGGTTAAAGGTGGCAGCTGCTGTGGTTTAATTTTAGCAGTTTAAAATGTAGGAGGTGTAAATAACTTTACACACACAACCCCCCCTACCTCGAAAAAATACTTTGAAGACGGAGTTCTAGGAAGAACTCAGCAACAAGTAGAAGACAAAAAGAAAAGTAACACATGGAAAGAATTGTTTGCCAAATTAGAGCTGTAGGAAAGGAAGACAGGGCAGAGATGGAGAGATTACACAGGGAAAAGCCTCTGCAGCTTACAGATCCTCCAAATATCAATAAATCTTTCCAAGTCTGCTTTAAAAAGCACTGTGGTTGTATGCAATCCTACCTCAGCAAAGCATTCTGGGACAGCATTGAGCCACTTCTCATCCATTAATTTAATTTTTTCCTCAGTCTCTCTCAGTGGACCTCTTTTTGTTCCTTTCTTTTTTGCAGTGGTTGAAGAGATCTGTTCTTAATTAGTATATCAGTAGAGATTTTGCAGGTGAAACTTCTGCAATTCACACATTTGTCTTCTTCAGGAAGGTTATTAGACTCGAGCACAGATCATTTGTCTCCTTTTGCAGGCTCCTGACAAACCATTCTTTGTTCCCAATGGGACTGTGGGAATTGTAATATAGGCAGAAAATTGACCCTGTGTGAGCGAATCGGGGAGGGGAGGAATACATTTGCAAACTGTCTTAAAAACAAGGCAAACTCCAATTTGCAATATTTAATAAAGCCTGAGAAACTGCCAAGGAAAAAGAGAAAAGGAACTCCACTTTCTAGGTCATTAGAACCCAAAAATTACAGGTTGATCTTGAATGTATTTAGCTTTGGTGTTTACATTGCTTCATCCCTTCTGGTATCAGGACATTTGGGTCTTTTCTGCTCTGGAGATTTGGAAAGGAGACAATAATTTGTTTTCTTTGGGATGGTCTTAGTGCTGGACAAATGTGGTCTCTTTATGCAGAGGGTGCTGCTCCTGGAAACATTTTGCTTAGGGAAAAACTCTTGAAAGCAATGAGGCCTGGTTCCTATGGAAATTGGGCTTCTAGGTTCCTTTTTTTTCTGTTCTCAGTTTCCTGGGCCTTGTCCTTGATATCTCAGGCATGAGCAGCACCTGCTGTGACTAAAGTTTTTATAACTTGAGTCAAAGTTCTTGCTGCTGGAATTTAGGTTATTGCATAAATAATGATCACAAAACTGGAGGTGAGATCTGTTCACAAACCTGCTTTTGAATTTTTCAACACCTGGGGGTTTGGACAGGCTGGATTGATGGGACAAGGCCAATGGGGTAAAGGGCTAGATCCTGCCCTTGGGTCACTCCAACCCTCTCCAGGCTGGGGCAGAGGGG
>WBNO01014821.1:56737-99409 GCA_013400575.1 Peucedramus taeniatus
GGCTCTGCTCCCAGGAACAGGGACAGGAGGAGAGGGAACGGCCTCAGGCTGGGCCAGGGGAGGCTCAGGTTGGACACCAGGAGGAATTTCTGCATGGAAAGGGTGCTCAGGCCTTGGCAGGGGCTGCCCAGGGAGGTTTGGAGTGCCCATCCCTGGAGGTGTCCCAGGAAGGCCTGGATGTGGCACTCAGTGCTCTGGGCTGGGGACATGGTGGGGATTGGACACAGCTTGGACTGAGATGTCTTTTTCCAACCTTAATAATTCTGAGATTCTGGGATTCTGGGATTCTACCATTCTTACAGATTCACTCAACTCCCTAATTCCCACAGAGGAATTGTCTCACTCTTGATGGCACGTGCATGATTTATGTGAAGCTGAAGCAAGGGTTGTGAATGACCCTGCACATCCAACACCTGGAATTGTTGCCTATCCCTGTGAAGGGGAATTACAGGATCATGGTTGTCCTGCAGAAGCAGAGTAACACCACTCAGAGCTGAATAGTGTTCAATGACCTTTTGCCTTCAGAACTCTGCTTTTGCCCCAAAGTTACTCAATTTTAAGTCAAGTCAAGATTGTTTTCAGTAGTAGCAGTATTAATGACTGATACAGCTTTATTTTACACCATTTATGCTTCAATTTCATTAGTGATCCCTCATAAATATGTTTTCTTTCTGCCTCCTCACATTGGCATCCACATGACAGGGTTGTATTTTTCCAGAACTCCTTTCCTCCTTTCTCCATCTCTTGTGTTTCTTACAGGACAGTATCACAACAAAAGGGTACAAAAATAAGTGGGAATGTGGGGGGGAAGTAACAGACAAGTCCTTTTTAGATGGCTCCGTTTTTCTCCCCTCAGACATTTGTCTGTGCCTGATATAATAATCAACAGGCAGCAGGCCTTCAAAGCAGTTTTGTGCTGGTTGAACACCTTGAAGCAGCATCCCTTTGTTCTTTAAATTATTCTGGAGGAACTTTTGGAGGAGCAGAAAGTTCCTTGATGCTTCCTGACCTGTTCCATGGGGGCCTTTTATTTATTGCAGGTTGCCAGGTTACCTCCTGCCTGGTCATTGAAGTCACTTGACATGAAGCTTTTATCTGCCACTGAAAGGTTGTTGACCAGGCCATTTATTTCAGTAAAGAGTTCTTCTGTCACTCTTAGTCATAGCTGCATAAATGCTGCAATGATAATAGTGAGAAAATTTATCTCTTAAAGTGGCAACTGTTATTTTATCCCCCGGAGCAAACTGTCAGGATTCCTAAAGGTCTTGTGTTAAATTGCAAATCCAGCACCATTGTGTCTGAATTCTAATTTTAGATGTTCTTGTAACAAAATATGAGCAAATGTGCATTCAATTAAGGTAAGAGTTTGAAACTTTGCATCTAAGGAAATAAGCTTTTACAATTAGTTCAAAATCAAATCAGAACATTTCCAATCCACTTGTTCTGAAAACTAGTCATAATAATTAAAAAATCATTAATGTGCTTTGCACTCTAGGGACCTTTCTTTTAATATGGGATTTTCTGTACACAGAAAGTTGAGGGTTGTTTGTCTGCTGAGGAAAAAAAAAAAAGCATTTGATAACCCAAGAACTGAAGTCTCCCATCTTTTCATTAAAAGCTGATCAGAAACATCAGGATTCCTTAACATCAACCCCTAAAGCTATAATTTAACTGGAACAAGCTCAAAATGGTTTTCAGCAACCTCTAAATTAACACTTTATGGACTATCCCAGTAGAAATGCTTCTTTCATAACATACATGTAACTCCCTTTCCTCCTTGATGCACAGAAGAATGGCAAGAAATTTGACAAGGAGTCACTTGATTTGCTCAGTCCTGAATTTTCCAGGTTGTTCTCTAGTGTGTTGGCCAGGACTGCAGGTGCCACAAAAGCACAAGATAAACCTTCATTCTGAAACAAAACTCAAAAGCTTAAAACCAACAAATTTTTTACTAAAATGACAAGTTCTGTAAAATCCTAAGTGCCAGAAAAAGAGTGAACAGGGCTCAGCTGTTCTCCACCAGTGCAAAATCTGGGGGGTGTCAGCTGGAGCCAGGAGATCAGAGAAGTGTTCAGAATGTTCTTTCCTACATTGCAAAGATCTCTCTTGAGAGTGAAATCCCAAAATGTGTGTTGGGGCTGTTTATCCCTTTATCCCTTGCAGTAATGCTCTCCCACTCTCAATCCCACTGCCAAAGGTAGCTCTCAGGATATTTTTTTCTTGATGGACCAGACACCATTCCCAGTGTCTAAATAGGGAGATGTGGGGATGTCCACACATCTGTCCCAGCTCCTGAGGCCATTCCTGTGGCAGTGTGGGGTGGGAGGGAGCCAGCAGACTGTCCTTGCCTCTTCCCAGCAGTGCTCTGCTTCCACAAATGCTGGTTTAGTTACAGAAAAAGCCATAAAAATGCATTACATTGAACTCAGGTAAGTTTTACAGTCGAATATTAGGCTGCAGAAACAACAAAATTAGGTGATATATATGTGGCAATAAATTCTTTCACAGGACTTGGAGTGAACTATTACATTCTGCAGCTCCTTCAGCAGCTTAAATTGGCTCTATTTGGCTCATAAAGGCAGGATGTATCCTCATTTATACACATACAAATGGAATAAATACACTTCTTTGAAAAATGGCAATCTGACAGTTTAATATATGTTGGGGCTTTTTTCCGGGATATTTTAACTTCTTCAATAAAATTTCATTAAGATGACACATCTGCATATAGGTACATTCACATGTATAGACAAAAAAGATTAAATTAAGATTCCTGTTGGTTTATTTGCACCAGTTTCAACATAGGCTTATTCTCAGAATGATAATTCCTGCACACAGTTGGAAGAATGAGCTAAGCTCTCCAGCTCAGATGTTTTTGTAAGTTAAATGTTGTAAAGAAGAGGTGAAATTCCAGAATAAAGCTTGGCTCTAATTAGTGCACTGATTTGAGCAGTGAGTTCATTTTCTGCTAGGTTACAACTTTCTAAATGTTCCAAAGCAGATGCACCTCATGATTCCTCTGCCACTTACTCTAATGCACAGAACACTTTACCCCTCTGAATTGGCACTTTAAATCACTCTCCTTGCTGCTCCTCATTACATGCACACAGGCACCACACTCTGGAGCTGATCTGACCAGGAAAATCAGAATCAATTCTTTCTTCCCCCTGCCAAATGCCCTCTGCTGCTGCAGAGTCCTGTTTCCACATTCTTGATTACTTGTGTCTCACAGAACAACAACACACGGTGAAAAACACAGGGATGTGCTCCAAGAAAAGATCAAAACAAGCTTAAAAACAACCAGTTTTTACTAAAACGACAAGTTTTCTTTGCATGATGTTCAATAATGTTACAGTAGATGAAAATTAAGAAATATTTTTACTCCCTCAAGGCTTAGAGTTTGGTTTTGGTTTCTGTTGGGAAAATGTTTAAAGTTATGAGCTGCAAATATAGAATTAGAGTTACAGAATGGTTTGGGTTGGAAGGGAACTTAGACATCATCCAGTGCCACCCCTGCCATGGGCAGGGACACCTTCCACTAGCCCAGGCTGCTCCAAGCCCTGTCCAACCTGGCCTTGGACACTGCCAGGGATCCAGAGGCAGCCACAGCTTCTCTGGGCATCCTGTGCCAGGGCCTGCCCACCCTCACAGGGATGAATTTCTTCCCAATATCCCATCTGACCCTACTCTTTTTCAGAGAGATATCAGCTTATGAATTGTTAGGTTGATGTCCATTATAAATTTGCTGAATGGGGGGAAGAAGTGAATGTGCCTCAGAGAAATTGTTTATTAAAAATGGTCATAGCCCCTACCCTCTGAATACTCTGCAGCTGCCACTCTTTTTTTCCAAAATAAATCCGAACTGCAGCAGCTCCTGTATTTCTAATCAGCATGGAAATTCAACATCCTGCCCATTTCCCCTGGGACTAATTAAGAAAAACATCAAAAAGTGGAGTGACTTTAATTAGCAATTTATGCAGCATGGTGTTATCATTAGCCTGCCCTGTAAGCACCACCCTCATCAGAGCCATAATGATGGGGTAAATGGAGCTGTCCATATTGACCCTATGGAATAAGCAGCTCCAAAGCCAGTTGGATTTCTCAGGAATGCAGCGGGTCAGTGGGTGTGACTGCAGATCCCAACAGCCTCACAGAACTCTGAGCCCACCTGCTTTGAGACCATGGGTATGGATTTGTGTCTGCCTCTGTGAACTGGAGTGCTGCAATGAACTATCATGGAGGCAGTTTAAAAATCACAGTTGATTAAGAAATCCTATTATTAAATGTTTAGACTTAGTAAAAGGATTTCTTAAATCAACTGTGAATTGAAAGGAAGATTGTAAAAAATTCCCTCCATGGAATAGAAGTATATGACTCTTCCAGGGATGGGGCAGCCACAGCTTGTCTGGGCACCCTGTGCCAGGGCTTCACCACCCTCACAGGGGAAAATTTCTTCCCAATATCTAACCTAAACTCAGTGTGAATCCATTTATCCTTGTCCTGTCATTACAGTTCCTGATGAATTGTCCCTCTCCAGTTCTCCTGGAGCCCCTTTAGCCCTGCAGGTGAACCCCCCCCCAGCTCTCCCAGCCTGGCTCCAGAGCAGAGGGGCTCCAGCCCTGGGAGCATCCCTGGTGCCTCTCCTGGACTGTCTCCAGCAGCTCCAGCTCCTTCCTGTGCTGGCCCCAGGGCTGGGGCAGCTCTGCAGGTGGGGTCTCAGCTGAGCACAGGGGCAGAATCCCAATCCCTGTCCCGTTGCCCACCCTGGGTGCTCAGCCCAGGGCAGGGGGAGTTCAGTTCCAGTTCCAGTTCACATCTTCAGCACCTTGAAAATCCCACACCTTTGATTGTGTCTTTCTAAAGACTTCTTTCTCTTACAAAGTTGTAGCTCCTCTCATTCCAGAAGACCTGCATTAATTTGCAACAGGTATCTTGTCTCAAACGCCACAAACATTCATATTTGTATGTGCCATTGTACAGCCAGCCCTGAGCTGTTCTAATCAGCCAGGGGTAATTTAGATTCACCAACAACACTCACAAATATTGCACAATGTCACAAAGGATCAAATGCAAATGCACATTTCTTCCCAGCCACTGAGAAACATTTAAAAAGAAATTAAACAGCAGATCTCATCTTCTCCCAAATACAGATATGCAAACTGATGCAAATTGCTTGCTACTGACCTGGGAACACGATGGCCAATTGCCTGACCTGTGTTCACAAAACAATATTTCATTTCATTGGCTGTTCACAGGGAGTCCATTTGAAATTTTTGTGGCATCAGGATAAAAATCAGAATGAGCATATGCTTCTCAGAGCACTTCAATCACTTCTGATTTCCTAGGCAGTGTCTGTGCCTAGCAAAGCGTGAAGCCTGGAATATATTAGCAAAGTATTAATTATGGTTGAAATCCTCAAACAGATTTCAATACTTAGCTGTCACTAAAGTGGTGGCAAAAGTCATCCTCTAGCAAAAACCATTGTGTAGCAGCAAATGTGGGAAGACCTTACTATTTCTTAAGGAAAGTTGTAAAATATATATAAATCATGTTGTATACTAAACAGAAGAACAAAATATAATAAATCTGTTAATTGGAAGAGGGTTTTGTAAATGTAACACTAACTAAATAGAGACAGAGAATAACAGAAAGATTTGGGAATTTAAAGATCATCTGCTTCCAACCCTCAGTTCTATTTCTGCACCACTACTGAAAACAAATCCAACACCATGTTCTAATCTCATTATATACATATATATAATATTAATCCACAAACTTATCTTTACTGCAAATAAATTCCAAACAAAGAATAAAATCATCATTTTCTCATGTGCAATGCAAAATTCCTTTCTGCTGCCTAAACTTCTTTGTTGCTTCCTGGTCATGCTAAGGGTCTCAAAATAGAATAATAAATATAATAGAAAGCTGCTACCTTTTCAATATGATGGAGGTTACCATCAATTCTTAGGTCTGTTCAGTTAAAATAATAATGACATCAATAAAAATAATATTATCAATGTTGATAGCAAAATTATTTTGATTTAAAAACACTACAATCACTTATCAAAATATCCCTGTTATTTATGGTTATGATTATGATTACAATTATTATTATTATTATTATTACAATTATTATTATTATTATTGCTGGTCTATGGAAGGTGTCCCTGCCCATGGCAAGGGGTTAAACTATATAATTTATTAAAATAATATAAATGGATTATAAAGGGTGTTTTCCTAACATGTTCCATGAATCCTGGAAGAGATTTCCCAATAACCATCCAAAAAGCTTTATTTCAAAACTATGAAATGCTTTCATTCCTTTAGTATGGAGAGCTTTTAACCATTTAATTTTTCTATAGATTCATCCAAACCGGATGTAAACTCTCAATTATTAGTAATGGTTTATTGGGATATGATCATGGAACTGTGAGAAACACATTCCAGTAGCTGATATGAACTCCAGGCCTTCCTTTCCAGCAAAGAGCTGTTAAAAATATTTTATTAAGCATGTTTGAATGCTGTAACAATCTCCCACAGCCACTGTCATTATCCTCTTGATTCCCCATTGCCTTAAACCAGCAATTAGAAGTTGATGAGAAACGTCCAGGAACAATAATAGTTAAAGATCAATTAGGGATCCATGAGGCTGAGGAGATTAAATATTTATTAAAATAACAACAACCTTTCAAATAATAGTTCAAACTTCATTACTTTAATCTGTTCTGGAGCTGCTATTTTCTGCCTCACTTCCCTGTAATTGCAAACTGCACCAGTGACAGGGAATGTCTTGCACCAAAGTACATAAAAACATAAAGTGTTTATGTTGCAATGACAGTGCTGAGATTTTGTAAACAGATTGGAACAGGTTTATTTTTTATTTGCCTGCACGTTTCTGAAGTGCTTTTCTAGTGTAAAGTGACAAAAGTCTCCCACTTAGCTAAATTTAACTGGAATCTCCAGCATGGATCCATAACCTTCCCTTTGCAGACAGATGGACAAGTGACCACAAACCTGATGTTCTCTTCAGCAGCAGAGCTGGAGAAGGCAAATTGGGAAGCTGGGTGTAAGGCAAGAAAGGTTTTGCAGAAGGAACAGAGCTTCTCTCTGGAATTCAGTGTGAAAAGTGACAGCTGGTGGAATGTTTCTGTGGCAGTGCTGAGTGGTAACAAGAGTGGCAGCTCTGCTTTCTGTCCCTGCCTTGGTGACAATAAAAAGTGTGCAACCCACTCTTTCTCAAAGACATAACACAAAATGTCTCAAATTCATTTAAAATGGTGATTTAAACCAAACCCTGACAGAATTTGGGGCCAACAGATACGAGTTTTGGCATCTGTAAAGGCAAAAGATGAAACAAAAAATCATTAGCATGGCAAAAGGGAAAGAAAGGGAGCTTCTTTAAAAGAGAGAACACAGCTCCTGAGAGTAAAGTCAGATTTGATCCTTGTGGATTCCTCCCAACTCAGGAGATTCTAGGCTGTAAAATTCAATGAAAACATTTTTCACTGGGACAAAACCAAGCACACAGCCTGTGGTGCTGGAGAAGCCATCAGGGCACAAGGGGACACCTCACACTCTGGAGCTCCAGACTGGGGCAGCAAGGTGTGAAGATGCCACAAATCCATCCCTGCATTTGGCCATGACATGGTGACATGGATGTACTGTGGCATTTTTTTTCTTGACACAGTTTTCTATATAAACTTGCCTAAGTGTTTTATATACTGGGTTTATTGTTTTATGCAGTGGGTTTAGTATTTTGTACCACATCTATTTCCATATATATTTATTTTATATACTGTTTTTAGTGGTTTATATACTGTTTGACATAAATTTTTCAAGTGTTTTGTTATACTTTGTTTTACTACTCAGCACAGCAGGGACAGGAGCTCCTGGAGCTGAGCAAGGGCTGGAGCATCTCTGTGCCCAGGAAAGGCTGAGGGAGCTGGGGCTGCTCAGCCTGGAGAGAGCCCCAGTGAGAGAGAGGGGCCTCAGCCCTGGCTGGCCCTGGCTGTCCCTGGGTATCTCTGTGTGTCCCTGAGTGTCCCTGTGTGTCCCTGTGTGTCCCTGTGTGTCTGTCCCTGTGTGTCCCAATCTGTCCCAGTCTGTCCCTGTGTGTTTCTGTCTGTCCCTGTGTGTCCCTGAGTGTCCCAGTCTGTCCCTGTGTGTCCCTGTGTGTCCCAGTCTGTCCCAGTCTCTCCCAGTCTGTCCCTGTGTGTCCCAGTCTGTCCCAGTCTGTCCCAGTCTGTCCCTGTGTGCAGGAGGTCAGTGCCCAGGCTCTGCTCCAGGCCCAGCAATGGCCCCAGAGCCACGGGCAGGGGATCCCAGCAATTCCCCTGCCCAGGAGGCAGAACTCCTGCCCTGGGCAGTGCCAGCCCTGAGCAGAGCCCAGAGAGGCTCTGGGGTCTCCTCCCTGGGGATGTTGCAGAGCCCTCTGGACACACTGCTGTGCCCTGTGCTCTGGGATGGCCCTGCTGGAGCAGGGAGAACACACTGGGATTCCCTTTCAACCTTATTCATCCTTTGATTTTGTCTTGATTTTTTTTTATAAGCATATATCCACGTGTTTTATGATAAATTATGGAGAAAGAGGGGCTTGACTTTTGTTATATTTGTCCTAAATCTTTTATTCATTCCCTTTAGGGGAGAAAAAGAATATTTGGAAGAACTGAACACTGAAGAAATTACTATGTCATCAAAACAAGGTTAATTTTCTTCTATAAAAGCCCAAATTTAACCACTGCTTAAGCTGATCATTGAAAGAAGCAGCAGTGATTTCAAATGCTTTTAACATTTGACAAAACATTATCCTCAAGTTGTTCTAACACTCCTCTCTAAAGGTTTCTTATCAACTGCTGAGAATGGAAGCACCTCCAGAACTCTGATCACTTAGAGAAGTATACTTAGAAAATGTGAAACTATTTATGCCAATATAAGTATGCCTAATGGATTTGGTTTAAACAAGTTTCACACTGCAAATCTTTTTTTTTGCTTTTCATGCCCAGCAATTCTACCCCTGATCTTTAAACTGCACTGTGCTTCCCTTGCTGGATCCATACCTCAGGGAAAACATGCTAATCATCCTGCTTATGCTTCCTCATGTTCTGAACTTCTTTCCCTCTGTCGCTTCCATGCATGATTATAATTTGATGATAAGAGAAACAATTTAAAACTGCAATTATGAAAGCATTTCTTTGTTAATTCCCTCCTGGCTAAATGACTTCCTCTCACGCTAGGAAGTTAAACATCTGACAGCACGGCTGAGCTCCAGGAGCTTCAATTTCCATTCACAAAAGCCTCTTTTTTAGCTGCCTCTTATATTCCAGTTGGAATTTATAGTGATTTGCTCCCTCCTTTCTTATGGATTCATGGATTCCAGAGAGACTCAACCTGGAGCCAATATTTGCAACTCTGCTGGACCTCTGACTCTTTGTTTTAGTTGACATTACGAGGTGTGTGTTTTATGAACTGGGTAGAAGAGGAAATGAACCCTGTTGGGGCTGTTCCTCTGGGCACCATCTCGCCAGCACAGAGATGGATCAGCACAGTGCTACCAGAAGGATTAGGCAATAACAGCAGATTACATTTGGTGGAATAAAATATTACAAAGCAGCTCAGAAATTGTCCTATCAATACTGCAATATTGCAATGAGACAATCAGGAGGTGGAGCACGGGGTGGAATGAAAAATCTTGTAATTGTTGCCTTTGTGTAGGTAAAATGATGAGCTGTGGTGCTGGTTCTGCAGTTCAAACACAGGTTAAAGGGTGCAGGGAGTTGACTAGGTTACTTTTTTCTTTTCTTTTTCCTCTAAAATCATACCCACACCAGCCATAAAGGAGAACAGAGAATAACAGCAGTGTTAACATAGCAGGAAATAAAAATTATCCTCATTTATCTCCTCATCTTTATTTCACAGTTGTGAGCAGACACCAGTGGATGACTTGCAACAAATACGAAATTATTGTGCTATCTGCTAAAAATATGTAACTTTGATTTAAAGTAATTTGTTTAAAAGCCTAATGAGGTTGACATTTGAAGCAGGTTCCTGCCATTTCTGTTCCTTCTGGCTTCACTGAGATAAAATAAAATTGTGGCAGGTGACTCATAAAATGAGCTGACCTGCCAGGGCAGAACAGACCCTCTGAAATGTCCGTGTGGAATGATGGGATTTTTGATCTTTATTGGACACATTGACAAGTTTTTCAGCACTGCTTGAGTTGGGGCAAGGACACAACAGCCTGGAAGGATACACTCAGGGTCCCATAAGGGGAGATGGGGTACAGGGTGGGGAGGAGGGAGAGGAGAGCCACTGTAGGTGTGACAGGGGGGAGCAGTGGTGGGAACTGAGCACAGCTCAGGTCCCTGCAGGCACAAGGCAGACCTGGAGTCAAGAGCTGACACTGAGAAAGGATTAGGCAAAAAATACTAGGAATAAGTTGGGAACAGCTTGGCTTTCCACAGCTGAGCAAATCACACCAGAGAGGAGCACCTACAACACGAGCTGAGATGGTGGGAACAATGGGCTTGGAGGGAAATGGGAACATGAGCTTGGAGAGAGGGGAAAATCCCATTGCTTGTGCATGAGTTGAGGAAACACCTTTAGCTGTGGCTGCCCCACTCCTGGAAGTGTCCCAGGCCAGGCTGCATGGGGCTTGGAACAACCTGGGACAGTGGAAGGTGTCCCTGCCCGTGGCAAGGGTGGCACTGAATGGGCTTTGAGGTCCCTTCCAACCCAAACAATTCTGGGATTCCATTAAAATTGTGCAGCCTACAAGAGACATAGTGGCTCTTAGACATCACTTCCCTAAAAAACCTGAATGCCTTGCTTCAGTAAGTGGGATAATGATGGGGGAACACCCAGCACTTCAGATCTGGATGGTCAAAATCTACCCTAAGAAGAAGAGATAAAAATTCATCCATAAATCTGAAGTTATAAGGACATTCCTTAACAAAGAGAGGGGAGATGACATCAGGCAGGAACATACAAATAAAAATTGAGGGAGATTAATGGGAGCATGTGACCAAACATTTCTCATGCTATAGAAGAACCTTCAACTTGAAAGAATTTTTAAAAATATATTATTTTATTTGTGGCTGAAGTATTTTGCTTAAAATTTGTATTTCATTTGTTTGAAAGGTCTTTTATATGATATGGATGTGTTATTAAACATGCTGTGAAAGGTAAACTGCTGATGTACAAGTGTCTCTGGACAAAGCCTGTGCCAGGAGGAAATGGCAGAAGATTGATGCCTCAAGAAGGCTGACCTAGAACAGAGGCTGGACATAGTTAAAGTTAAAAGGCCTCAATGGATCCACCTTGGGCAGCACAAGAGCCCAGCCAGGGCTGCACCCAAGATGAACCAAACGGTCACAAAATGCACGAGTGGGCACGAGGTCTGTCACTTTTGTAAGTTCTGCTCCATTTGCATATTGGAGTTAATTGTCCAATTACAGCTTTAGGTTATGCAGTCCCATCCTTCTTGTTTTTCTCTCTTCAGTCCACGTTGTTTGTGCTCTTGGGCCTGAGATTTGGATCATTTGTCCTTGGTCCCCAACTAGGGAAGGAATTATTTTGTCTCCCTACTCTGTGAAGAGAGCTCACCATCCCCTCATATGAAGCTCAGAACTTCACACTAAAGCAGCACAGAATCTGCAAAATATAAAAGCTAAAACTTAAGGCATCAAGATGTCTGAGGAAGTGCTGACAAGGATTAAATCAAGTGGTTCCAGGAGGTTTGGGAGGAGCAGGATAAGAGCAGAGAAGTAGGAAATGCCTGACATTTCTCTGGGAACAGAGGGATGCTGTGTGTGCTGCACTGGCCCTGCATGAGGCTCAATGCTGCCATGAAGAACCATCACACAGTGTAATATCTTATGTCTCTTTCTCTTGACCTGACCCATGACTGTGAGCCTTAAAGATAATGAGATCTGAGATAAGGAGGTCTTTTGGTTCATATCTGTCTCTTCTCATCTCACAGAGTCCTGCTCAAAAGGTCACAACACAGATAACAGCCTCTGCAGGAAGACCTGAACTGTTCATTTGGGCTCCTATTATTTCTCATCCCACTGACATCTTCATCAATCCATAATGTCCTCTGCAAGTAATGCCCTCCTTAAATCAGCATATTCAAATAAGAGTTGTTTTTTCTTTATCTAAAGTTGCTGTATTTTGATTTAATCTGGTTTCAGTTCAAATTAACGTTCACCCTATTTTTGGTTTTGAATTTTATTTTACATGATCAGTGTCTGGGTCACCAGTCTATTGTACAAAATCATGCTGTCAAACAGGAGAGGATGGAAAAATAAGTTCAGTGAACACCTCCAGAATAATTTTTGCAATGAAAAGTAATCAGTGAAAAAACTTATCTTAAACCATCTAAATTTTAAGTGTCTTTCCATCAGTATTAAAGTGAATTAAATTAATTACAGTAATGATTTCACTTGACAGAGATGTATTGGGAAGGTTTTGGTCATGGAAGCACCTTGATCCACCTGAGGAAGATGGATGCCTGGAGCAGGGGGGTGCTGAAATCAAACCAAACTGCCAAACCAAGCAATTCTTTGCCAGCCTCTCCAAGCTGGGAGCCCCGTGGAACTGTCACACACTTTGGCCCATCACCTGTGGGATGCCACCAGGGCCCAGTTCCCAGCCATGGAGCTGAGGGTGTTCCCACTGATCTTGTCACATGGCTGTGAGGTGACAGCTGAGGAATTGCAGGGATAAACTCCCTCAGCTCCTCTCTCTTGTAAGTAGCCTTCTTAATCTTCTCCCTTTTTATCACCCCATTCAATTTCTTTTGAGAGCACAGGTGTCTGCCGTGTCCTTTAATGATGTGTCCAAATGGGGAAATCAATGGCATTAAATACTCATGGAATGGGATGTAAATAAGCAGCTATAAACTTACTTAAGAGAGCTTTTAAAGGGCTTTTCAGCCAAAGATGTGCCACAGGAAGTGGGATTTTTTATATTGATGATTATTCTTCCAATTTACAGAGCACTTTGGAAAATCTTATTGCTTTCCCCAGTATTTCAGGAATGTATTTAATTGCAGTTTCCTTGCAGAGAAGAACAGAAAAGAACAAACAGGAAAAAAATACATTTAAGGAAGTTGAATTAAAATTCTGCTCTTATAGAATCTTATAGAATAGTTTGGGTTGGAAGGACCTTAAAGCCCATCCAGTGCCACCCCTGCCATGGCAGGGACACCTTCCACTGGCCCAGGTTGCTCCAAGCCCCATCCAGCCTGGCCTTGGACACTGCCAGGGATCCAGGGGCAGCCACAGCTTCTCTGGGCACCCTGTGCCAGGGCCTGCCCACTCTCACAGGGAAGGAATTTCTTCCCAAAATCCCATTTAACCCTGCCCTCCTTCATCTTAAAGCTGTCCCCCCTTGTCCTGTCATGCTCACTTAATTATATTTTGTTAGAACAGTTGGAACCAAACTTTAAAACAAAACTAGACTCAAAGATGACAAATTAATAATCCAAGTAATTGGCAATATTTTCATATTTTGCCAGGTCTTGCCTTCCTGCTGGCAAAAAAATTCCAAGCAGAGGCACCTGGTGATGAAAGAGACCCATGTCTCATTCTATTTGTGGTTTATGTAGTTTTGCTATTTTAAACACATGCATTTAATTGCTTCAAACAGTGGGACTCAAACATTATTCTGGTGCCTACTGAACAGTTAAATTGATCAGAGCACTGAGAATTTGTATATGTTTTTAAATCAACCTCCTGGCAAATTTCCTTTGCCTTAATGCTTCCCCATTACCCTTAATTAAATCCTTTTCTTATCCATTGCCTCCCAAATTACATCACTAACCCCTCTCCTTCTCATGTTGGTAGTGCCTCCAAAATTTACAAAAATTAATGGCTCCTCAAGCTTTTAACCACTTTGGGCAAAATTCAGCACACATAATTTCATGGGGAACAGATGGAGCTGCACCAGGAATGAGCTTGGCTGTAATAGGAATTACTGAGCAACCTGAGGACTAAACTGATTCTGCACTCTGGTTTTGCAAATCTGATTTCTCCAGCAGGGCCAAGGAAGATAAAGCAGCAAGCCCCAAATGCTGAAGATGTTGTGATGTCTGTGAGGCAGAGCCTGCCCTCAGCTCACACCCACAGCTCCCAGGGACAAGGATGGGAAGTCTGCCATGGACCAGGAATAGTCACAAACCTCTGTGTGTTGGGTGGTTGAATCATCTATTTATCTAAATATATTTGAAGCTCTTCCCCTACAGACGTTTTTACTACCTGGGATGTGTGTTGGAATTGAATTACTACTGCCTTATTTTAGTTTTATTCTTCTGTAATGGCATTAAAAGCAACACTTACTCCACATAAACCCAGAAAAAATTATGGTGAATCAGGCCAGATTCACTTCTGCTTAATTGTGCTCTTTAAAATGTGGGAAGAATTTGAGTGTGAATGAAGTAAACTGCAAAAATTAGGCTTCCCCTAAAAATTAAATTTTCTCTCATTTTGTTTTCTTTTTTTTTTTTTTCCTCCATAGCATTTTGAAAAATATTGGCTTGCAGACATAAAACCAATCTTACTGAAAGCTTTACTTGCACATTGAAATACGTGTGGAACACAATAGTTGGGAAAGCAAAATGCCCAGGAAGCAACACGCCCAATTAATTTTGAAACATTTCAAGCAATCAATTAAAAACCTTTTAAGGCAACACCTTTGAATGCAGCAGAGCACTTCAAACATCAAAATTGCCTGTAGATAGATTTTTCTGAAGCGGAAACCTGGAAATGTTCTTGCTAAACTACAAATTGCTTGAGGTTCTGGTAACCCAGAGTGACCCTGGGGATAGGAGGGATTGTGTGACATGGTCCAAAAGCAGGGCAGGAAGTGTGACAGTGGGATTTGGGGGCACTTGGGCACAACTCCCTCCAGAAGGCTGTCAGGAAAACCAACCTCCTTCTTGGAATTAAATTCCATGAAATACATTGTAAAAGAGTTGTCTTCATTGGTTCTTAAATATAATGAGGGTCCAAAATGTTGTTGTTTTAGGAAATTCTATGTTTTCCACTTTGGAATTTGCTGTTATTTGAAAAATTATTCCTTGGGAGGATTCCAGCTTCACTGTATCACACACAAAAACCCATCATTGAAGCAAATGGCTTGCTGGGATTGATTTATAGATACTATATAATATAACATAATGACACGTAACAAAATTTCATTACACAGCGAGGTTAATTTGAATTATGATTTGTTCTCCCTGCCACGCAAAGGGAGATCTGGTGTTCAGTAACTGCTGCAGTATGTTACCCCAGATTTCAATGGACTGCAGCATCCTGAAAAAGCAGCAATTGACTCTCCTGAAGAGAGGAAGCCTAAGTGATCTCCAAGGTTTTATGGGCATGGGTTGTTTAAAGGTAATTGCTGCAGTATAAGCTGGCAATCTGCTACATCAGAGCAGTTAAAGAGGCAGCAGTGCATAGAGGGAATTGAAGCAGTTCCTGAATGGCAGGTATGCCCCTGGATCCCTGGAAGTGCCCAAGGCCAGGTTGGATGGGGCTTGGAGCACCCTGGGCTAGTGGAAGGTGTCCCTGCCCATGGCAGGAGTGGCACTGGATGGGCTTTAAGGTCCCTTCCAACCCAAACCATTCCAGACTGGTGATTCTAAGAACAGTGGAGTGGAACAGGGATCATGTTTGGTATTTGGTGACTTATTTCACTGTGGGGAAAGAAGATGGTTGCAAGATAAGAGCCCCAGTGCAGGAGGGCAAATCTCATAGCAGACCCCAGTGGCTTCCTGTGCAAAAGACCCTGTGTCCCTCCAAGGACAAGAGTACCCTGCTGTCCTGTTGGGAGTTAAATCATGGAATACCAGGCTGGAAAGAGTGTCAAGGGTCATCT
Source organism: Peucedramus taeniatus (assembly GCA_013400575.1). Taxonomy (NCBI): domain Eukaryota; kingdom Metazoa; phylum Chordata; class Aves; order Passeriformes; family Fringillidae; genus Peucedramus; species Peucedramus taeniatus. The sequence goes on from WBNO01014821.1 coordinate 72,614, forward strand.
GGTCCAGCTGCTCTTGGTCTGGACAGGATAGCCCAGCACTCCAGACAGACAAAATTTAAAATGTCCAGAGTGGGAGAATCTACTGCTTTCATGAGGAGATCATTCCGCTGTGAAACATTTCCCTTTGGTACCCAGTCAGAATCTCCCCAGCAGTAACTTGTACCCATTTCATCTTTTCCATGGCTCTTCTTGCGAAGGGGGAGTCTCCATCTGATATTTTTATACTCTGATGGAATTATTTGTAGCTTTTTCATTCCCACAATATCTGTGACTTAGCAGATTCTGGGGTAAAGTATTAATGAAAATACACAGCCAAGAGCAACTGGGGTGGATCTGCTTCCTAAAGAAATAGATTTTTAGTAGAACATAGAAAAAGACATGAAATCTGATTCAGAAAAGTAATTAAATAGGCTTTTGGAGAAAGGAAGAAAATAAGGGAAGGGGAAGGGGATGGGGGAAGAGAAGAGAAAGGGGAAGGGGAGGGGGAAGGGGAAGGGGAAGAGGAAAGGGGAAGGGGGGAAGGGAAGAGGAAGAGGAAGGAGTGAAGGGAAAGAGGGAAGGGGAAGAGGAAAGGTGAAGGGGAAGGGGAAGAGGATGTGAATTAAAAAAATCCAAAAGCCAACTGGTCCTATTGAAATTGGAAGGTTTTTTAGGATTCCTCTAAATAAAATCAAACCAGTAATTTTCACTCTTTACAGGCAAATGATATTGAAGAAAGGAATACTTCAGCAGCAAAACTATCTGTAAATCAAAATGGATTCCAATTTTTAAAAAATCTACAGTTAATTCTGAATTGATCTCTTGCTTGGGAGGTTTCCCAGCTCTGCGAAATCCCCTGAAAGGTAGATTGAGTCCTCGTGTTCCTATATTTCCATTATCCCTTGACAAACACAACTTTTACCAATGTCAGAACATCTCTAAGAGGAGATGTCCAGCCTCATAGAGGAATCATTTCAGCAGGCCTGATTTGACAGGACAGCCCACATGTCTTTTGTGTTTTTGAATTATCCAACTCAAGACTTCAAAATCCCACAGAAACAGGTTCAGATAGGGTTAAAATGGCAAAAGCAGCAGGGATGAGGAGGGGAGGGTTTCCCAAGAGAGAAGAGAAGCTGGAATGGACATCCCCATGCCATTCTTTCTCCTTCTAGAACCTCCACTGTTCTGGATTTGCAGGCCTTTTTTCACATAAATTCCAGTTCAAATGGGAGAGCCGAGGAGGAATGGCTTCATTCAGGTGTCAAGAGAACAACTAAACAAATTCTCAAAACCTGGGGAAGTGGGAAGTAAAAAATGACAGAAGGAGGTCAGGTGCAAAGAGATCCTAGTTCTTGCTGGGACAGGATTAAAACATGGGAATAACTAAGAGAGGTGTAAAAGACTGGATCTCATTCACGTGGAATGCTGAACCACTGGGAGCTGGGGAACAGTGAGAGGGCCTTTGCCACCACAATCTGCTCAGATTATTTCAAGAAATTACAAATCAGTTTCTCTGCTGTTTAAAACTAGATGTAAAAAATACCTGCTTGCTGGAATTCAGACTCCCATGATCACAAAATTGGTGCTACCACCAGATGCAGACCCTGAGAACCTTTACAGGAAAGCAGTAAAAGTGACAAGAAGAGCTTTGAGAGCTGAAAACAAAATTGAACTCTTATCTTTGATATTCCATTTTCCCTGCAACAGTTTACAAAATAATCTCAACTTTACATTTCTTTGTCACTTGCATTTAAAGATATGGCACGATGAGGTGAAACCTCTGCCTGCATTAAAGGAGACTTTTCTGAAAGCACTGCAAGACATCACAGGGGGAGGTGAAATCCAAGACAAAAAGTGAGGGCTGAAAAACAACCTCAGCCACTGGCAAGTTTTGTGGGGTCGGGTTTTTTTCTTCTTAAGAAAATACCAACCTTTCTAAACATGAAATATATGAGCACTTGGTGCCCTTACCAAATGAATGAGTGTGAGAGAGAGAAATGGAAAGAAGGCCTAGGGGAAAGTATGATCCCTGGTTGTTAATGGATACACAGAATGCAGTGCCAGGATAATCAGAGGGAGTCTGTTGGAGAAGAGGGATGTATGGCACACCAATTACCGACAGCAGGGAAAATTGAAAGGAATTACATTCAGGGGACTGTGAAATGTGAAAGTCAAGGAAATAAATTAGATGTTGCATGACCTCTAGTGTAATATGTGGAGAACTAATACATTTAACCTAGTTGTAATCATGTCATAGCCAGACTGCATTAGGAACTTTTTCATTTACATTTTCCTTTCTATGGCTCCACACTCAACTTTTGGAAGTGGGGAATAGCACAGCAACACAGAGAGGTGGCTCTGGAAAGGGAACAAAACAGCCAAGCTCAGAAATTACTAATAGTGCACTACTCCAATCTGTTAGCATTAAATATCAGGGTCACCAGAGGTTTCCTCAAAGAAAAAAAAAAAAGACAATATGTCAGGTGCAAACCCTGGTCTGTCATAATAGGCTAAAATACCTACAGAATAAAAATTATCTCTGTGGAAGTAGCTTTGCTAGGATCAGTACGGGAGGAGGAGTGGCTTAAATTGCTTGAAGATGTGATTGGGGAACCTGAAGTGTAATGAGATTTTTTTCAGGAAAGCATGGATTTGAGCCGTCATCACCTTTAAGAAGGCTGTAAAAATGGTAAAAAAGTCTGACTAGAGAAAGTTACAGACTTTGGGAAGCATCTGTTGATGCAATCATACAAGAATTCTGAAAGTCTCAAAGTCTGTCTGGTTCCTGATTTGAGTATTTCAAGGCAGTTAATGTCCATAACTTTTTGTCCTAAGCATCACAGGCTCAGAAAACTGTCTTCCTCTTTGCAAAATCCTTTTCTCATGTCCTGTCTTCAGTAAAAACAACTGCCATTCTTTCTTTATTTTCTCCTCTTAATTTCTGCAAATCTTTGTGTCTGTGTCCCACTTGATCCCTGTTCATAAAATGATTAATGTGCCAATAAAATTACTTTTAGTATATATGAAATTTCCTGTTTCCATCATGAGTTCAGTTCAAGCAGAACTGGGATTAATCATCTTGTCAGAAGAAAAACCAAAAACCCAAACAACAAAACATCCCATCCTATGAAGATCAATCTGTAAAGGTACCTGTTGGAGGTGGTTTCTACATTTTGGGGAAGGAGAGGAAGATTTAATGGAAGAAATCCTGTCCTTTGGTGCTGTTACAATGCACAAAATGTGTCTTTAGTCCCCAGGGATCTCCATCACAAACAGAAACATAGGATTTTCTCCCTCTGGACACCTAGAAGGTGGGTGGCACAAGCCAAGTGTCTCAGAACCTACTTGTGTGTCACTATGCAGCTCATTTACAGATTTGATGCAATCACTAAAGGTTTACTCTGTTACTGGTAGTTGTTAATTGTCATGGATGTCTGGCTCAAAAAAGAAATCTTGAGGCTGTGTTCCTTTCAAAAGGGCTGGCACAAGTAACTGCTATGGACCTTAGTCCTGATTAAATAAAGCTCCAGCATTGCTAAACTAGACCTCATTTAAAGGCTTTCTTGGTCCTGAATGATTTCTGAGCAGCCTGGCTACAGTGGCCTCTTGTATTTAACTAAACTTTGCCTTCCTTCTTAAAAAGATCCTTCTTAAAACGGCAGGGACACCCAATGTTTCCTGTCTTCACATTTACAAAGAACCCCAGAATCCCAGAAGTGTTTGGATTAGAAGGGATTTTGGGGATCATCCAGTGCCACCCCCTACCATGGGCAGGGACACCTTCCACTAGCCCAGGTTGCTCCAAGCCCTGTCCAGCCTGGCCTTGGACACTGCCAGGGATCCAGGGGCAGCCACAGTTTCTCTGGGCACCCTGTGCCAGGGCCTGCCCACCCTCATAGGAAGGAATTCCTTCCCAATATCCCATCTATCCCTGTGGGAAGCCATTCCGCCTTCTCCTGTCCCTCCATCCCTTATAAATACTCTCTCTCCATCTTTCCTGTCAGCTCCTTCAGGTGCTGGAAGTTCACACTTAGGTCACCCAGAACCTTCTCATCTTCAGGCAGTTCTTGCATCAGAACAATACCTAATTGGAATATTAGGAACAACAAGAAATATAGCCTTACTATGCACTTTCTACATGCTTTTGAAATAAATTTTATCTAAAATATACCACAAACCACACGCAGTATTCAAAGGATTTCCAATTACTTTTGTCTAGAGTCTTCTTCTATTTGGATGAGGCATGAATACCAAATTAATCCATCTTTGCCAGCTGTGTCTCCACAGATAAGAAAGTCATTTTGGTCTTTAATTTGGAACTTATGCAGGTTGCCCATTTCTGTCCCTTTCCCTGGATCATGCTGCTTTTTTCCAAACTACAAATCAACTTTCACAATTGAAAACCAGACCAGTTTGCTCAGAAGATCGATCTGTTCTATGATCTCTCAAAGTGCAGCTTTCACACCAAACCATTCTCCTCTCAAACATCTCCAGCTTCTCATGACCTGGGTTTCACAATGAGGTGTGCAAGTGCTCTTCCCAAATCAAAGAACCCCAAGAGTCCCAGGATGGGACAGGCTGGAAGGGCCACAGTGGCTCGTGTGGTGGCACCTCCCTGCTCCAGCAGGGCCACCCCAGAGCACAGGGCACAGCAGTGTGTCCAGAGGGCTCTGCAACATCCCCAGGGAGGAGACCCCAGAGCCTCTCTGGGCTCTGCTCAGGGCTGGCACTGCCCAGGGCAGGAGTTCTGCCTCCTGGGCAGGGGAATTGCTGGGATCAGCCCCTGCCCGTGGCTCTGGGGCCATTGCTGGGCCTGGAGCAGAGCCTGGGCACTGACCTCCTGCACACAGGGACAGACTGGGACAGACTGGGACAGACTGGGACACACAGGGACAGACAGGGACAGACTGGAACACACAGGGACAGACTGGGACAGACTGGAACACACAGGGACAGACTGGGACAGACTGGGACAGCCAAGGACACACAGGGACAGACTGGGACAGCCAGGGCTGAGGCCCCTCTCTCTCACTGGGGCTCTCTCCAGGCTGAGCAGCCCCAGCTCCCTCAGCCTTTCCTGGGCACAGAGATGCTCCAGCCCTTGCTCAGCTCCAGGAGCTCCTGTCCCTACTGTGCTGACGAGCCAGAGCTGGACACAGCACCCAGAGGTGCCCCCAGAGCTGGGCACAGGGGCAGGATCCCCCCCTGAGCTGCTGGGAATGCTCTTCTGATGCCCCCAGTATCCCACTGTCCCCAGCACACACTGTCCCCCAGCTCAGGGACAGCTCATTGTCCTTCAGCATCCCCAGGTCCCAGTGGTGCAGATTGTCATCCCCTGCTGATCAAAAGGATCTGGGACAGCCACATTACTCCCTTGCCCCAGACATGCCATCAGCTGTGCTTTGCCCAACACTCTGGGTCCTTCTCAACATCCCAGGCAGGAGCACAGGAGTCTTGAATTCTAAAAACATGGGAAAATCCATATGATAAGCTAAGCCTTTCTCACTGAAATGATAGAAAATGGTGCAATACCCATTCTCAGATTTAATTATTTTTATATTTTTATGTTTCTGCCATATACTGAGGGAATTTTGTTTCCTCTATGTACCATTTTTAACTTATCTTGTTTTGCTGGTAAAACACAATTTAACAACAGAAAAATTGGGAAATTAATGTGTCTGTGCTTTTGTGTGACTGCCAACCCCATTTGGAGAAATTGGCCCTGTCTCTAATCTTGAATAGTGATGTACAAACTTCACCCACTCAGCTGCTAAATCCTTTTCTTCAGCTTTCAAAAGACCCATGGATTCAAAAATAAGATTTTCCTTAGGAAGATGATAACAATGTGTCCAATAAAGCAGAGGCGGCACCACAGGAAGGAAAATCCACCAGAGAAAATGTGACAAATGGGCATAAAAAAAGAACAGAAAGAGGGCAAGTAAAAGAACAAAATTCCACTGGAAAAAGGCTGAAATGTAAAATATGGCCAGGACAGGGAGAAAGCTGAGGTACAATTTGTGACGAGTAGGATGGAGGGCAGCCCCAGCAGATTTGGGGATGACATGGAGCTGGGTGTCACACCACCATGGGGGGGAGGGATGGGGCATCCAGAGGGACCTGGCCAGGCTGGAGAGGGGCAGGATCTGGGACTGTCTGGACCTCCTGAAGTGCAAGAGGGCCAAGTGCTGGTCCTGCACCCAGATTGTGGCAATCCCAGACAGGAGCACAGACTGGGACAAGAGGGCATTGAGAGGGAGAAGGATTTGCAGGTTGTCGTGGATGGGAAGCTGGACATGAGCCAGAACCAGGGCCAAAAAGTCAACTGTGCCCTGGGCTGAGCCCCAGCGTGGGCAGCAGGGGAGGGATTGGGATTGTGCCCCTGTGCCCCTGTGCTCAGGTGAGACCCCACCCAGAGCTGCCCCAGCCCTGTCCCAGCACAGGAAGGAGCTGGAGCTGCTGGAGAGAGTCCAGGGGAGGCACCAGGATGAGCAGAGGGATGGAGCAGCTCTGCTGGGAGGAAAGGCTGGGAGAAATGGGATTGTTCAGTCTCAGGAAAAGAGGAGGCTCCAGGGAGACCTTAAAGCAGCCAACCACTACCTAAAGGGGGCCACAGGAGAGCTGGAGAGGGACTGGGGACAAGGGCTGGAGGGACAGGACACAGGGAATGGTTTCTCACTACCAGAGGGGAGGGTCAGATGGGATATTGGGAAGAAATCCTTCCTTGTGAGGGTGGGGAGGCCCTGGCACAGGGTGCCCAGAGAAGCTGTGGCTGCCCCTGGATCCCTGGCAGTGTCCAAGGCCGGGCTGGACAGGGCTTGGAGCAGCCTGGGACAGTGGAAGGTGCCCCTGTTCATGGCAGGGGGTGGCACTGGATGGGCTTTAATGTCCCTTCCAACCCAAACCATTATATAGTTCTATGAGTCTATTAATCTGTGACTCCAGGCTTCTGTGGAAAGAATAGCATAAAACCTGAAATTTAAGATATGGCTGCTGACTTTTCACTTCTGCAGAAGCCAAGACTTGAGGCATTCTATGAGATCCAGGTCATTCCTGGATATAATACTATTTACACAAGTAAACTTGCTTATTGAAATATTTACATTGTTATTGTCCATGCTATCATTCTAAAAAAGGCAGTTTCTGATTAGTGATGTGCAGTCTGCTTTTTAACAGGTTTAAACAGAATAATGAGTAACTGGTTTTTTTCAACCCCTGCAAAAGGAAGGATATGTTTAGTTGTCTCCATGATCCTCAAAATGTTTGTTGTAAACATCCCACGCTGCGTGAGGAATGTTGTAGGGACTGTAGAAGGAGGCACTGGAAGAGCAATAGCCTTGTGAGGGAATGATAATTAATCTAACCAGGCACTTGGTGTCCTGGGGTGAAACCAACCTCCCCAATTAATCAGTGTGACATCCAGAGGTCACCGCCAGCTCTTCAGACATCTTTGCATCTCTGGGTATAAAGGTGAGGAGACACATGATGAAATTGGATCTCGTGGCTTCCTCCTCGTTGCTGACCTTTGCTGGAACCTGCTCTTAGGAGGCTGCAAGCTGCTGTTCCAGGGATTTGGGGCTGGAGAACACACAGGTGCTCTCTGTGTTGGCTGTAAACTCTATTTCCTGCCAGGAGCAGGCACTACTCTCAGCAGATCAGCACCTTATCAGCACAACCTTCAGGCGACAAAGGAGCTCAGGGTCTGAGCAAAAACAGGGACACAGCCCAGAAGAGGTGTCAAAGCCTGAGACATGTTTGCATGGACATCTGGAACTCTTATCCCCAATGCACAAAAACCTTCCACTCTCTCCCACAACTCCTCTGCTGGCTCCTCTCTGCCAACCTCCCCAACCTATCAGCAGTTGGGAGCCCACCAGTGGATCAACCATTCACCACTATCAGCCAGCTGGCCTGCCCGGCCTCCTTCCCCACCCTCCTGATGCTCTCTGCCCTTCTTGGAGCCCTACAAAACCAAATACTCAACTTCTAAAAATACTCTGGTAGTTTATGAAAAACACTGGTCTTGTAAACCAAAGAGTGAGGACTACACCTCTTCTGGAATTCCACAGAATGTCTCAGGAAAAAGGACTTGAAGCTCCAACACCCAACCCTGGTATTTTTACATTGATAACCCCCCCCCACAGCTCCAAAACAACAAGTAGAGTTTGTAAAAGCCTCAAACCCCAACCAAGAAATTCCCTGTAACACAAACAGGAAATAAAAAATAAAGTTAAAAAAAAGAAAAAGGAAATAATGGGAAATAATGGTTAGGACATGTCTAATTTCTTCCACATTAAGCTGCACGGTGTTAAGCAGCTTTACTTCCAAAGACATATAAAAGGTAAGGAAAGGACTTGACCCAGGGAGTAGGAAAGAAAGAAAACAGTCTGCAGGGAGCCCTGAGGGTTTAGGATCTTCAATTAGGAGAAGATGGTAAAGATAATGGAAGGAAATCAGGCATTCCGAGTTTAAAGAAAGGATGTGGAAAACCCTCATGTGAGCTCCAGGCAGAGACTTTCCTGAAGAACTCCCTCCCCATAGATGTTGTGGAATGTGAAACAGCTCTAAGGGAGATAATGGAATATTTGGGGAGCTACTTCTTCCATCAATGTATGGGCATCCTAGAGATTCTTATTTATTTAGCTCTTTTTCTCCCTCCAGGAGGCTGAATGTTGGTGAGCAGTGATTGTAGGGTTTTTTTAATCATATGAGTGATAATAACCATTTTAAAAAAATCATAAAATTTTTCTTTACTTATTCTTGTGCTGCCATAGCTACGGCCAGTGTGGTATAATAACAGATTTCTGTGACCTCCATGTGGCCATTTTAATATTTTATTTGATATTCTTTGATAATCACAAGAAGAAACTTCTGGAAGGGATTTTATTTTACTCCCTCAGTACTGCCCCTGATGAAATGCAGTGGGACTGGATATATCTAAAATGTCAGTGTGAACTGGGACTACTTTATTAAACATGTGACTTTCTGAAGTTCTATTACCCAATCAACTTTCTGTAAGCCAGACAGAGATGTGTTTCAGTCTGTATAAAACAATTATGACCTTTACAGCCCCTTTAGTTATGATTGTCTTCTGAATATTTCAGGACTCTCATTTGCTGTTTTACCCAGCTTGTTTGGCTTGTGGGAGGGCTTTAACTAATGAGAAGGGTCTGGAGAGGCCATATAAGGAACAGCTGAGAACACTTGGCTTGTTTAGCTGGAGAAAAGGAGCCTGAGGAGGCCTCACCAAGGGCTGCAGCTACTCCTGAGGACCTGCTTCAATCTCTGCTCAGTGTGACCAGGGACAGGACACTGGGGAGGTTTAGGTTGGATATCAGGAAGTTCTTCCCCAGAGGGTGCTGGGCACTGCCCAGGCTCCCCAGGGAATGGGCACAGCCCCAAGGCTGCCAGAGCTCCAGGAGAGTTTGGGCAACATTCCCAGGAATGTAGAGGGTGGGATTGATGGGGTGTCTGGGCAGGGACAGGGGTTGGACTCCATGGTCGTGGTGGGTTCCTTCCAGCTTAGGATATTCTGTGGTTCTGATTCTGTAAAACACAGAAACTGAAACTCAGGCAATTCCACTTGAACAGAGAAGCTCCCCACTGTGAAGATCATCAAATCCTGGAACTGGTTGGCCAGAGGGATTATGGGATCTCCATCCTTAGAAATACTCAACTGGCCAACTTGCTGTCTCTGGCTCTGAGCAGGACAATCACACAGGGTGACCTTCAGAGGTGTCTTCCAACCTCAGTTACTCAGGTATTTTGTTTGAAATGTCAGATCTCAAAGTATGTCAGTTCTGGGTGTTTCTTCCATGAAATCCCAGGGTCCACATTCATCCCACATAACTTCAGGCAATTCAGTTAAAAACCTGGATGCTTCTACAGTTCTGGCAACACAGACAGAAGCACTTGCAGAAGAAATCTGAAATCTCCTTTAGAACTTCAAAGCAAGGGCAGGTACATCAAAATCAGCAACATTATGTAACCATTTTGGAAGAGCTGTTGCTTTTTAAAGAATGCCTAGAGCAGTTACACAAGAGACTGAGGTTTTGATCTCCTATTCCTAGTTTGAAGCAAGGCAGATCAATCTCCTCTCTTTACATTTCTACCTCTGGAAATCCTTTCCTGTAAAGGCTGTAGAGCTGTGTCTTTAACGGGTACAGGAGTGCCATCAAGGCATCGTCATGAGCAATACTGATCCCTTCCAAAAACTTCTCTGCATTTCAAATTGTGCCACTTACTTGATAATCTTCATAAAAATATTCTGGTCATCTCAAAAACAGAATTGCTAGCTCGTTCAAGTCCGCGTGCAAGTTTTGATATGCTCAAGTTATGTAAGGGTGATCGTTGGCTTATGCCAACTTGTGTCTTGACAAAAGCTTAAAATGCAGCTTTCTGAAATATTTTTTCATAAAGTCTTTAAGCAGAGAGTTTTAGGACTGACAGAGGAGATATATCTCAGCTCTTTTAGGCCATTGGGTTACCACCAGGCTTTATATAAGACAGGTGTGAGTGATAAAATTAGTCAATTACTGAAAAATAATGAGCGATTCAAAGAGGACTTCTCTGGGTTATAGCCCCCAGCTGCTGGTGCACATCCTGCAAAATAACTATCTCAATTATCAACTTGGCACCAAGAGTGATGTTTGTGAGTCACAATTAAAGCCAGTTCTTTGAACTGGCCTTGCTGTGCTTTATGACCAGGAACCTGCAGGTGAACACCAAGCTTCACTTTTAAGACCTGCTCCATAATTTAAGCCAGAGGAACATCTAACATGCACTTCTGTGCATTTAGCAAAGATCTGGCTGCCTTATTCCAGGAAAAAATGCAGAAAAAGAGAGAAACTTTCAATTTAAAGTGGATATTTTTAGAGGTGCCTCATTCTGTCATATTTTTCATGATACTTTATTACTGCATTAACAACTTAAAAAGTCTTTTGAGCTACTTCACTCTATTTGTCTAATTACCTGCCTTTCTTTTCTGGAACTAGTACTATAAAACACACTCCAAGCACTGGAATGAAGTCATTAATCAAATAGCAAATTTAACTGTCATGGGGAGCAACAAAAATTGGCAGAAATAGATGGTGGGTGGTAGGAAAGTGTTTCTGGCAAAGCACGACTTGACTTGTGATGTTTTGCAAACAAAGCACTGCTTCCTGCAAATTATTCCTCATCTCAGGTGTCTGGGTAGGAACAGAGCTCTGCAAAAGTGGAGGTACAAAGTCTAAGAGCTTTTTTAGACTTCAGACATCGTTAATTTTTGATGTACTGGGGCCAAAATGTAAAAACAGGTGATTCTTGAGCCACAGAGTCACCCAGATCTTCCCTGGGTATTCAGCAGGTCATATCCTGCCCCTAATGGAATGAGACAGTGAAGGAGTGCTTTACTTAGATACATTAGCAGAGGATTTTTTTCTATCCATCTGTATATTTTATACACTTTTTATTCATTTAAATGTCTTTGTCGTGTTTGTCCTTTTGCTAAATTTGAGTAAAAATGACCAGTAAGGTTAAGAGTTTTAAGTAAATGGCAAGCAAACACATATAAACATTCCATTTTCTTGGAAAATCAGGTTGAAAATGACAAGTTTGTTCCCCTATTTTGTACAGAATCAACCACCAAAAATATTACTGATTTTTCGTGTGTTCTCAGTTCTGAGACATTCTCATTCATCCACCCTTTTGTCTACAACATCTCCTTCTACATCTAAACCCTGTGAACTGGAAGTCTGCATATAACATGTCTGGTGACAATTTACCAGTAAGCAGAAAGAGATATTTTTTTAATAATACCAAGGAAATTAATCCTTAATATTCAGCGACCTTCCAGTCCACTTTTCACTATCTTAGCTATCCACTCAGATAAAACATGCCCTACAATTTAAAAGGAAATCTATTCCAAGGGAGTTTCATTAATACACACCCTTCTCAGTTAATGCAGTGCTCTGAAAGCAATATATTGAGCAATATCTGAGTGATTCTGCGCTGGAGTGTTAATCCTTTGGGAATGGCACGTTAATAGTCTTGTTTGGATTGAACATCATTCATCCAGAGCATGACATTCACAATTCATTGCAGATATCTGATATCAGCAATTAATGGGGATGAATTGCTTAAAGCAAGCCCTGGGTGTATCATAGATCATTTTCCATCTCCTCAGGCAATGGAAGCTGTATGATACCAAGTCTGACTCCTCTAAATCTTAACCTAGTTTACTTTTAACTGAATTTAGCCAAATTTGCAGAAGATAATGGTCTAGAAGAATTCTGGATTTACTCTACTACAACTCAGGAAGCAGGCTAGTGGAAGTTCCAAGTTTTGCTTTTTGTTTTGATCAAAACATTTCTTGCTGAAAAACTGGTAAAGAGAGAGATATTTCCCAAAATGAGCCCTGCGTCTCCAGCAAGAATGAACCACTGGGAAATGGGGCTGCCTGAAGGAGGGAGAGAGGGGGGGAATGCATGAAAAAGAAAGAGACCTTTCAACTTGGAAAGCATCCCTCCAAAACATCCACATTTATTGTCCGAAAGATTGACTAGCAGGCTGTTCCTCAGTAGAGTTGTAACATTTTTATGCACCAGCATTATGAAAGATCCAAGTTACATTTCCTGTCATCTTTCCTTGGTGGCTTTGATGCTGGCATGCTTTAAAGTCAAATCAAAAGCATCAGAGGGGCAGTCAAAGGCCTGTTGTCTGTGTAAAGTCCTGTTTCCCAGCTGAAACAGCTCTGGGAGAAGCCTGGTGTGATCCTTGCTTTGAAGGGAGGGAAGCAGGAGTTCAGTTCTGAAGGGATCTCGAGTGCTGCTGTCCCCAGCACAGCAGGGTCCTTCTGGTGTTCAGGGACTGACCTCAGCCACGTCGTTTGAGTGAACTGGGAAGTGGTGCCAGGTAATTCAAGGATGGTGGGATGATAGGGAAGGCACAGATCAAAGGGGGATTCACACAGGGACTGGCAATGAGAAAAAGGTGGAAAGAAATCTGCAAAAGGGGATGGCAAAAGAGATAGGATGAAGTGGCTCCTGGTCTTGTCTATGTCACAGGGCAGCAGGACTTCATTGTGTTTTAGAGCTGGGAGCCAGGCTTCAATTTTGCACAAGAAGGATGTGGATCTTTTGGACCAGGTCCAGAGGGGACCACACAGATCCTCTGAGGGCTGGAGCCCCTCTGCTCTGGAGCCAGGCTGGGAGAGCTGGGGGTGTTCACCTGGAGAAGAGAAAGTTGTGGGGAGAACTCAAAGCCCCTTCCAGAGCCTAAAGGGGGTTTGTAAAGAGCAGTGAAGGGATTTTTACATCTGTAGACAGTGATAGGGCATGGGGGAATGGTTTTAAACTAGAAGAAGAGAGATTTATGTGGGACATGAGGAAGGAATTGTTCCCTGTGAGGGTGGGCAGGCCCTGGCACAGGGTGCCCAGAGAAGCTGTGGCTGGACACCCTGGAGGCGTCCAAGGCTGGGCTGGACAGGGTTTGCAGCAACCTGGGCCAGTGGAAGGTGTCCCTGCCCATGGCAGGGGGTGGCACTGGATGGGCTTTAAGGCCCCTCCAACCCAAACCATTCTGGGATTTTATGAACCCCTGTGATATAAAGAAATCCTGAAGACTTTTTGATTGTTGGTGTCCCCATTGCATCCTGCCGATGTTTGTGGCTTTTGTCCTTAGGAGCATGTTAGTGCTCCTGCTTTTGTGCTGACTGCACAGAAGGAGAGGAAAGGAAGTCTGGAAAAGAAGGTTGAAAGAAAATTGAGATCTGCACATGCAGAGAGTAAGAATGAGACCAGAAAGGGCAGAACTTCAGCTCTCTGGACTTGTTAAAGGATACATGAGGTGAGCAAGGCGTGCCCACCATGACCAGTCTGGCACAAATTCTGCCAAAACACTGCAACTTCAAATCCATGTCAGGTTATCTCTGGTTTTGGTCATTTGGAAAAGTTTCATAGCATTATAGAAATATAGAATGGTTTGGAAGGGATGGTAAAGCCCATCCCATTCCATCCCCTGCCATGGGTAGGGGCACCTTCCTCTATCCCAGGTTGTTCCAAGCCCTTTCCAACACGGCCTTGAGCACCTCAGAGCATTTTCACAGTGGAATATTGCATTTGCTGTTCCACTGTTGTAGGTTTAGGTCAACATCAGGCACCCAGAAACTGGATTTACTGTCATGAGGAATGATGTGCAATGGATACTCTGAACAGAGCATAGAAATGTGAATTGGCAGCTAAACTGTAGATAGGTCTCTTTACAGAAAGTGTCCAAAATATTGGATTAAAGCAATAACTAAAACCATTCCCAACATAAAGCTTTATATTTTTATAATAGGAATGCTAATAAGGACAGTTTATAACACATTACTGGGTAAGTTACATATGCAAGAGCATATTTTAATCTACCCAATGTCCCCAAATGTTCAACTTCTACAGTAAATAAGTTGAATTACAAAGCAGTTGTCTTGGTTTTCAATTGAGAAACGGAAATTATTCTGAACAAAGCAGAACAACTTTCCTTTTATTACAGCCCCTGTAATATCACGTTGCTCCCATTTTGTTCTGAGGAAATCACACCACTTTCAATCAGATCTATATATTCATTGTAAATATCACATTAATAATGTCATAATGTGTTCTTTAGTTGAAGGGGTGTGCTCATATTTAGGCATGGGCTGAACTTAAACTGCCACTTCCCACAAAGGAAGCAATGATCATGGATCATTCCATGGAAAATAATTTATCTTATTTTCCCCCAGCACCCCATGCACATTGGCTAAAATAAGAAAATATTTGGTGTGATTTGCAGACTCAAAAGTTCACTGGTGTATTTGTGTTCTCATTGGAGAAATCTGAAGATCTTTATTTTTGCTTTATTTTCTGCCTGAAAGGACCATATTTGCTGGCTCTCCAGGCAGACTGGGCCAGTGTATAACCAGCAGGACTCTTGTGCTGGTCTGCTCAGTGTAATTTTGCTGCTGCCCAAGAGCAAGGAGGAGAACTGCAATTCCAAGATGGATTTGTGCTAAATCCAGTCATGTCAATTAATTATTACAGCTTGCTCCAGGATGTGTCTTAAACCTCACTCAAGTCCATTATATTATAGCTGGAAATAAAAAGTGGGATTTAGAATCAAGGCCATAATTCCTTTTTTTATTATTATTTTTTAACAAAATCCAGTTTGTCACATGTTGAATTTCATACCTATAAAGAATATTTGGGATAGAAAACCCTAGACTGAGCAAACAGAGGAAACAAAATGGCTCCCAACACAGATAATAGGTGAACATTTATTAGAATTAAACACTTAAATGTGGCTAATTAACTTATTAACCTTTTCATTAATGGTTATATTTCACACTGTGCACTACACAGCTGTGGTTCATGGGTTTCTTAATTAAATCTAAGTCCACTGGTCTTTCAAAGATTTCCCATTAATTCCACTATTATCATCCTGGGCTGGTGGAAGGTGTCCCTGCCCATGGCAGGGTTGGAAGGTAATGAGCTTTAAGATCCCTTCCAGCCCAAACCAGTTGGGATTCTGTAACTGTGAGTTCCACAAACTGGTGGGAAATATTCCACAAAATATTCCTCAAGATCCTCATGGTTACTCCTATCTCTGGCAGAGCAGGGCTCGCCTTTAGTCTTTCCTTAAGAATCGTGGGATCCTGCTGCATTTAATTAAAAGAGTCAACTTAAAGCATTTAGGAAGCAAAAGGCCTGGGAAGAGCTTTGTGACCATGACTGAGGTTTGCTCTGGCTCCAGGTGCTCACCTGTCCGTGGCTCTTTCTCCTATCTCAGAATGTCTCTCCTGGGTCCTGTGCAGAGCTCTGCAGTGACCAACCCCAATTAAAATTCCTGCCTGAACCCCTGACTTCTGCGTGGTTTTCTGCCTTCCCCTGTTTACTTTGAGATGGGGATCAATATTCACATTTTGTGGGAATGGTGGGATTTATTCCAAGTTTGGACTTGAAAATCTTGGAGGCCTTTTCCAGCCATAATGTTTGTGTGAATATTTGGGAATCTCACTCTGAAATCTCTTTTGTTTGACAAAAGCAAACACAAACCAAAAAAAAAAAAAAAGTGCAATTATTTGAGCTGCAGAATGTCTAATACTCTGTGTATGATAATTGTGTAATATTTTGGCCTCATGTAATTAAATATTGCTATTAGTATATTAAATAACTGCTCTGGCTGAAATACTATAAGCAACAGAGAACTCAGTTATCAACTCTACAGCATTGGTGTCATCCTGATCAGCTTTCTCTGGGGGACAAACCATCCCAAGCAAGGTCTGCAGCACCTCAAAGCCCAAATTTTCCCCTTGGAATATAAACCAGGTTTATAATCCTAATGCATCACCCTGTTCCTCAGACGTGAACATTGTCAGACAGAGTCTGGAAGAGACAAAACCTCTTAAATCATCTTTTCCTGGAATCATAAAAAAGAAAGAAAAAGTTAATTACTGACGCTCAAGATGTATGAGAGGTTTTTAAGTGTAACTATTCAATGACAGAAACAATTCCAGAAGTTATTGCAAAAACGGTGACAGGAGATTTATGTCTCCTCAGGTTTTGCTCTTTTTCTCCTGGCTTCCCTCCAGTTCACCAGGTACAGTTTGCTGCCAGGCTATGAGGCTGTTTCATTAAAATAGCTTTTATATCTCTTTTTATAATCCATTTTTTTCAGTGTAAAGGATGAACTGCAACATTTTGAGATTTTCTATTTGTTGATCTTATTGAAAATATGAGTCAGTGCTCCATAAAGCATCACAAACTTCCTGTTTCTGCCATTAATACTCCTCCCATTTCCAACAGTCATCTGGTGCTGCTTATTCTACCAGTTTATGAAGCTTCAAAGTGCACTGCAACCAGGCTCTGAATGGGAGAGAGAGGAGTATCAACAGTTTTACCTTGCTTTTCATCACCTGTAGCTGAAAAGAAAAGCTTTTTAGTGTTCCTCTATTTTGTGATTCTAACCCAGAATTGCAAGTAAAGAGATATATTTTTCAGGTAGAGAGGCCTGCAATAATATGGAAATAAACCAGTAAGACAAACATAGGCATGGGTTCAATTTAATACTCAAAAAAAACCTGAGAAGTCCCTTTAATGCCATGTTAAGATACTGGCTTGGAGCAGACTCCAGAGGAGAAAACTGTTCCCTAGTGACACCACTGATTATTCAGGAATTTTAGGCTGCAGCTGCTGATGTTCCCTCACCTCACTTGACTTCCCCAAGCAGAGTTACAGGACATAAACAGTGAGAAGCAGTTTGTGTTGGCAGGACAGTTTAAACCAGCCTTTCCAAAGGGAATCCCTGTTTTCCGAAAAGGTCTTTTGCTGTCCATCACTATGATCTTGTGGTGTTTGAATTTCACATCCAGCTGCTCACAGGACAGATGAAATTTCTCTCCTGGAGGCCCTTCACACCTGGATGTTTCCCCTTCATGTGCCATCAAGCAGAGTGGAGCAGAATGACAGAGAGGTCCCAGCCTGACTTCCAGCGCTCTGCTCACAACGCAGAGTGACCCCCGGGCAGTTCTGCTGATGGACACATCCCCAGGTTACCCACCTCGTCCTACAGACATTTACAGACAAAAATTGTCCATCCTGGCCACTTGCTGCAGAGTTCCTGGGCAGTCCATCACATCTCCTTGACAAAATAATGAACTGGTGCCAGGCACAGACACCAATGTTTATTTATCAGGGATTGTCCCTCCCAAGGGTCCTGTTCACTCCATGGCACAGTGATGGATGGCTCTGCAGACAGATCTGCTGCCATGAGTTTGTCTTTATATGGATTTTGTTATTTCTAGACTGAGCTTGGGGAAAGGTCATCTGGCTTTTTTTTTTTTTTAACTGAAGTTCCATTTTTTTTTTTACATCCTACTTGAATTTAGGCACTGAGCACAGGCACAGAATCATGGAATATCCAGAGTGGGAAGGGACCGCAAGGATCATCCAGTCCACCCCCTGTCCCTGCCCAGACACCCCAACAATCCCACCCTGTCCATCCCTGGGATCATTGTCCAAACTCTCCTGGAGCTCTGGCAGCCTTGGGGCCGTGCCCATGCCCTGGGGAGCCTGGGCAGTGCCAGCACCCTCTGGGGAAGAACTTTTCCCTGAGCTCCAACCTGACCCTGCCCTGGAACATCTCCAGCCATTCCCTGGGCCCTGTCCCTGTCCCAGGGAGCAGAGACCAGAGCTCTCCCTCAGGAGGAACATCCTGATAAACTCTGTCCTCAGGCTCCTCTTCTCCAGCTGAACAAACCAAGTGCCCTCAGCCACTCCTTGTATGGCCCCTCCAGACCCTACAACCTTCTTGCATCTAGAACCCAAATCATGACCCCAAATCTCTTTTCCTTCCTGAGGAATTAGTGGCAAGAATTTGGCCCAAGTTACAACATTATTAAGGTATTTCACCACCCCAGTCCACCATTTCCTCATCCTAGGAAGGGCAGAAAGTTAAGCAAATTATAAAGAAACATCTCTGTAAGATTGCAAACACAGACTTGCTTGTGACTTAATTAGGCAAAGGTGTAATTCAATTTTTTCTTTAATTTTCTTGGGGAAAAATATCTATAATAATCAGTTTTTCTGTCTGCTGAGGGTCTGAAAATGCAGCTAAACATGTCCTGCTGCTGTTCTGATCTGAAACTCAAATGCCAGCACTGTCACAGGTTTGTCTTCTGCTTCTGGGTGGAGGTGCAAGGTAGAAACATATTAGGAAAAAAGAAAAATTCAGGGGTTTGTTACTCCCTGTAGACTCCAAGAGGTTTCCACTTCTGCCTTGGACTCTAAACTGGGCTCTGCTCCTGGGCAGTTTTTCTACTGAAGAAATTCTCCCCTCTAATATCCATATTTCTTACACGTTCAGATGATTTGTTGCTGAATAAATGAATGGAAATGTTTTGTCTAATCTATTTTGGTTTTAATTAGCAAGGGAATATTTTTTTAAAGCCACCAAAAAGCTCTATGAAAGTCAGGAACACAAAAAGCATGAAAAACTGTATCTCTAATTTCAAACTCAGGATGGTTTTAGAATTCAAACAAACAAAAGGAACATTTCTTGGTTTTCACTGGGATTTATTTTCAATGAAAAGCCACTGTTCATTAGCTAAAGCAGAAACAATACTTTGCCCAGATGAATCCCAAACAGTATCATTAATAGTAACTTTTTCTGTGTGTGGGCATGTAAATCTTCTGCCTGTATTGAGCTGTTTACCAACGAGATATAGAAGAATCTTCTTTAGCAAGTTTTGCAAATCCTCTAGACTTTGGGATCAGGATATGTACAGTTTCAACTACCCCCCCAGTAATTTTCCATCAGCATTTGACAGCTTTCCCTCTTGCCCCTTGATCTGTTAATGTGCCCATCTCATTAGCACAGGTTGTCTTTGCACTTTCACCTGCCTCATTTTTCTACAGACTTTTCACAACCCTATGAGTCAAAGTTATTTATTTGTGCCATAACCAAGCTGAATCCTCCCTAAAAGTGGTAAGGGGGGGATTGGTGAAAATTTTGGGATTGGTTTTTTGTTTGCTTTTTTTTTTCTTCCCATTTATTGATGTTTTGGGTTTAGTGGGGTTGTTTGGGTTTTTTTCATAAAGGGACTGGAGTGTGTCCAGGGAAGGGAACAGAGCTGGGGAAGGGTCTGGAGCACCAGGAGGGGCTGAGGGAGCTGGAAAGGGGCTCAGCCTGGAGAAAAGGAGGCTCAGGGGGGCCCTTCTGGCTCTGCACAACTCCTGCCAGGAGGGGACAGCCGGGGGGGGTCGGGCTCTGCTCCCAGGAACAGGGACAGGAGGAGAGGGAACGGCCTCAGGCTGGGCCAGGGGAGGCTCAGGTTGGACATCGGGAAAAATTTCTTTACAGAAAAGTCTGTAACACATTGGAATGGAGTGCTGAGGGCAGGGGTGGAATAACCACCCCTGGAGGTGTTCAAAAAAACAAGGAGACTTGGGGACAGGGTTTAGTGAGCATGGGGCTGCTTGGTCAAAGCTTGGGCTTGGAGTTCTTTTCCACCCTAAGTAATTCTCTGATTCTTTCCTTTTATTCCTGTCCACACCCTTTCCCCTTCAAATTCCCCAGCAGAAAACTTTCCTTCCTTCATTCACACCTCTTACACAATAAAGGCATTTTTCTCCACAAGACTATGAATAGAAAATTTCCTGACATTCACACAAACGTGTGCGGGAGCAGACAAAAGAAAAGAAGAAAACCAGACTGAAACAAAGAAACAATGTGTGATACAGCTAAACCTGCACCAACCCCGTGTTTAGAGAACATTCAGCCCCTTTTTGGAGAGTGCTCTGCTCAGTCTCTCTGGCTGATGGCAAAACCTCAGCCTCCCTTCCCCAGGCAGGTGCTGTTCCCTTTCTTTGTGTGCCTCCAACCCCTGACTTCCCACTCAGGGGAGTGTCACCTGCTGCTTTTCACTCCTCTGCCTTAGGGGAAGAGTCACACAGCTGCACCTTTTGAGGAGAAGGGCTCTCCCAAGAAACAGGCTGGCTTTCCAGTTCTTTTTAAGGACTGTAACAACTTGGGTGTACAGCTGGAGATTTGTTTTTATTCCCTGTATTCCCTCCACATTCTATTTTCAAATCACCACGGCTTCATTTGAGAGCTCTTCCCCCCTTGTTCTAAGCTTAAAGCTGGGCACAGCACTGTTTCTGCTTTAGCTGATGAACAGTGGAATAAATCCCCGTGAAAACCAAAACATTCCTTGTGATGCCAAGGAATCCACTGGAGAGACCCAGCTCAACCTCCCCTGCTGTCTCAAAAAGGTAGGAACTCCTCCCAGACTGCATTTCTGCTCTAAATCAGAGAAAATTGAATGGACTATTTAAGATGACCCATCATTTGCCCTCTCTGAATATGAAAAGCAGCATATTTACAAGTTAAACAGCTCAGAAAGTCTTTCTTTGTCCCAAAAAAATCTCTTCCTGGAGCATCTATTCAAACAAACAAGCTTTTTGGAAATCTCAATGCCACTCCTCTTGATGCAGATATTTTAAAGTTAGTTTGCTGTTTTCTACTTTTCTCAGGGCTGAGGATCATGTATTACACAGGCACCCAGCAGAACGGGGGAATTTCTGAAATATATTGGGCTACTCCAAAATCTATCATTTATTAATCACTGTGCCTGGTGCTGTTCCAGCCTGAGCCTCTTCACAAGCAGATTTTCTTTTTTTTTTTTTTTTTTTTTCCTTTTTTTTTTTTTTTTATATCTATTTTGTATCCTGCAGCAGGAGTGGAGTCAATCACATTCAAGCAATGCTGACACTACTGAACCAAAAGCACTACATCAAACCAGGGAGATTTGAGGGCAACATTTCTCTGAATACACGAATAATAAACTCCAGCTGTGTCCTGCCAGTGGCTACATCAGCTACACAATCTGTTTTATTGCTTTGTTTGTTACTTCAGACCTTTGCTGAGTCTGAGTGGATCTGAAATCAGCCTTACATGGCTAAATTGCAGGGTGTGCCTATGGAAAGAGCTCCATCTTCAAGATGGAAGATCTACAAACATAAAAGATTTGATTTCAATGGCTAAGTGAGTAAAAGATATCTCTGTCTTTGGGAAAGCTTCACAAACCAGCCTCTAGAAACCTCCTTTGAGCACTTTGCAAAAGATGCAATGATCTGCTGCTTCTGGACGTGGACAGATCTGAATATCCATCAGCTTATTCCTTCTCAGCCATTTCTCTGGAACAGGGATAAATCACAGAATCCCAGATTGCTTTGGGTTAGAAAAGAGTTTAAAGATCATCCCATTGTCCCCCTGTCATGGGCAGGGATACCTTCCACTGTCCCAGGTTGCTCCAAGCCCTGTCCAGTCTGGCCTTGGACACTTCCAGGGATCCAGGGGCAGCCACAGCTTCTCTGGGCACCCTGTGCCAGGGCCTGTCTACTCTCACAGGGAAGGAATTCCTTTCCAATATCCCATCTGACCCTGCCCTCTGGCAGTGGGAAACCATTCCCGTTTTTTTGCTCTAGAGCTGGGTTTGTTTTCCAGCAATGTTCACGTTATTCCAAGTGCCCATTGTAAAGTTCTTGGAAGGTGGATGTGTGTTGGGGGTTGGATCTGTTTCTTTTGTGTTTGTGGAATTTTTTCCTGGTGGTTTTGCTAGGTAACTCATTGCTGGGTACTTATGGGTGCTTGACTGGAACAAAAGGGGGCAGCAGGTTTGTCCTGGGGACAGCAGTGAACAGGACAGTTCGGTCCGAGGACACCGCTCTGAAAGGACGTGGGAGCACCAGAGGACCCTGCTGGTTTTCCACTGGATTTCTTCCCAGAGGAAGACTGGACTCATCTCATCACCACTGGACTTTCTACAGGACCATCTCCACTCCACAGAACTGCATCTATTACTGCAGGAGGATTTCATCTGGACTGCTTTTAACACCCTGACACCCAGGGTGTCAGGTCACATCCCTGACTCTGTCAGGGTATTTTTTTGGGTTTTGTTTGTTTTGTTTTGCTTGTCTCTCAGTGCTGTTACATTTGTATTTTCTCTTCTTTTGTTTTTGTTTAATATTCCTAGTAAAGAACTGTTATTCCTGTTCCCAAATCTCTGCCTGAGAGCCTCCAATTACAAAATTATAATAATCTGAGGGAGGGGGTTTACATTCTCTATTCAAAGGGAGATTCCAGCTTTTGCTGGCAGGTACCTGTCTTTCAAACCAGGACAATGTGGAATTGCTGAACCCTGCTCGTGGTATCTGTGAGCTGCAATGACAGAATAGCACTAAAAATTCAGGATGAGCACAGCAGCCACTAATCCATGGATATAAATTGTTTGTTTGGATTGAAGGTAGATTTTTCACACAGTGTAGAACAGATAAAAGAACAAGAGACTGAACAGAAGAGGGAAAATCCCATTAAACTCTCATGTCAATATATCAACTTTGAAAGCAGCTTCATGAAGTTTTGTTTTGCCTGGCTTTCTCTAAAGAGCTTTTTCTTTAACAGGTGGGAAAATCAAGCACCTCGAATATTCACTGAACACCCCAGGGATGTGATTGTACCTCCTTGCTAATCAGCTATTTCTATTTCTCACAGTTCCTATTTCCTGCTGTCCTTCAGAGGTTTTCCCTGTGCAAGTGAATGTTGGATTAGCTGTCACAGCCTTTGCCTCTGATAATTCAGGACTCACTGGAAAAAAATGAAGTGAGGGAAGCACAAAGCCCCTCATCCATTCTTATTTTGACCCATTAAAATCACTTCCTTATCAGGAGTTATTTTCATCCCCTGGAAGTTTACAGGCCCTAGAAAGAGAGCATTGCATTATTTCTTGCCACATGTAAATTTTCTGTAACATATTTCATCTTAGGGACTATTTTTAAACTTTTCAGGGAGATGACTGATTGTGAAAAGTTTTCAATACCAGGCTCAGCTGGAAACAGAATGAACAATTATTGCCAGAGTTAACTTCACACTCATGGCAGAATTTGGCTGGAGATTTCATCACTGCTGGGAAAGAGAAAGACAAACACTGAGGATCCTGGGTTTTTACAGCACCCTCACAATGATTTACTGCAATACACTGAATTTCTCCACTTATTTTGGTCATTTAAGCTAAGCAATGAGCTGGTTGAACATTCATTTTAATCCTTTAATTTTAATAAAAAAGCAGTTAGCAGAAGTGTTTGAGAAAAGAAATCTCTTTCCTTTGGAAATATCTTCTTGGAATATTTTGAAAGTATATTGAATAGTAACTCACCACTTTTTACAGTGAATCACCTTGTCTTGTGTCACTATTTATTCATTGCTCTGTTCCCACACTGGGAATTTTTTCTAGCTGCATCATCATACATTTTTATGTTATAAAAGCAATTTACTGTCACCAGGAAACACTTGCTCAGCTGGGAACAGGACCCAACTAGTTGCTATGTTTCCCAGGCTGGAGGTGTAATTACTGGATTTCTTTCTTGAACATTCTATGAGCTGTGAAATCCTCACTGTGATTAACACTAATGAAAGACCTTCCCTGCTCCAGCAGGCAAGAGGATCCATCAGAAATTATAAAAGACAATGTGTGAAAATGAAGAAAAAATTCTAAATAAGAGTTAAAGTTCATTTGAATTAATTCTTGATTATTTTCCTCTCCATAAACTCCTGAAAATAATTATCCACATGTTCCCATAAAACTTCAATTTATTTAAAATTTAAAAAAATAAATGTAGAAAATACAGACAGCTGGGTGAGAATCTGCATTCATTGTGAACAAGTGAACACAGTTTCTGAGCACAGGAAAAGGACAAAACCCACTCAGCAAGTTAAATCAGATGTAAATTAACTGAGGAAATTTACAATATTTTATTCAAACAGGACATTTATAAATGGGGTTATCCAAGGTCTGTGTATTTGGAGCCCTGTGAACACAAATGGAACGGAAAAGAGTTGAATGAAACCTGATATTTTTTCCTTGAAATATCTCTGAGCTAAATTTTCAAGCTTGTACAAAATTATGAAAAAAATTTAATCTTACACCTAAAATTCTGGAACAGAAAATGTGTGTAGTGTGTTCTGCACAGAAACACGAAGAACTGGAATAAAAGCAGCATTGAATTATTTAAAATTATAGAATTTGGAGCTTTATCTTTTGTTTATTTCTTGGAACAAACAATATCTTCCCAAATTCAGGTGGATAAGATTTGTTAAGCAGGAATTTTCTTTAATGAGAGTAATATTTAAATCTCTCATTTATATATAATTAGGAAACAACATCAGAGAAATAAATTTTTGTGAGGTGTGCAAGAACTTCATGGCTCAGATGCTCTGTGTGGTAAGATTCCATTCTGAATCCTGAATCCTGGATCTGAATCCTGAATCCAGGACACAAGGTACAAGTTGGGCGACAGGAAAACGCTGGATTTGGGATCTTGGAACTCTGGATATTGGAAGACCTTGATACCACTGACCTAAGTGGGTTTTTGTTGACTTAGTGTCTATTGCTGGAAGATGTTTTTTGGAGATGGTTTGGGTGTGTTTTCATGGGGGTTATTTGGCTTGTTGGCTGGTTTAGGGTTTTTTGTTGGGAGGGAAGAGGGAAATAAGATTCTGAAGCAAAGTGCCATAAGATTTCAGAGCCTCAAGTCTAAGACACTTTTAGTTTCACCTCTTGATTCATGATAAAAGATTTTCAGCCTTCATTAGAAAACGGGAATTTGAATTTCTAAGTAGCCCCACCCCCTCTAAGCACCCTAAAAGAGCTTTGGAAGCTGTGAACGTTCCTTGGGAATGTTGGAAATCGCAAGAGCTGAACACAATGCAAACACTTCAGCAAAGCATCTGGAGACAGGAAATCTTATGATTTTCCAGTAGGAGCAATAAAATTATGAGCAATAACTTTCCATAAAGCATAATTGATTTTAAACAATAGTAACTATATAATAGTAGTGGTAGTATTTTAAAGCCTACTACAAATGCTCCTATCTGCAGGCAGGGAGAAAGGCCTAATTAAACTGAACTGTAATGGGGTTGGAGCAGCATGGGATTTGACATGTTATAAATTCATTCCCAGATTAATTGAGAATACCCTTTCTGTGGTCTCCAGATTAATAATAAGAAAGGGGGGGAAAAAGACATGAAGGTAATTTATTTGCTCTTTCTGCAGGACTGACATTTTTCACCTTAATGAGCACTTAAAATGTAAATTATACAGTCAACTTAAAAAATAGAACAAAAGAGGTGTGCGAGGCTTTTTCTTATTTTCCACATCAAAATTAGCTGCAATTACCATCAAAAATTCCAGAGTTTCACTCCAGACTTTGTCCAAAGTACTGGGTATTATCAAGTACCTTCAAACACTCTGGGACTTTCTCTTCAAGGTTAGATGGGAAAGAGAAGTCTGGAAAAGTTTTCAGTGTGATACAAGATGCACTTATTGAACTTTCCAACAGCTACAGTGCTAAATATTAATGACATAAAAATCTGAAGTTTCCAAGGAGATGAATTTAGAAGATGGGAATGAGATTAAAATTAACTTAAAGCATCGAGCAGTCCTGCTGATTTTTGCCTTGATTTAGACCCAAAATTATGAACTAAGTTGGTTTTTTACTTTAGCTGAAGACAGAAAACTGCATCAAGAATAGTTTTAGGGGTTTCCCTCTGTGTTTTGGGGTTCGGGTTTGAACATCACTGATTTTAGGTTTGGCATCTCCTAC
This sequence comes from Peucedramus taeniatus, assembly GCA_013400575.1. NCBI lineage: Eukaryota > Metazoa > Chordata > Aves > Passeriformes > Fringillidae > Peucedramus > Peucedramus taeniatus. Next base: position 98,746 of record WBNO01014821.1, read on the forward strand.
TATGATTTTGAAGATCCCAGAGCTCTGTGAAGCTGCTTGACCTCCCCACTCACCTGCCCAGGTCCTTTCATGGACACCCAGTATGGAATTACCTCATGGTTTATAAAGTCCTTTGAGCTGATGAAGTGAAAGGTGCTTTAGAAATGAGATGCTATTGATAATTACCATTATGCATTTATTTCATAAACCTCAGGAAGGGAAGATTTGTTTCCAGCTTCAGCAATTTGCACTGATCCATAGTTTAAATTAAACCTCAGGAGTTCCATTCAATGCTTTTTGTTTCTCACTGCTGATTGATGCTCTTCTCTTGCTTGGGTCATGAAGACAAAATGATGCCACCAAAGAAAACACACCTTAAAAGCAATTATTTCCCTTAGAAATGCTTCATTTACTCCTGAACATCCTGGAGAGCTGCCTCCAAAGGAAGATGGTGAAGATCTCTGAATTTTATATATTTTGTACTCATATTGATGAGTATTTCTGTATATTTTGTTATACAAATATATGTTTATATATGTTTATATATTATATTAAAACATGGAATTATAAATATAAACATAAATATAAATAATATTAAAATAAATATATAATAACCATGTTAACTATAAATATACACATAAATTATAAATATAAAATATAGATATAATTTTCTATTATATAGGTT
>WBNO01014823.1:0-17378 GCA_013400575.1 Peucedramus taeniatus
TCTTATCAGTCCCTCCTGTGCTGGACAATGCCACCTCCTGGTCCCTGATAGGGCACAGGTGTGAGCTCCTGGTGTTTTTCTGGGTTTTCAGTCCAGAGCAGGGCTGAACAGCTCCAAGAAAAAGAAAAGCCACAGTCTGGGAAACTTCTCTGCCTCAGCTAGATAAAAACTAACTAAAAGCAAAGGAGGGCTTTCTCTGCTGTCCATGCTGCAGACAGCACAGTTTGTGAGAAGAATGCTTCTGAAAATAAACTGTGCCCTTCTTCTCCCCCCTTAGCTCTCAGAACCAGTCTTAAAAGTGCAAAACTTAATATCCAGCATAAACAGAACAGATAACTGGGGATAAAATCACCCTAGGACAGTAGTCTAAACAGTGCTGCAAAGGTCTGAATGTTTTCAAAAACATGTTGATGATTTTTTTAAATTATGTTTTTGTGATTCAGTAATAACTAACTTTGATAGCATATGTTACTTGAGGGAGAATGTCAGGTAATCCTTAAGTTGCTACTTGCTTTTCTATAAAGGGAAAGCATTTTCTTCTCAGTTGCTGTTAATTGTAGACCATTCAAAACTTAACTGATGTTAAACAGCGACAAGAGATTCTGATTTTTTAAATCTGTGCTAACAAGAGTTCTGGCCTGTCATTTCTGGCATCTTTCATTGTTGTTTATGGGCTAGTGGTAATAAACTCAAAGAATTGAGTGGGTCCTAGAGAAAGTTGTGGCTGGCTGGCAGTGACATTCTCTCTTTTGAGACAGTGCATTTATCTAGGGCTAAAATACTAAAGACTAAGCAGGAGCTCCTAGTGGGTGAACAGCTTGTAGAAGCCACAATACATAAATAACAGGTTTACAGCTAGTTCATAAACCTATGTGCCAAATACGTTGTGCAGTGTTCAGGGTTTAACAAGATTTTCTACTTTGGACTGTAAAAATCTAAGTGTATCAAACAGTTGCATACAGGTCTTTAAGAGTACCTGCAGTGTAATTATAGCAATCCACTGAAATTTTCTGAGCTTGACCCTAGTAAGTAACTCAAGAAAAAGTTATCTCCCTCGTCCACCTCCACTCCCCCTTCACTAATAGCTATTGGTGCACATAACAAAATAAAGGCATTATTAAAGTCACATTTCACTATAGACACTTTCATGTCCATCTTGATTTCCTGGACTGGAATTTTTCAGGTAGAGGTGGAATAATAGTTGCAAGGACTGTTAATTTGGTGGTAGGGAAATATATTAGCATGTTTGAAAAACCTCTTAAATGCAGGCTAGTTAATGCTCCTCTGTTTACAAGAGAAGTGAATATATTACCTTTGTAGTTCTATTGTGGTGGTTCTGTTAGACCAGGAGATGATGGGTATTGTTTTCTGGAGTGTGTTGGCTCTCTTTAAGGGCAGATAGTCTAGGAATATCCTCTCCAGCTTTAGTGAAAACAGTGGGATTGTTTCATACATGCCATGAAACAGAACATTTCAGAACAGAAAATTAAGCTGCCTGTTACACTTTAATGTGGCAGTACAAGCACAGCAGAGGAAAAACATTTTTATACTTTGGTCTGGAGAGTCTATGACAAGTATGTGCTTGTCTGGTACAGAAGGCTAGCAAAAGCTGGGAAAAAACCTTGGCCCTGGGAGGATGAGGGAGTTTGCATGCTAGGGCTGAGTCCCATTCTTGGGCTCTGGAGAAGTCCTGTAACCTGGGTGGGAGCCTCAACTTTGTAAATCATGAGCCTTGTCAGGTGGTTAAAACATATATCAGTATGCCCAGTATATGGGGATCACTACTGCTGATGTAAATTAAGTAATAGTTTAATTAGAGCCAGGTCTCAGATACCCAAGATCAGCATCAGTGCATGCTGCAATGGAATTGACTTCTCAGTGGGATCTGAAATTCCAAACACTGTCAGATTGTTAATAGTCCACCCCATTCCAGGATGTGCACATTTTGCATTGTAATTTATGTGCATTAAATGGGACTAAATACACTAGTTTATTTTCCCCATTAGACAGTTGTTGTAGTTGAGATTAATTGTTATTTGATTGCATTCCTTTAACTGTGTTAAAAAGCTCTCTTGACTGAAAGAGTTCCTTAATCCCCATAACCTCTTGTCTGTCCGCAAGGATGGATACATACAGCCATTTTAAATTCCAGGAGTCACTTGTAATGATATAAAGGAGAAGTTCATATAAAAATGTTGAGTCTTCTGTCATGAAACAGCTGTTAGGGAATTGCAGCCAACCCAAGTCTTCAGCTTTGCTTTTGATCCAGAAAACTGCAGTAAAGTGGAGGTATAAGTGCAAAAATTTGGAGGAAATTGAAATTAAGTATCTTGAATTTGGCTCATGAATTTCCATTTCTCTTCCTTTAAAGTGAAAGCATCAGTATAACAAACAAACAAAAAAAGCTAGAAATCGTGTGAATTTGCTTTCACTGTTGTTTTCTTTGTAAGAATTGTGCAATCTGAGCCATTCTTGAAAATAAAAGCAGTGCTGACTTAATGCACAAGGATGCATGTCTAAGGCCACAAGATTTGATAAAACAAACCTAAAAATACTAATGAAGGGCCAGATTTCAACAATTGTCTGCTTCCCTGCCTCTTAACTGTAGTGCAGAGAGAGGGTGGGCAGCAGGTACTTCCCAGAATGCAGCCTTAGCCAGTACTTGTATTTATTTGCAAAGACAACCTGAAGGGGATATATGCAATAATGTCATTGCTACTCTGCAGAAGCACACTTCTGTAACAATAGATGAAAAACACTTATGGCACAACTGTTGACTATGGCTGGAAAGCTCCACATCTACATCCTCCTGCTCAGACTAAAGTGTCAGCTGTTCTTCTCTGGGGATCACGGGCGTGGCAGATGGGCATTCTCTGCAGTGTGAAACTGTTAACACCTTTCACTTTTCATCGTCAAAGCACATTTGTTAATGGATCCAGTCAACTTGCCGTGTTTTTTTTAACACACCAGTTTTGTTTACAGTGTCACATCTAGCCTGACACTTTGATACAGCCAGGGATTGTCTAGTAACCAATTGCTTTTATTTGGGGATAAGAAGTTACTGGTCACCCAGTTTGCTGTGCCAATATATGCATCTAGGTGAGCGGAGGTGTGGGACACAGGAACAGATGTACCAACAAGGAAAGTGCCTTGATGCTGGATTGGATGGCTAGTGAATGTAAACATTAAGTTAAATTTGCTATGTACTTAAACTGAGTATGGCTGATTAAGCTAGTGGTAATTTGAATGCCAGCTTTAAAGGGCTTGCATACTCCAGCCAGAGGTTAAACTTGTAAATTGCTGCATAAGCTGTCTCTGTATGGAAATGTGTTTTAATACCTGTTCACTGTCTTTATTCTTTTGCAAGCTGCATGTGTATTGTCATATAAAATCTGCTTTCTACAATTTATTTTTATGGTCAGTTTTGAATGGCTTCTTTGTTACCTGACTGAGCCTGAATGTTGCATTGCTGTAGTACATAATATGCAGAAAGAAAACAAAACAAAAATCCATGCTTGTGCTGGAGTCAGTGTTTTGTAAGGCTGACAAGTGGTAACCACAGAAGAAGAGTCTGGGCTGCTGCCTCACACGCAAGAAACAGAGACACAACCATGGCATTCCTGGATAAAAGGCTACCTCATTGCAGCTGTGGCCACGTTCAGCAGCAGGTGAATAGTCTTTAGTCCTGCCTTTGTAATTGCTCCTGGAAACAGAAACAATGCTCTCTATCCACACAGTCTCATTTCCATGAAAGGCATCCCTGACTGACCTGGCTATGTCTGGCACTGCTCTCCATCTCATCTGGGTTTAGTTCTTTTGTTTCTCATGGGTGGAGAATCCTCACAGATTTATATCTCAGTACTAAAAAGTACTAACATATCACAGTACTGAAAAAGCAGAGTTGAGTCTTCAAAGACTGGTCACCTTCCCAAAAGGCTTTAAGATGGGCAGCTGGGGAAAGACTGCTCCCCATTCCTGGCTGAAGTCCTCATTTGAATAGACAGACTCAGACTCCTGTAAAGCTGAGGGGGCAGTGGGGTGGGAAAGGGGGTTTTCCGTTTTATGTCAGAAATTATTATTGCCACAGAAGAGCCATCCCAGGCGTGTCATACATGAGTTAATGCTTGGTGGTGTTAGATGCAAAGACTCCTTTTCCAAAATGTTGGTTTACTGACTGCTGTTTTACACAAAGCCTTTTCACCTTTCTAGGGAGGCATAGCATTTTTATGAGTCTTGCTCCCCTGTGCTCACAGCTGATGAGCATTAGTGCAGTTGAGCTCCACAAGGAGGACAAAGTGTGTGCAGAAGAGGGGGCAGCAGTTTGTCTTTTACAGGCTGGTCCCTGCTGCCAGAGCAAGACAGGAAGCATACTTGTGCACTGTGCCCTCAGAACGCCAGAAGCAGCTGGGTTCCTGGAAGGAAACATTTCCCAATCCCCATGGCAGAGGTCAGCAGAGTCTGGAGCACAGGATCAGGCAGTGTGCCACCTTCTACCTTTGAAGTAGCCTCGGTCTGTCCAGCCAGGATTGGCACTGGACAGCAGCACAGCTCCTCTGGGAGGTGCCCGGGGGCCCTGCCAGCCCTGCCCAGCACTGGGCAATGTGGTTGTAGTGCAGCTGGGGGATCTCTGCTTTGTTCTGACTGCTGATAATCACAGTAACATTGAACCTCTCTGCAAAACCATCTTCCATGTATTTTCCAGTCATTTGTGCTATTCATGGCAGAGTGATCCAGTGCCTCTCTGACTTCCCAGCAGACTCCATCTGCACGAAATAACTAGCAGAGCCAAAATATTCCTCCCACTCCCTACAAAATAATAGCTAGGAAATTCCTGAATCAACCAAGGAGGCTGAGCACTAGTGAACCCGACCGGGCAGATGCAGTATGACTTTCCCAATGAGTAACCTGACTCCAGGCTCGCCCGGAAATGGAGTGTACTATGCGCTAGTGTACTAGGCGTCGCCCTGGCTTTCCTTCTGTGATGACTCCTGAGTCACACAGCCAGCCTGGGCACTGAGCTGGGCCAGGGACCAGCAACAGGCTTCAGTGAGAGGACAGCTCTGCAGGAGCCACATAGCTCCAGCTGCTCTCAGCTGGTCCTCTGCGGCTGCTGGCACAGCATGTTATCCGACCGCAGTGTCATGCAGCAGGTTCTGGGCACCAGAATCCCGAATAAAGCTGCACAGAGAATGTCCTCTAGGGTTGTGAGTGCTTGGGGCACTCATTATTAGGATGCAGCTGAGCAGACACTTGCTGGGACCAGCGAGGGAGCACCGTCGGCAGTGGAGCAGCCTGGGCTGGGTCCCCCAGCACAGCCCAGCCCAGCCCCACTCCTGGCCTCTCACTGTGGCCAGCTCAGCCCGCCAGGACCGTGTCAGGAGAGGGCAGCACATGTTGCTTGTAGTAGCCAGCTGACTACAAGGCTGACTGCTCCAGCACCATCCCCTGAATGGTTTTACTATTCCTCTTCTGGCAGTTTAGTAAGTCCCCTTGGTTTCTCTTCTTCCGCTCCCTTCGTGAGCAAAAGCCCTGACCCTTGTTAAGGTTTTCCATCACCCGCAATCCTGAGTCACAAACCCACGTCATGGGCAGGCTCATCTCCTGTTGCCAATCAGGTCAGTATCCCCGAGTCCACTTGGCACTCCGTGCCCCCGGATGGAGCCTCACAATAGCCGGTCCACATGAAACGGGCCCAATTACCGGTTCCTTGTCCCCACGGGATGTGCTGATGGACCTGCCGATAGATGTGCTGGGGTTTGCTGACAGGAAGCCTGTTCTTATGCACTGCTGCAGCCTCAATCACTGCCCTGCTCTGCCCAGATAAGTAATCACCACTCACCCAAGTGCTTTGGGAAAAAAACACAAGGCTCCTGAAGACCATTTCTGGACTAGACCTGTGGCAGCTCAACTCTTCCTGCTTGAACAGATGCAGCTTTTTCCCGTTTTGAGGAGATGCGTGATTGCAAAAGAACGTGCACATGCACCAAAGACCCCCGGGGACCGCCCCCCCATGCACACTGCCTGTTTTGGTACTAAGGCAACTTTCCTAAATGGAGTCACTGTAATAAACATACCCTGACTGTCCTTTATCATGTATTACACAAAACTTGCTATGTTCAGCCAGACACCTGAAGAGCGTCCCTCCTTCCCTCCCCGCCTTCTTCTCTCAGACACGAGAGCTTGCCAAATAGCCCCAGGGCAATAGCAGACGTCTCCAGAGCCTGCTCAGGGCACAGCTCTTTTAGCATATCTCCATTATGCTCCATTTGCTGCATGTGTTTTTACTCCTCTGTCTGCTGGATGTCTTCCTTAAGTGAAACTATTAACATTCTTGCATGTGTCAGAAAGCCTCTCCATTTTACTTATTTATATAAATTAATGCCATTTAGACATATAATGCAGAGATACACATCTGTAAATGGAAGCAAATTGAATCATTTTATGAGCTTGAAGAATAAGAGCTCTTGTATCAGCCTTTAAAATTAGGTTGTCTCTAATGCAGGAAAAAGGTCAGATTCTGTGAAAGTGCAGCATGTGGAATAACTTAAATAAAAATGTCAGCATAGAAACACCAAAAATAAACAAACACTGTCAGAGTATAAATTCCTTTAAAGGCAGTGAAACTCAGACTTGGCCACAACAACTCAAGTAAACAGATACCTCGCACAACATGTGGCTCTAGAGAAACTCTAGTTAGCCCTATTATGAAAGAAAAAATCAATCCTTACAAAATTTCCCATGACTGACCTCAGTCATGGGAGAAGAACAAGCTGGAGACAATGCATCCAAGAATTTGTCTGAGGATATGGCAACAAAAAAACTCAAGTCACCACAAAATAAGCAGGGTTGTGAGGGATTTACCCCACACAACTGTATTCCTGTCCATATTAGACACAGCACTGCCAACTCAGTCCCTGAGAAATGAGCTACCTTGCTGCTACCTTAGATCAGGAACCTGGTCCATATCTACAAACTAGCAGACCTGCTAATAAAACCAAGGCTTAGCTAATTTCACAGCAATTTGTGTGGTAGTTTTGCATTGAGACAGTGGGGTTGAGGAAGTGGGAATGTTCACAAAAAAGGTAAAAAAGGATGGGAGCTAAAGATGGGGTCAACCCCTATTTGAGCTCAAGCAGCCCCTCTCCCTCTTGCCGTAGAGCATCAGGAGATGTAATGCACAGCTTTTTTCCAGGATTGTCCTTTACTTAATAGAGACAGTACTTACAAACAGAGAACCAGCCCTGTCTGCTGGAAGAAAGGTGAAAAATAGCAAAATCTAAACTCCTGTGTGTTCCTTTTCACCCCAAATGATTCAACACTCCCCTGCTTCCTTCCTTGCAGATCAGATGTTGGGAAACCTTGTCTGGCCCAAGGGACTGTAGAAGCCTTTCATCAGAAGTGTAAAACAATTAAGCTCTCCAGAAAATAAAAGCAAAAGCAGAAGAGAGATGCAGTCCCTAAAGACAATCAATAGTCCAAGCCTATTTTGTGAGCCAAGACATAAAACAAAAAAAATAGCTAGAGATGAAAGCAAATGCATGGAGCATGTTTGGAGGAGGTTTAAGGTCATGGGAGAGAGAAGCAGGCAGCAAAGGCAACAAGCCATGAACACAGCTGGGTATGAGTATTTCTGGGCAGTATGCTAGTGACAAAAAAGCTTTATGTTCAAAGCAAAGACACCATCCCCCACTGTTCAAACCCTTCTGTGTTCAGAGGATTTAGAAACGTATTTTGTAAATAAAAATATCTGTAGCTCATAAACTATTGATGCTGGCATAAATTCCTACACTAAAAGGGAACAAAACATAACCAAACAGGAAAAAGAAACAAAAATTAAAACCCCTCCCAGCTCAAACCTAAGCTAGGTTTTTAAGACAGTAACAGAAATACAGCATAGAGTCCATGTCCAGACTTAGCAAACTCTGGCTATGAGAAGATTCACTCCAGAATCGTGCTGGGCTCATTTGGTATAATATAGAAATTTCTTACATTAGGACATAATTTGCCATAGTAACATTTTAGAAAATCTTTTATGCTCTTTTTCTTCAGAATAAAGTGTTTGGTTTAGATCAGTGATGGTTTAAGTGGACATCCAGAGCATTAACTGTGATTATAATCTTATGCTCATTGTCTCTTGCGTAATATTTCTGTGATCGTGAAAAGTGTTACTTTGTTAAATTCCATTAGACATACAGTTCCTCATGTAGTGGTGAAAATTCTGCAGAAATTAGCCTTGGCTAGGCTACTGTTACATTCTGAGCAGAGCAATGGCAAATCCAGGAAAAATAAGGCTTTTCCGAGAAATAAGTACTCAGAAACTTCAGTTCTATTGGGTCATACACTGAAACTGAAACAATACAATAGTTGGCTCAGCAGACTTGCTATTCATCAGTGTGGGGTTGAGCAGTGCCTAGAAAACAAGGCAACCTAAGAAGCTGAGAAAGATATTGGTAGCAGACATTCAAACTTAAAAGTCTTGACCTCACTAGTCAGTTGGACTAGTCAATGTTAAAGTAGCACTTTTAAAATATAAACCACCATATTATAGCATAGTTTCTTTGACAGCTTGAATTGGGAAACAAGCCTGCTGCAGCCTTAGATGTTCTGTTACTGAGCACCCACTGGGCAACTCTCCCTGAATCCTCATTCCCTAGTGAATGAGTTGTGGGCTAACCTCCACCCTCTTCCATGCTCCCAAAGCTCCCTTGAATAACTTGAGTAATTCAGGACCCTGGGAAAGGACATCCTTAGTCTGTAGTTAGGGCAGCTCAGGACAGCCTGCACCCTGGCATATTAACCTCTCAGGTGAAGTTAGATACATGACTGTTTTGAAACTGTGCCCGTTCTGTCTGGTGAGAGCACCTTCTACACTTGTCTCGTTTAAGAGCTGAAGGACGAACAGCACAGGAATGGTGTAATGCCCCCTGAACTCACTTGGAGAGTGTTTAAAGGGCTGCAGTATTTCAACACCCTCAGAAGATGACAAACTTCTCAGGAGGTTGATATCTTTTATTTGCAAACTTTAGAGAATAAACTACTTCGCAAATTTTAAAGCAACATCCAATTAAAGTAAGGCACTTCACAAAGCACTCACTTAGCAAACTCCAATTTTGAGTAACACAGATTTTGAGAAAAGGAAGTTGTGGGGCAGAGGGGGGTGGGAGGCAGTGGCTTTGTGGCTGGGCCACAGGCTCCAGTGGGTGGGGGGTGCAGCAGTGGCTGCACCAACTACCCAGAACTCGTCCTGTTCCCTGCTCTGAACATGCACTTCAGTTGTTTTGAGACATTAATCTTTTCTCCAGTCTGCTACAAATGGGCAGCACTAAATAATCATACTGTTTACTTTTCAAGTATCCTGTTAGGATACTGATAGGATAAATCTACAGCATAAGTATGCACATTGTTTCTATTCTATTCTTGAAAATCAATATATTTTAAAAGTCTTGATTCACAGAATAATGTGTTAGTCAAACATCTGTTCCAATTTTTTGATTGTTACTCTTCATAATCATGTTCTGAGTTCAAGAGACCTAGATAAAAAACAGTAATTCTTAATTAAATAGTGAGGCAGCAGTAAAATTACTAATTACTCTTGAAAAAAAAGGCAAACAAAATAATCATTAGCCCAATAAAAGAGCAGGTAAATTAGTTCAAGTTCACTAGAATAATAACATTTTTGTCAAATACTGAGAAAAAAAATTATGCAAAGTAGAAGAAAGACATAACAGATTGAAAATTGACACTATTTTGCTCACAGCCTTCTTCCTAAATTCTCAGACTGCAAAACACAACATGTACAGAAGAAGTATTTTGGAATTAATAGCAGTATTTTAGAATAAATACATCTAATAAACATTGTGACTAAGAACAGGTCGTGCTACAAAAACAATAAAACAATGTTTAATGATTTTTTGTCAGCTCTTTTTACAAATGTCATCCTTTGTTCACAGGACATATAAATTCCTTTAGTTAGGCAAGAAGACAAGAGTAGCACATTTTCCAGCCTTTCTACAGAAACACCATGAGATTGCTGTATATTTTACTTCTGTTGTGCCAGGAGAGAGAAGAGGCTGCAGTTAACAATGACCTGTACTTGCAATAAGCTCATATTCCTATGGGCTCAAGACTCACCTGCAGTGAGAATATGCCTTGCTTCCTGTTACTGATATGCCAGACATTAACACAGACCAGTAGAACAAAACTTCCACTGTCTTTGCAGCAGATTGATACAAGAGCAAAGCAACTCAGACATTAGCTTAAATTAGTATCCATTTCATTGTTTACAAGAAGCTTTCATATAGCCTTAAATAATTTATGGTATATAAGCTCTGTGTGCTATTTTCAAGTGACCCTTATCAGGATATCTGACTGTTTCAGAATAGCTACTAGCAAAAGATAAAACTATTGAATAAATATTCACAAATTACCTCTTACAATTCTAAGGAGCATGATTTTTTTATTCAAAACACTGTTTTGTGTGACCACTGAGATACAGAATTGCACTGCTTGCTACACAAACTACTTCCCAAACACTGTGGTGTTGAATCTTTGGTATTTTGTCACTTTGACATCTAGATAAGCAAAGCTAAAATCTTACAATATAATACACGAAACCCCTGTCACAGCAAAGGTCTCTTACTCTGATTCATCAAGGGATCATTCAAAATTAAAGTCTGATATATCTTTGAGGTAGGGCTTCAGTTGACTCATTATCTTTTCTTGTAATATTTTGAATCCTTGACAATGTAAGCCCAAAGGATATGGTACCATTCAACTGCAAAAAAACACCAGACCAAAGCTGGCTTTCGTGACCGCGTCACAAGGTGAGCGGCACAGCTCATCTGAGGCTGCACAGAGCACGGTCTCTGACATTTGTTCCACCCAGCCCTTCAGTGCCATTTTAGAATGTATGATACCTAGCCCAGTATTAATACCCTAAGGTCACTGTGTCTGCTCAGATCTACTCCACTTATCCATGAGAGTTGCCTTGCCTAGCACAGCTGCAATCACAAGGCATCAAAGTTATTATCTCACTACTGATCTTAGCAATTACCTGTATCATGGGAGCAATGGATGATATTCCTACCCTGTAGCTCTGGACCTGAGCCTCCACGTGTCTAAAGCTTCCTGAGCATCCAGACTGTCTGAGTATTGGTTTACACTGAACTGTGAATGGAGGGGGCAGTCACCTCCTCACCCACGAAACTCAGCCACAAGGAACATCAATCTAAATCAACAGATAAAGACGAACATGGGCTAGAGTTCCTGGTCAAGGGCCAGGACCTTGTGGGCTCTTATGCCAGACTCCTGCACAATGCAAAACAGAGGATCCCAGCAGTGAAGCAGCCTGTAATGCCACCTGTGCAGGTGAATTACACTATGCAGCAACATAAATCACATAAACAACTTCTTTCTTTATGAGTAGTCCTGCACAAACTAGATTAATTATGACACCTCCCTGTGTCTGGGCTCAGGCACGTGTGCACAGGAACATGCTCAGTGTACACAAGCAGTTAAACAGCCAGTTCTCAAAGAATCAGTGTGGTTACATAGATGCACACATAATGTATGCACAAGATGTATGTGTATATCTGCATAACTGCATCCCTTCTGATGAAGCAACACCACCTTGCAGCAATGACAGGGCCAATTCCTCTCCTTTTCTTAAAAGTCTACGTCTGGAAGTGTTCTGCTTCTGCAAACACTAGAGAAAGAGAGTGAGTGCATTTCAACTTTCTTTAACTGTGCCTCTGCAACATATTTTTTTCTCACAGCAAGGATGCATAATATATGGCAGCTGAACAGCTCCTCATGTAAGGTCAAACAACCAATTAGGGAGGTAAGAAAGAAGTTGGAGGGGAGATCAAATACTAATACAAGTAATAGACAACTATCTGAAAAGAATCTTTGAAGCAAGAAATGAGTGTGTTGAGTAGGTTAGAAAAGCACAGAGGTAATTCTAATCTTTGTGTTTAGGAATGGTATGCATGGGTGCATCTACAAAAAGTTTGATCAGATTTCAGATCTCATTAAGTTCTCAGCTCCTTTCTGCCCTGGGGAAAAACATAACATCAATAAAGTGGATTATGTTTTGAATGTGCCCTATATAGTCACGGACTTCTTTAGGTTGGAAGGTACCTGCAAGATCATGGAGTCCAACTGTTAACCCAGTACTACCAAGCTCACCACTTAACTACGTCCCCAAGAGCCACACCCACACATCTTTTAAATACCCCCAGGAGGTGACTTCAACACTTCCATGGGCAGCCTGGCCCAGTGCTTGACAAGCTTTTTGGTGGAGAAATTTTCCCTAGTATCCAATTTAAACCGGTCCTGTCAGAGTTTGAGGCCATTTCCTCTTTCCTACCACTTGTTCCTTGGGAGAAGAATCCAACCCCCACCTGGCCACAGCCTCCTTTCATGCAGTTGCAGAGAGTGATAAGGTCTCTCCTGAGCCTCCTTTTCTCCAGGATAAACACCCCCAGCTCCCTCAGCTGCTCCTCACAGGACTTGTGCTCCACACCCTGCCCCAGCTCCATTGCCCTTCTCTGGACTCCCTCCAGCCCCTCAGTGTCTCTCTTGCAGTGAGGGGCCAGAACTGGACACAGCCCTCGAGGTGTGGCCTCACCAGTGCCCAGTACAGGGGGACAATCCCTGCCCTGGCCCTGCTGGCCACACCAGCTGATCCAGGCCAGGATGCCATTGGCCTTCTTGGCCACCTGGGCACACCCTGGCTCATGCTCAGCTGCTGTCACCAGCACCCCCAGGTCCTTTCCACAGGGCAGCTTTCCAGCCACTCTATCCCAAGGGTGTAGTGCTGCCTGGGGTAGCATGCCCAGAGAAGCTGACTTTAATCATGGGGTGGATTGTGGTGGTGCATCCCACCCCTCCTCACCAGCCACACCATAAACTGAGAAATGCTCATTAGTCCTCAGTCTTGACAAACAGCACCTGGGCTAAGCTCCTCTTGATTTTTTCAGACCACTGTCTGCTCCCAGGAATTAGTGCTGTCTAGTAAGTACCTGTGTCATTAACAATCTGACTTGGAAACTTATTTTTCTTGCCTGATTAACAACCCAAGTGGAATAATACTTTTGTTGTTGAACATTCAAAGGAAGTTACCAATTCAAATTGTGGCCATAGAAAATTACTATGACTGAAGCCCACTCTCTTGTGACCCTATAAACAGCAGTCCAAAGTGAGACCTATTCTATATGAATATGAAAATCTAAAATGTCTAAATGGTATATTTAGTATAAATCAATAAAAAAACCTTTACAAGTTTTCTCAGTTTTAATTTTTAATGGTTCACAGTGTTAGTTTGAAAGACAAATTGCAAAAGGTCAGAAAAAGCACGACTCTCAATGCAAAATAAACCAAGTACAAGAAGCTTTTATTCCAAAGCATGTGCAAAAGGCAGCCTTACTTTCTGGAATGTATTGAGCCCACTTCTAGCATTTTGCTTTTTCTGAGAAAATAATGGGGAAGGGAAGCAGAAAAATGAGTAGAGAAATGCAGAATATCAATAGGGGAGGAAATAAAGTGGGATAAAAAAGAAAGATATACTTACCCTCCAGAACCTAAGAATTGCTACAAGTTTAACATAGCCAAGCCACCCAGCAAGAACCTCCCCTTTCTAATGATCCCTTAAAGGCTTCATTATTTTCACTTTTTACCTGTCCCAAACACACAACTCAGAATATGCAGCTTTCATATAGCTGCTAAACAGTTCCTAGAAAGGCCAAAAATATTTCTGCATGTGTTTATTTTTATATATTGTGATACTAAAACAAACACTGAGATTTGGGGAAAAAAAATATCTGTGATGGAATCAGTGAGTTCTGAGCCCGGGGAGACAACAATGTCGCTGTGAGTGAGAAGTCTAGAACCAACTGAAGAAGCAGAAAAAAAGCACTGACCTAACTAAAGCTTTGTCCTAATTTCAGAGTGTGACTTACCTAAGTGAGCAAGGGCTTATAAGAGCAAACATATATGGATTTCATCTTGGAGCACTGTGGTTGAGAAAGTGATACAACAAACATGAGAGGTGGAAATCAGTGTTGCTGGCTAAGGAACATTTGCAGAAATTGTTTTCCCATCCTTTCTTGGCAACTAGAGAAACATTGTTCTAAGTTAACGCAGCTTCCAAACTATAAGAAAAGATCCTAAATGCAAAACTTTACACTGTTTTCCCCAAAACAATGCAAGTAATAGCCACTGCATCCAGGGAAAGGCTCAGCCTCCTCATTCATGCTTACAATATATTTTCCGTTCTTCCACCCCTCTTCCTGCACAGAAAGGAAAGGCTTTCTAATCCTATTCACATTTGTCTCTCATTTTTCTATCCCCATAACTCCTGTAACTTTTTTTACCCTGGAAAAAGTCTGTAGTTGTGCAAACTACAATCTTGTATAAACAAGACTGACGACATCAAGACTCTAAATACTGTATAAATAGCTCAAAGTCTTAAAATTGCCATATACCCCATATGTGTCAAACTGAACACCCCCTTCTAATACAATTAATTTGACTATCTTTTTAAATCTGTTATTTAGCAGAGTATTTCACTAAGAGTTTTACAATAATGGCCTCTATCTTGTTAAAAAATTAGTGTGATCGAGTGTATTACTGCTTAATTGCTGAGTTGTAAAATGGAAACTATAATTAGATTTATGACTTAACAAAATAATAAAACAAATGACAAAAGTTATATCCTTCATGTAGAAATACCTAAACCTAAATCAATTACCAGAGAATATCTGGGAAGATTTTATAGACTTAGTGTTTTTTCATTATCTCCCTGAAAAATAACTTCCTAATTCAGTGCTTATTCTAACACAATATGACCTATTTAGTTGCTTTTTTTTTCAGTTCAAAATAGCAAAATTTCAACTGGGAAACACAGTTTTATATTGAAACAAATTAGAAGCACAGAACAAGAAGGTAATAAGTTATCCTTCAATAAGCAGTTTTAAGTTTTTGTTTCTCCTGTTTGTTTTTAGGAAACAAATAGGAGAAACAAAAACAAACAGCACAAAATGCTGAGAACTATTAAAACCATGAGAAAGGAAAGGAAGCAACATAGCAAGTGTAACACATTTTCCAAAATGCAGATAACACAGCAAATATACGCTCATTAAAGACAGAAATTCTAAGCCAAGCTAATAATTCCAGAGTCAGGATACAAAAAGGCAATTCCTGAAATCTAGAAAATACTTGTAAAACAAGAGGAACATGATATATAAAACCAGATGAAAAACAATCAAGGGAAATAAGAACAGGAAAGTAGTTCTACTCCATGTAACTGAAGGAAGGATTTGGCAGATTCTGACTCTGTTCAAGTCTGCCCATGTTTCCCCATCAGAGCTGAGCCTTGGGAACTGGCTGTGTGGGGAGAAAGAGAGGAGCTGCTTGTGCTGCTGGATGCTCCTGCAGCAAATATCAGTTTGTTTTAGCAGGTTGATACATGAGAACTAAGAAGAAATAACAAAAGCTATTTCTTTCGTCTTGTTACTGGCATGGCTAAAGTCATGTAGACATGTCATGTTTTGTTTTGGCATAAACAAAAACAAAACCAACCAAACAAACAAAACAAAACAAAAAAAAACTTCAAACATCCACACTGAAAGTGAGCTCTGACGTGTACACACACAGTGTAAAAAATTACTTCACAACTATTTGAAGGAACATCCAAATTAACTGAGATCAGCCACCTTAGAATATGTGAATGCCTGTGAGCAGCAGTGCCAAGGGATATCTCACAGGAGGATTTTACAGTGGAGCTCTCTCATGCTACTGACCTTTGGCCAGCCTGAACATGTCCACTGTTATGTAGGATTGTCCTGGAACATTTGGTTGAAAAGGAGATAAGACACTTGACTGGCTTTTGCGCTCATCTGTACTGTGTTCTGGCAAGCTCTCAGAAACAAGAAATTCCCTTGTTTTAACTGAATTTTTAAGATACGGATTGAACAGTGCTTTTTCACTGAAATCTTCCAGCTTTGAAACTTCCTCATCATCATTTTCTTCATTTTTCATTGGATTCTGCTGGGATCCACACAAATCATTTGGCACACCTTCTACAGGTTGGACTTCCTTCAGCGGTATCAAAGCTGAATCCATTTGACTTCTGGAAAATTGCTCAGTAATTACATAAGGCATGGATGGGGAAAAAATTTTAGCAGCTTCATTCCCTTCATTATGCAGTATCTTTTCATCTCTGTTAGTCATGCCTTTTGTATTAATATCAGTACATTCAGAAACATGGTCTTCACAATTTATTAGTAATGATCCTTCCTGACTTTCTTCAGGAAAACAATATTCCAAAACATTTATGTCTTCCAAGTCCACAGTTTTAGTCTGAGATGAGATTCTCTTCAAAAATGAATTATTCTGTCAATACAAAGAGATAAATTTGTAATTTATTAGCAAGTTATAAAGGGATAGATAATGTATCAGTTAATTTTTAAATAAAAAAATTATTGGTATTTGAGCTCTGCTTAACTCATAAATTCAGACTTGCACTAGTAAAGACGTCTTCACGTGCTTTTCAGATGGGATGCAGTTACATGTGAATGTAACTAAAAAAGGCAATGTTATTGTGTTCATTTGCTAAATACTTTCATATTAGGTTTTCTGTATTTAATGAAATAATTATTCCAGTGAAGACTGAGAATCAGGTTTTGATTGTGTCCATCTTTTCTCTTCTAACCAGACATTTTTGAGAAAAGAGTTTAAATTCCATTATCTACAAATTACAATTTCTGTGTAAACCTGGTCAACTCCACTCCATTCAAATAAACACCAAACATTTAATCAGGAATAAATAAAAATTTAAAAAAATAATTAAAAAAAAAAAAAAGACAGAACTGTTAATACAACCATATACCAAATTTTACTATATGTTGCAATACATTTTTTGTGGAGAAGAGAGGACGTATGCAGTTGTGGAAACCTGATTGAATAGACTCAATAGCCTGTGCAAATTTAATTTACTTCATTAAATGAACCATGTCCACCAACCACTTCGTCACTTCAGAACATTATTTCCCAATATCCTATAAGAATTAGATTAATATAATTTATGAAGATGCATATTTCCTTCTATTTTGGAATACTACAAAGAAAATTTTGTAGCACCTAAGAAAAAGAATGATACTCAATAAAGGGGGGGGGGGGGGTGTTGATTAATAAAAATGACTGCCAGAAAAATATTTCTTTTCTCTCCACTTGATCCCTTCTTTAATGCATAAAATTCCAACCATTACCGCAGATGAAGCAAGAGGCCATTCCACTGCAAGGCTTTCTTCAGGATTTGGTATATCAGGCCAGCAAACCTTTTTAAACCTATAATTGAGAAAGGAATTTTAGCCAAATTA
>WBNO01014848.1:298-27197 GCA_013400575.1 Peucedramus taeniatus
ACAAAGCTGAACAAGTCAGGCTGAATGTAGCAATCATACAATACTGTATTAATTCCTCGTGTTTTAGTGGATGTTGAGGAAATGGTGACAGTCTAGATAGACTTTATACCAGTTAGACTCTATGAGGGATTCTTAATTACTAGATAATACAGTCATGATATTTTTATGATGCTTTGCGTGATATTTTTATAATACTTAACAGACACAATAAATTCAGTTGGTTATTAAACATAAAATATTTTCTTAGTTGCATGTCAGTTATAAAATAAATTTTAAATTATTTTTTAGATTTTAAAAATTACAAGTGAGAAATTAAGTATGTTTGGTAATCCTGCATCTTTAGGATCCAACTGTCTCACTGAAGCTGTGACACACAAATATTCATTGCACTTGGATTGCTAGTCATTGAAATTTTATGTGGTAATATGGTACAGATAAAAGATCAGTTGGTTTTTTGTTTTGTTGTAGAATGACAAGAACCTGCAGTTAGATCCTACTAACATCATTATGCCAGCGTGTTCATAGTTTTTGGGGTTTTTTTACAGGTGGAATACGTGATCAAATGTGATATGTCAGCTCTTCAGAAGATTCTGTACCGTCACATGCAAGCCAAGGGGATCCTTCTCACAGATGGTTCTGAAAAAGACAAGAAGGTGCAAAAGAAAGACTAAAATATGAAGGAAAGAATGTATTACAAGTGAACATGTTAACAATATGATTTCTGTTTTATAAAATTAATATGTAGACTCTTACTGCAGGTATCTCCCATGGGAGGAGAAATTTCAGGCAAGCCTTTCAGTTACAAGACTGCAGCTATTCACAGGGAGAAATGTAGTTGCACTCAGTTGTGTTCAGTGTAGTTGCACTGCCTTTCTGCAGATGGGCAGTGTTTGAGAAGAAACTGCATTTCCCTTGGCTGAGTTTAATTCAATAATATATCTGAATAATTGTGATTGTGGGAGTGATGGATACAGAAGGTCATTTATCTTGTCTTTCAGAGCTATTAGTTTAAGACTTGTTTCAGTTAGCTAGGACTGTATGCTTGCATTCATCTTTACAAGATCTGTTGGCGACAAAATTCTTTTAAGAGATCAGTAAGATTCAAAGTCATATAGTCAGGTTGGGACTTTGTATTAGTAAATGTTGGTTATGCTGTCATGGCGTTTGATCCAGTCACTACTGAGTAAAGAAACTGCCATTCATCAACTTTTCACAGGATAACAAATTTGAAATACTGTAGTAAATGTGAAATGCTTTGAAGACACACTGCAGAATATCTAGAATGTAAGAGTTTCACTTTGCACCCTTTTGTGTATATATTGCTGATGCAGTGCACATACAGTCTTTCCATTATCCTTTCTCAGGTTGCATTGGTACAGGTGATATTTCTATTCAGTATCTTATTTTACCTTCCTAGTTCTTTGCAGTCAAATTGTTTTCTTTACTGCTTAATTAAACTTCAGAATAAGGGCTCTTTTTCACTGGATATTGAAATACATCTTCATAGTTTGGACACTTTTTAGACATTAATTCATATTACTCAGTTTTTAATGCAGTTTTTCAGTTTGATGTCTTTATATTTGTCCTAAAATTTTCATTTTATATCACAGTCTTCTACTTCCTTTTCTGGTCTCTCTTTCCTCTGCTCAGATGCTTCTGTGTATTTTGTCCTGCCTGCTTCTCTACCTGGCTGTGTGATTAACCAGTTAAAATTGCCTTTGCTGTCTTCTGAATACTTCCCTTGCCTTCCTCTCTTCCCAAGAGAGCTAGGGTTAAAATTTTTCCTTTCTTGCAACCCTCTCTTAATTGATTTTTTTCTTTAAATGTTAAATCAAACTCTGTTATCACTGCTACCTTTTGTCAGCAAAGAGAGGTGTTTGTTGAGATTGCTTGGCTTCAATGATCAAACAACCATTGTGTTAGGAAAAAAATCATGTCCTTCTGCAACTCTGGCCTGGACCCAGCTGAGATTAGAGAAAATTCACTCAGATGGAAAGCTTGAGGAAATTATTCTTATAACAAATATGAACTGTATTTTTTGAGCAAATTAGAGACAGTCTTAGAGCAAAACCAAATTTTAAATTTATGGAGTGCCCCCTTCAAATGGATTATCTCTGCTTAAGATGAAAGTTATGATTTCAGTATACTTCCCAGAAAAGACTAGAATATTGTTAGTATATATTATAATTAAGTACTGTATTTTCCCCTAGTTTACAACTAAAAATTGGTAAGTTGTTTTGGCTGAGATTTTTAAAATAAATAGGAATTAGTCATATAGTAAGTTAGGAATATTGATGCCACTCTGATCACATTTTTATCAAATGGCAAAAAAAAAAGACATTTGAAATCAACAAGTTTTTGGTAATGTTAATATGATACAATGTTTTCAAACTTACACTGACCAACTGCAGTTAGATTTTTAACCGTACAGTTTGGTCTAGCATGCCTGGGTGTCTGATGAGTGTCCTAGTTCTACAAGATTAAGTGTAGTGTATGTTTTATGAGAATATGCTTCCTTAAATGATAAGATGACTCATGAATTTGTTGAGCTTTAACATTTTAGTACCTTTGGCCTGATGTTTTGCTTGGCCTGGAGTGAGAAACCCATATATAGAGTTAACAGACTGGAGAAGTTACTATGGAATTGAAAAGAACCCAGATCGAATTACTTCCTGTTAGAGGGTTCAGACACTACGGAAATTGTATGGTTTCATAATAAAGAGTATAAATAATCAGAGCAGTAGAAGCTCTGCTTCCCACCAAGAATACTGCAGGTACAAATGTAGTGCACTTCGTAGATTAATTCTGGGTCTTCCTTTTTCATTACAGAGCATCTTTATGACAGATAAATTTGTAGAGCAAGACAGTAGTTTTTTGATTTTTTTTGTTTTGGTTTGTCCTGGTTTGTTTATTTTCTTAATGGGGAGTTGTGATGTTTTTTTGGTTTCCTTTTGTTTTTTTTTAAATTAGTGATGTAGTGTTTGAATTTGGAATAAAAGTATTTTAAAAGAGTATATTCATAAGCTAAGAAATTAATTACTGGATTTGCATTGTTTGTACCCATAGGGAAAAGGTGGAGCAAAAACTCTTATGAACACTATCATGCAATTGAGAAAGATATGCAATCACCCATACATGTTTCAACACATTGAGGTAAGACTGACAGGTCTGATTTTGAGAGTTGTTTTTATTCAATAAAATAGGATAGGGTAATAGAAAACTGCTGCTAGAGCTTATGTGTGTGGGAGGGGACATCTCTGTTCACATAATTTATACTGGGAAGGACAGGTGCAAAAAAATATGTATTGTAGTCAACAAGTGCCATCTTTTTATTGATAAACCAAAGTCTGTTTTTAAAGCAGTTAATTTTTTGGAGCACTGTCTTTAAAAAGTGGAGAGTTTTTTGTTCATTTAAGACAACTCAGAGCAACTTGGTATTCACATACACCAAATTCATTACGTATAGACACTGGTTCAAAATGTCATGTGTAGAATCTCTGTAGTTAGCAGACTGATAATCTTCTGCAGTGTCAACTACAGTTGTTCTATTCCATCCATCTTGTTTTTTCAGCAAAAATGTACTATCTATATACCGTGTCTCAGTAGGACCTAATTATATCAATATAATATATCTGAAAAGATAGAAAGTGTCATAGATATCTGGAATATAGCCAAATTTATGAAAATATAATTAAGTACCTATTGTGATGTAATATTTTTATTATTGTTATTGTAGTAGTTTTCTCTCCTCATGATCTTGTATGCTGAGTAATTAAATTGAGTGTTTTGCAGATGGATCTTCTGCTGATTAGTATAAATTAATTAGTATTCTACTGTATTTTTATTCTGGTAAAATGTGTGCTGCAGAAGTCACTCCTGCAAATCATGAATTTCAAATAATAGTACAGGAAAACATTAAGCAGAGCACTTTTGCCACAAGGTGGTTTCCAAGAGAATGAACATCATGGAACTCAAACCGCAATACTCATGTATTTAATTTGATGTCTTTAAAAATGCATAGTTTTTGGTTGCTGTGTAGTTTTTACTATGTTTATTGCTTATAACTTTGCAGGAGTCCTTCGCTGAACATCTGGGCTACTCAAATGGTGTCATTAACGGGTAACTCTGTTTTTCCTGCTGTCCATAGTGTTGTATTGGAATTAATGATCACATTATTTTTCTGGAAGCTACGTGTTAGGAAACTCAAGCATTTTATACAGAGGCAGAGGAAGGACAGGGCACATATGTAAAGCAAAACCTAATAGTACTAGGGGTGTTACAAGATCTTTTTATGACTGTCCATCTCCTTCTGGATGGCAGACTTGTGTCTTCCTTTCCCCTTATTTTAAAATAATATACCATCTGAAATTCATTGGGATGACTCTTTAGAGATACCTGTCAGGATTTTCTTCTCTTTACTGTTACTTTTGCCTTCTACTTTTCCTTTTTTACTATCTCTTTTCCAAATTAAAGTAGTATTTCTTCCATTATCTGAAATTACAAAGATTTGTTTTATTTTTCTTGACACTCTGTGCAGCTGTCAAATTAATGGATGTTTTCTTAACAAAAAGTGTGTATCATCCACCTAACTTTGTTCCTCTTTAGGTACTAATGATATTCTTTTTTTCTTATCTAGTATACCAGACTCTTTGTGTCCTTAGCTAGTATACCAGAATACTTGTCTCCTAAACAGTTTAGTCTTTGGCTGAATACAGATATATGCGTATCAGAAGGTTGTGTATCGTCTGGATTTTGTGCCATTGCTAATGACAAATTGTGTTTTGAGAGTACAGACTCAGGGTTAGAGAAGAGTTGCATGAAGTTTATTTCTGTAAAATGTATCACTGTGGTGCTGATTTGGATGTTCTTTTTACCTAATAATTTTCTGGGTTGTGGGTTGAATTTCAGTGCTAGGAGTCGGTTTTGCAGTTCTTTGCATAGAAGACAAAAGAGTAGCTAGTCAAAGCAGCTAAACACTGTTTGGGATGACTAAGGTTGTATGGCTAAAGAGTGTATGTCAGACTCCTGCCACTATCTCTGCTCTCCATTTTCAAATATGGGTTTATTTACTGTGCTGCTTCTCTCCAACAGAGCTGAACTTTATCGGGCCTCAGGGAAGTTTGAGCTACTCGATCGTATTCTACCAAAGTTACGAGCTACTAACCATCGTGTGCTTCTTTTCTGTCAAATGACATCACTCATGACCATTATGGAAGACTACTTTGCATTTCGAAATTTCCTTTACCTGCGTCTTGATGGTAAGCTAAGTGGAAAAAAAGGATAAATACTAAAATAAGAGGTAGTATCCTTCATTAATTTGGGCATGGGAACCCTGAGTTCTCTTCTTAGTATTTTCATAACAGTGCTGTGTTGTGACTATACAAGAGTGAAAAACAGGTTCGAATTACTATTTTGTAATCCTGCAAGTATATTTACCATGAAGTTATGCCAGTAGACTCTTGAGTGGCAGTTTCCCATATTCTTCCAAACAAGGAAGGTACCGAGAAAGACATACTTTTGCTTCTGTTGGTAGAAGTAATTTTCTCTGTCTCTTTCAGTATTTTCTTCTAGCTATTTTATCTGTGGACCATTTGGTCAATGGATTCTTTTGATGAGAACTCAGGTCTATTCCAGGAATGCAGCTTATGTATAAATTTGCTTCTTGGAGGCTCGTCTCTTTTTCACTTAGGGTTTGAAATCCAAGGTTCCAAATCAGTCATCACTGTCTAAGTTGCCTGAAAATATCCTCATGATAAGAGATGATAATGCCAGTGTTAGGCCTGTATTCCAATGGAATAAATTAATTTTTGTCTGTTTAAAATTCAACTGCTATCCTTCACAGGGTAGCTGAATTTCAGCATGATGCCTGAATTTCACAGGAAGATCAAAAGACTCAATTTCTTCGTGTGTAGATATGTTTTATTACTTCAAACAAAAAGATAGTTTAGAAACATTTTAGATACTAATATCTTTATTCTGTTCACTATCTCTTTTGAGTGTTCAGTATCTTTGTGGAAGATCTGGATGAGGGGATTGAATTTACCCTCAGTAGATTCACAGACTGCCCTTGGGTCACAACAACCCCAGGCAGTGCCATGGGCTGGGGCAAAGTGGCTGCAAAGCTGCCCACAGGAAAAGGAGCTGGGGGTGCTGGTGAGAGCAGCTGAACATGAGCCAGAGTGTGCCCAGGTGGCCAAAGGCCAATGGCATCCTGGCCTGTTACCAGCAACAGTGTGGCCAGCAGGAGCAGGGCAGGGATTATTGTTCTGTACTCAGTGAGTACCCACTGGAGAGGCCATACTGTCAGTTCTTTGTTCAGTTCTGGGTCCCTCACTCAATGAAGGACATTGAGGAGCTGGAGCATGTCCAGAGAAGGGCAGCAGTGCTGGTGAAGGGTCTGGAGCACATGTCCTGCAAGAAGCAGCTGAGGGGGCTGGGGTTGTTTAGCCTGGAGAAGAGGAGGGTCAGGGATGACCTCATCACACTCTACAACTCCTTGAAAGGAGGATGTGGCCAGGTGGAGGTCAGTCTCTGCCCACAGGCAGCCAGTGGACAGGACAAGAGGACACAGACTCAAGATTAACCAGGGGAGGTTCAGGTTGGACGTTAGGAGGCATTTCTTCACAGAAAGGATGATTTGGCATTGGAATGGCCTGCCCAGGAACATGGGGAAGTCACCATCCCCAAAGGTGTTTGAGGAAAGATTGCATGTAGCACTTAGTGCTGTGATTGAGTATACGGGGTATGTTTGATCAAAGGTTGGACTCAATGATCTCAGAGGTCTTTTCCAATCTATTTGATTTGCTAATTGATTCCCGCAATTCTAAGAAAGAAAAATGAAAAATAGCATATCCCACCTGAGTTTTAAACCTGTTTGAAAGAAGCTTCCATTTTGGTCTTCTTTCATGTTGATGATCTCTGCTTCATACTGAGCTTCTTAAATAGTGATCATTTTTACGTAATGTTTTATCTCACACAATTATAGCATTACATAGGACCAGCAGCATATATCAGAATACTTTTTAGTAGAGAAACAATGATTTAAGGTAAATACAGAGAAGAGTGTGAGACTTGAAGTTTCTTCTGAATATTTTTAACAGTGTTTTAAATTGACTCTTAGCTTCATGCTTTAATCAGAAGACAAAGTAGTTCCAAGAAATATTCTCATCCTTTACTAATATTAATGAACGTGAAGTTGAACCTGAATATTATCCTTGAATGTAAAATGGGATTATGAAATGGACACACAAATGAGCTATCTCACTGTGCTGTAGAATGCCAAAATTGTCTGAAGAACATATTAGCATGCTAACAAAGCCCTCTTCACACCTCTGGTCTGCATGTTTTTTAATACTTCTATTCAAGACAGATAAGTTACATTACATTTTAAATGTTTTAGATTACTTTGCATCATGTATTTTTAAATTAATTCCTTTTCATGATAGAATGTTTATGGCAAGACACAGTATGGTAAATACCTCATTGTCTTTTTCAGGTAGTTCATTAAATAGATAAACCCTTTTTTTCCCTTTCCAGTTTCATAATGACAGATAACTTTCATACTGGGATGCAGTCTCTCCAGGTTCTGTCCAGCTGTCTTCTTACATGGAGTGTTTCCTACCCAATTCATGTGCTTATTGGGTTCCCTGTGTCAGCAGTGGGCTGGCAGTTTGGCTGTGTGATTGTGGTGGCTACAGATGGGTGGAGTTAATTTTCCTCCTAGCAATCTGTGTAATGCTGTGCTTTGCACTTGTGATACCACCAGTGACATCACCCCAGTGTTAGGCTATTGCTGAGCAGCACTTGCAGTGTCGAGGCTTTCTCTCCAAACACCCCTTACCCCCAAGGCCTGTAAGGCTGCACTGAACTGAGACCTAGATGAGACAGCTGACCCAGGTTGATCAAAGGGTTATGAACAGCAATAAAACCTGAGAGAAAAGACGAGGATGCAGGGACATCGCATTTGTCTTCCCAAGTAGTCATTACAGCTGCTGAGGCCCTCATTCCTAGGACATTTGGACATCTGTTTGCTGCTGGGAAGTGTAAATAAATTCCTCTTCTTGTCCTTGTACTCACACCTTTCACTTCTATTAAGCTGGCTTTTTCTCAGCACATGAGTTTTTCTGTTTTATTTCCTCCCCATGTACTGCTGAGTGTGGGGAGGCAGGGGCGTGTATCTGGAAGCCAGCTAGGGAACAACAGACCATAGTGATAAAAAAAGTTTGTAATATCATCTTCTATACATATATCACCCTCAAGATG
Source organism: Peucedramus taeniatus (assembly GCA_013400575.1). Taxonomy (NCBI): domain Eukaryota; kingdom Metazoa; phylum Chordata; class Aves; order Passeriformes; family Fringillidae; genus Peucedramus; species Peucedramus taeniatus. The sequence goes on from WBNO01014848.1 coordinate 8,561, forward strand.
GGACATTTTAAGAATTTGCAGTCTTTTGGTATTAACTATGACTCTGAAGGCATAGTGACATTTTGATAAATCTCTATATAAGTAGCTTTTAAAAATATTTAATACAGCTCTAGCCAGAAGGCATTAATCAAAACTAGAGCTCTCTTCTGTTTGTATATAGTAGTTCCAATTGAAATTTATTTGAGTTATAAAAAGACATAACAATGTTAGCCAACATTTTAAGATCTACTTTAGAAATGTCAAAACAAATGCATTTGAAGAGACCTTTACAAGTCCATCTCGTAGGTTTGATAGGCAGTTGACCTAAACATTCATGACCAGTGTTATGGAAAATGTGGCAGAGATGTCAAAAAGCAGAGCACTAAAATAACCCTTTTACATTTACTTTTAGCAATGGACATTGTATTTATATTATTTCAGTTCACAACTTTATTATACAATATTTTTAATTCTTTTTCAGGCACAACAAAATCGGAGGATCGAGCTGCTCTGTTGAAGAAGTTCAATGAACCCGGATCACAGTACTTTATCTTCTTGCTGAGTACAAGGGCTGGAGGGCTAGGCTTAAATCTCCAGGCCGCTGACACTGTTATAATCTTTGATAGTGACTGGAATCCTCATCAGGTTATATTTATATTCTAATATTCATAAAATGTGCAAAGAATCCATGATGCTTTTTTGAGTTACTTCTTTAAATATATGATGTAGCCTGGGATGAAAGGAAAAAATCCAAGTAAGAGATAAAATGCTGCTTTGAGAGGAATTACTGAGGCAGACTGCCACAATCAGGAAATGTTCTGGTTTGAATAATTGATGAACTAGTTCTGTGCCTGCATATATATTTTATCTGAGTCTTGGGGTATCCTCAGTACCAGGAGTGTTATAAACCTGCTTCATTTGTATAACTGTACTCATTCTTTAATTCTTAGGGTATAATAAGCTAACTAACCTTTGGTAGGTAGTTTGTAATACTTTAGTAAGCATAGCCTTAGTAAAGGCTATGCTAAATGCTCCCTGTCTCATGAAACTAGGTGGCCATGTGAGTGCAGTAGTCTGAGGCACTGAACTTACTCTGTGGTGGTTAGTAGTAAGTACAGATACCAGCAAAAGAGAATATCACACCACTTTGGCTTGTTTTAAAAAGCCAGGAGGGGAATTATGCCTTGGCTGCCTTTTTTTTTTCTAATTTGTAAGAAAGTAAGTTCAGTATTCCTGGAAGTACATAGTTGTGTGTGTGTTTGCAGCTGTTGTGCAAATGTATGCAAATGACCTAATACTCAATGACCACATGGAAAATGTAAGGGAAGTGAGACTAAAAAGAGTTTTACTCTCTGTTTTCACTCTCTCTGTTAAATTACTCTCTGTGTTCGTTGCTTAATAGGACTTGCAGGCCCAGGACAGAGCTCACCGAATTGGTCAGCAGAATGAAGTTAGAGTCCTGCGACTGTGCACTGTGAACAGTGTGGAAGAGAAGATACTTGCTGCGGCAAAGTATAAGCTGAATGTAGATCAAAAAGTTATTCAGGCAGGAATGTTTGATCAGAAATCTTCAAGCCATGAAAGGAGAGCATTTCTACAAGCTATATTGGAGCATGAAGAAGAAAATGAGGTAAGGTAGTTAGGAGCAATTACTCAGGAAATACTGACTCTTCTTTTATTCATAATTTACAGAGATTATCATAACTCTTGAAATTAAAAATTTTATTATAATTTCTTAGCATCCGTTTAGAGAAATAACTTAATTTTTATCTTTTTATATGGTCATAGTAATAGGTTGTAACCTAGTGGTTATGATATAATGGTTATGGTTAATTAGTGTAGAATTAGACAATGCAACTTAAAACCCGTTTTACCCTTTATAATTTTGGCAAATAATTGCATTCAAACAAAGATTTTTTCCAGAACGCATTAAAAACCATTTCCTAAGTCCAATATATATGTTCACCTAGGCAGTTGATTTTCAGACATGCTGAGTGGCTAGCACTACCTAGTTCAGTTTTGAAGGACCCTGCATATTGTACTTCCTTTGGAACCTATTTAAGAGTTAAGATCTGCTTTCATATGCCTTGGGCTTAGGACAAGCCAGAAGGTAACTTTTTATTTCTGATGCTGTGTCTAGCCCAGACCTCTCATCACCACACTGATGAAGAACCACACTTCCCACTTTCTCTTTGAGAAATAGTTAGCTGTTTAAAAAGATCTGTCAAGTCTTTTCTTTTAATAGTGGGAAGTGTGGTTCTTTTAATAGTGGGAAGTGAGGGACACTGAGTGTCCCTCTCTTTCCATTGTGTTCTTTTATGGAAGTCTGAGTATGGAATGATGAACCTATTATTTTGACTGTCATTGCAGACTCTTCTCTTAATTTGAACAAAATTCAGTATTTGGACAAAAGCCATATTTGGGAGAAATTAAATAAATGTGTCAGTTATACTGATGACGCACACAGAGAAATTTTTGATCAGCACTGACTTTTTCCCACCTTGAAAATACCCGGTACTGGTTAAAGACAGAGCTTTTGAGACTAGTCTTGCCTCTGAGTGGAGCATGTGTGTCTGAATAAGGTGCACACTGATAGGAGATTCTACAGCCTGTGTTTCACTAGCATCCTTCATTATATGGAGTCAAGTTTCAAAGATCAAGGAGTTAATGTCTTTAGTCATTAATCCTTTTATGTAAACTCTGCATTGTGCATTTAGAAAAGCATGATAAAGATGAAATTTTGTATTGTTTTTGTATTTTTCATAGAAATTAAAGAGTGACAAAATATTTTTATCAGTAATTGTCTTTTATTCATGGTATTAATGCAGAAATTTGGTGATATATACATGTACCATTTTTGATTAAGTAAACCTGTAGTTCTAAAGCAGACCACATTTCCTATATATGAGTAGATAGATGAACTTGAAAACAGCAGACATTTTCAGTAATCCTGTGAATTTTTTTTAGGAGTACATTTGTTTCTGAAGCATTTATCTGACAATGTTTCAGAATTCAGGAACCTGCTCAGGCCTGTGTGACATGCCTTATTTTGTAGATGACTTCAGAACAATTTGTTTCTTGTGTGTTGTTCAAATATACTTAGTCTGCCATCCTGAGGCAAGCAGATTTAAAAACGGTTTATTTGCCATAGCCCAGCATCAGTCTTTAAAACATTGATGTTGCAGTCTGACTCCTAGCTGAAGCTTTCAAGTAATACTTCTTTATGAACAGAGACTATACAAAACTCTGCCCAAACACTCAGCCTCTTGAGGACTAGGAGGAATTGAATTTGCACCATCCTGCACTGGTCAGCCATTACTCCTTCATTGCAGCAGCACTGGCTCTCAAGTGGGAGATAAATGGGAATAAAGTAGACCTCTCAATTAAAAGTTAAATTATCAACAGTATTGACACAACTTTGACTTACAAATGTGACCTGGCTCGTCTAACAAACATATTGTTTACTGATAATCTAGTTAAATATTCCCATGCTAAGCAAGCTTTAAACTTTTCACACTGGTATGTAGAGTACTATGTTATTTTCATCCTTTTTTTAGTAGATTTTTTTTTATGTTCAGCATCAAGGCTCCCCTTATTTTTCTTTCTTCTTTCTATTTTTTTTATCCGCTTTTTCTTTTAGCAGTACTAGATAATGCAGAGAGGTAATTTCTGTGTATTTAGAAAGATTCATTAGAATGATAGCAATGTGTGACAACTGCTTAGAAGTTACTTGTTCATAGTGTAATTTTTTTGTTGGCAGTTGAGTTTATTTATAAGTTTTTCTTCTGCCAAGCCTACCTGTTTGGCAACAGGATTATTCAGCCTAACTGCTGATAATGCAAACACTGCTGTTACAGCTTCTACTCTGAGATCACTTATTTTCAGGTCAGAAGTTACTCTGAGATAATAAGGAAGTATGTAGCCCTTTCATAATGGTTACATTTATAAAATAATCTTTTTTTTCTCTGTGTGAGTAACCATGTGACTTCCTTTTCATGAAGAGTGAAGGAACAGTGAATGGCAGTGAGTAGAACTAGCTCTCTTAATCACTTTCCCAGTTGCCTGGTTCATGTTAAAATCTAAATTATATCTTCATTAAGGTACAGAAATGTTCCTTGAGAATTACGTTAATGAGAACTGGTTTGTATTTTTTTTGAGGGGTAGAAATCTAGACACTGGAGGGATGATGTGTGGATATATAAATGACTTAATATTTCGGAAAAATAAGCTACAGGATATTAACTTTTTGGATGCTACATGCAGCGTTCTATACTCTTATTGAACTGAGCTCAAAACATGAGTTTTTAGGAAGAATTATAGGTCTGTAGCATAGTGTAACATAAGTTACAGTGTAACTCTACTGGTGTAGAGTGACCTGTTGTCTTTGGTTTCAGAATAATTCAGGAAGGAAGACTGAACATTTTGGGCTTTGTTTTAAAGTGGGTATCATAATGGTTTCAGCTTTAACATTTTCAATTGAACACTGCAGTTCTAAATTGCCTTTCTAGTGTCTGTTTCTATTTTTATGAAGTAATCCATTTTGTCTGCAGTAAAATGTTCACATCTCAATTTGTAAGCAGAAAATGGTCAAGAGAAAGTGATTCAGCGGGATTATTTTCCAGGATAGAAACATGTTTTGTTCTTTTCATTTAATTTCATTTTCATTTAATAAGGAATTTTTCAGTCTCCTTACTTTGATGGGAAAGACCTCAAAATCTAGAATGGTATTTCTGGAGGAGTATTGTAGAATAGCAGAATGGAAATACATGTGTTTTAACCAAAGCGCTAACTGTGCTTCTGACCCAGGAAAACCACAAGCCAAAATTTCCTGGTTTTGTATTTGTCATTTCCTCATTCTCAAATTTTGAAGGTAGTAATAAGTCTCACTTGCCATTCTCTTACCATGTTGTTTTGTTACTTCTGAATAGCCAAACACTTTAAAAGGTTTAGTTTCAGTTTAAGTGCTTCCCATATGTTGTCAGCGAAAGAGGGTCAGTGGAGCTCTGAACTGATGGAGGCTGTTAGTTCACAGTGCATGTGAGTACTTCTTAATAATTTTATCCATCTTTCTAACCAGGAAGAAGATGAAGTTCCTGATGATGAGACACTGAATCAGATGATTGCTCGACGTGAGGAGGAATTTGATCTCTTTATGGTGAGGATGATGTAATCATAAAAAATCATATTCTCAAGTGTTTTTAATAAAGGCCTTAACCTTTTTGTCACTCAAGTTTGTCAAAACTTTGCTAGAGAACTAGTTTTATTTACTTGCATTGTTCATCTGAGGAAAAAAATGTAATCTGCTTAAAAACAGAGTTCTTCAAATGATGGAAAGACTTCAGAGATGCTTGCTGTCAGTGAAACAGTGACAGTCTGGAGGAAGAGTTTGACACAACCTGAGAAATTTATAGTGCAAAAGTGTCACAGTTTGGCTTGCTAATTCTACAGCTTACTATTACTATTCAACATTTCTTCTTAGTTTTGGACATTGATATTGTCAAGGACAACTACAGGAACTTAACAAGGTAGTAAATTAGTAGATTAACAATGCTGTTTTCTTGGTGAGCTAACTGGGGTATTGTTGATAGTTTTGTCAAGAATCCATTTAGCTGTGTCTCTGCTGCTACAACTGTTGGAACAGTTACCAAAACAGAGCTAGTGGTTCAGATGTGAGCCACTTCTTTTTGTTAGTACTTGCCTTTTTGTTTATGCTACTGCAGCACTGATGGAATAATTACTGAAATGCCTTTGTAGGCATGGCTCTTGCCTTTTAGTGTTTGTGCAATCTCAGGATTCCTAGAGGACCTCTGGGCTTCCCTGACACCAGTATAGGGCAGTATTAAGTACTGAGGTAAGGCACCATGCCCTCTAATTCTACAGAGGCTGCTTTCTTCTGCAAGGTGGAACAAGGCAGACACTCCTTTGTGCCTAAATGGAAGTGTATTTGGTGGTATCAACAGAAACAACTGCTGATAGGACCAAGGCAAAACCTGTGTACCCAGTAGAGGTTTTTAGTCCCTCATTGTCTTCTGCTTAAGAATTCATTTGTAAAAATTTGCTGTTACAGAAGCATGCAGGGGTCCTTTTTGCATAAGTTACAATTGTTCACATACACTGTTGGAAAAGGCCGTATTCCCCCGCGTCACTCTTCTTTTGTCATTGCTGATTTGCCAGTTTAGTGTTTTTGTGCTAAGCTTCATTAAGTGTTACCTCAGAACTGAAATCACTAAAGCCAGGTTGCACAGAAAAGGAGTGCTTACAGACATCTGTCTTTTTAAACTTTTCCATCAGTGATTTGATTGTAAGGAGATGAGGTGCCAAGAGGTGGCCATTTGAGCCAAAATTCAAAAGCAAAAAATTCATCTGAATTATTGACTGAACATACCCTGAGTTTTGTGAAAGTGGATTTAATGCTAGAAAAGAGCTTCTGATTTCTCCTTCAGACCCAGAAGGAAAGAACTAATTCATGGTTGGTAGTAGCTCATGAGTTTATATCTGTTTGCTTCAACTTTTAGTATTAAGTTTGAAGGCTTTTTAATGTAAAAAAAGTTTAGGATCCTAGAGTAAAGACAATTTTTACAGAATCACAGAACATGCTGAGCTGTAAGGGACCCACAAGGGTCGATTCCAGCTCCTGGCCCTGCACAGGATATTCCAAGAATCACACCATGTGCCTGAGAGCAGTGTCCAAACACTTCTTGAATTCTGTCAGGCTTGGAGTTGTGATAACTTCTCTGGGGAGCCTGTTCCAGTCCTCCGCAACTCTCTAAGTAGAGAAACTTATCCTGATATCCAACCTAAAGTTGTTGTCTGTGACACAACTTCAGGCCATTCCCTCTGGTCCTGTCACTGGTCACCACAGAATAGATCAGTGCCTGCCACTTTTCTTCCCTTCACAAGGAGCTTTACTGCAGTGAGGTCTCCCCTCAGTCTTCTCCACACTGAAAAAACCAGGTGACCTCAGCTGCTCCTCATAAGGGTTCCTTTCAAGGCCCTTCACCATGTTTGTGGCCCTCCTTTGGACACTCCCCAATAGTTTTATATCTCACTCACACTGTGGCACCCAGAGCTGCCCCCAGCGGTCGAGGTGAGGCCGCCCCAGCTCAGAGCAGAGTGGGACAATCCCCTCCCTTGCCCGGCTGGCGATGCTGGGCCTGATGCCCCCCCAAGGACACGGGTGGCCCTCCTGGCTGCCAGGGCACTGCTGACCATGTTCAATTTGCCATGGGCCAGGACTTCCAGGGCCCTTTCTGCGGTGCTGCTTTCCAGCATCTCATTCCCCAGTCTGTCCGTACATCCTAGGGCTGCCCTATCCCAGGAGCAGAATCTGGCTCTCAGCCTTTTTGAACTTCATATGGTTGGTAATTTTCCAGTCCTCTCATTTGTTGAGGTCTCTCTGCAGTCCCTCCCTGCTTTTGAGGATGTCATCAGCTCCTCCCTGTTTTTTATTGTCTGTGAACTTGCTTCAAGTTCACAGTATTCCTTCAAGTCCTGAATCCAACTAATTTATGAAGCTATGTGGGCTGAATGTATGTTTTTCATATTAATTTAAGTGGAAGTTCTTCAGGGAAAGTAAGGAGTTGTTAATAAAAATTTTAAGAGGCAAAACTACGTGCTTTGAAAGCCAGGGCTTGAAAATAGTAAGACAGTAAGACTGTAGTTAAATATTAATAGCTAAGAAATAATTTAAATTGTTAAAATAAAAAGTGGTTTTAATTTTTTGTAAAGTGTTTCTTTATAAAAGAAGAATCTGAAAATCAAGTTCGGCAATCGGAGCTATTTGTCTTTTTATTAATATTTAAAGTCTTGCATAGTCAGATTAAAGAGCAAAAGGTAGTCTCTATTTTCCTTACTGCAGTGATACCTGTTCCACCTCATTCCCTTTTAAAGTTGTGCGTACGTGACCAGAACTCAGGAGTCTGAAATACCCAACAAAAATGTGTTTGGCTTTGTTCATTTAACTAGTCTTAGGTGTGTAAAAGCACTTACTCTTCTTATTTGAAGTGAGCAGTTCCAAAACAATCAACAAGAAAGATCAGTTCTATGAGCATCTCTTCTATAGTCACTTTGCAGGTTGAAGTTTGCAGTTTGATCCTGTGTTGTTTGACACAGGACCTGATACGTAGCTGTGGAGCTGAAATAGACTGTTTAGAGAGAAGGTGTGTACAAGTGGACTTTGTTCCTGTGGCTTTTAGAGGCTTCACATTGTAAAATTTTGAAAAATACTCAGAAAAAAAATCAGTGCGTTTATATGATCTGTACAACTCTTGTCATTTCATAAGATTGCTTCAGTAAGTTACTTCTCTGGAAAAGAAATGGTTCCCTTTAGAGTTAAAACTGCTTAAATAAAGTAAAGAAAACATTAAAATAACATGATTTTTGATGTAAAAAATGCCTTTCAAGTGGAAGGCCAAATGGGTAACAAAACTCCAGTTGTGCTAATACAGTTAATCTCCTTAAAGTGAAAATGGCGATCTGCTAGAACTGGGTGTATAAATTACTGGTTTTACACTGAGTGGCTTGAATGTTTTTTTCAAGGAAACTCTTAAGTATAATTTAGAAGCTTTTACACTGAGTGGCTTTGATGTTTCTTCCAAGGACCCTTCTAGTTATATTTTGGAAAGTTTAAGTTAACCATCCACAATTCATAGGCCAGCAGTGCTCAGTGGTTTTCTAAACTGGAAATTTTAGTCCTTGAGTGTGCCAGCATTCAAATTCTTTGCTGAGGTTTAGATATTGGTAGCATATTATTTTTAGCATTTAGGCCTTATTGAGGACAGTGAACATATAATCATATATGAACATTTTATTATTTATATAAAAATAATTTAGATATATCTTGGAAACAGGTTTTGGAGAGATACGGGAAGATAGAACTGGAAATTTCCCAGATGTAAATATGGTTTGAGTGGTATCCTCAGAAAAAAAAAAAAAGTCTGATATCTCAGATTAACTGAGATTGTCTTTAATTTTCCTTCCCAAGCACTTTTATATCAGAAAACAGCTATGATAATATACTGTCTTAGTCTTTGTGTTAGACAAAGAAACATAGTAATTGGGGAAAAAATACAAAGCTTCAGCATTGACTTCATGTTCTTAATATCATTAAAATATGATGTTTCTTGACTTCACTCTCAAGTTCCCAGCTAATAGAAATAGAGAAATCTATTTAATTTATCCTGTTTGGTCTGTCTCTTGGTGCAGCTGTCTGGCTGTCATGTTAGAATAAGCCAAACCACATGTTTGGCTTGAATGAGACTTTTTGAAATTAATTCAAATTGAATGGGATGTTCTTTAAAAGGTGAAATATGGAAGTCTGCTATAAAAAACTACAGGCTACACAGGCCATTCACTGTTGTCTGAAGTAATGGGGAACAGGGAAAATGCCCTTGTATTTATAGTTGCTTCTGGAACGTAGTTGGACCTGCAGACTGAAGACCACATCTTGCTTTCTGCTTTTCACTGAGCTTAGAAATCAGATAGTGCACAAGGAAGGTGATGAAGACAAGTTGTAAGTGCACAAGGAAGGTGATGAAGACAAGTTGTAAGATGCACTTCCTGAGCTAGTATGTTGGAAATGCTCGTGTTTGATTAGTGCCAAGATGAGAGAAGATTCAGCATATTCAATGGTGCCATCACTAAGCCTCAGTTTTTAAATTTGGCTGGGATTGAGCTGTCCCTCTGGAGAGATAATACCTCTGAATTAATGCATGTCTGTGTTTTGGCTAGGGTTGTAAAAGGATGATACGTCTAGTTGGTATCATGTCTTAAGTTCAGCATCATGTACACAAGGGAGACATTTGCACATAATTGAGAACAGTTTTTTCTGAAGTTTCAGTGGCCAAAGCAGTAGCCTCTTATGATGCTACAGCCAATTCTGATGCCAGTCTATTTACATAATTTTTTTCAATTACAAAAGTGAAATGTTGGTGGCCATCTGGTTGTTTTCTCTGCTTAGCAGCTGATTACTGAGTGATAAGTACTGTATGGCTCTTCAAAATGCCAATTTGAAATGCCTATTTGTATTACCTGATTTGAATACTTAAGACAATGAAGATGCAATTCATGGGACCATAGGAATCCAGGTCAATATGTAGTCGATAGAGGTAGATGCTTCCCCAGGAGGATTATAAAACCTCACTTATGAATCTACAGTAGATTATAGGAATGTATCCTCTGCCTCTGTGTCTGAGTTATTGTTCACCACACTTGAAAAGAATGATTATTTAAATTTCAGCTGAAAACCTTAACATCACTTTCTAATGTTCATAGCACTTCACCCAAGTTTATCTGATATTTTTGTGTTTTGATTTTTGTCTGGTACAGCAATAAGATCAGAAAAAAATTCAGGAGTTCAAGCATGTTGGCTTTCTGGCTCTGTGTAAACAAGCTTTTCTCTGAATTAATTAATTCTCCTTCAATTCTTTGTTTCTTATACCAACTTTTAAATTTTTTTCCGATATTCAGGGTAACAAAGCTAGTGGATTTTTAGTTACTCTTTTAGTTACGTAGTAGTAAAACCTTATGGGGACAGCAGTGTCCTTGTGATCTGCTTTGTGTCACTTGGCTGTGTCTTGTCTAAGTTCCTTCAGTGAAAGCTGGTTATGAAGTAGTGGATATGACTGGAAATGAACAATTGAGTGTAGCTGCTTTTTACAGCAGCATTTTAGAAGTATTTAGTAATACTATGAAAGGGAGATTCCTGGGAAGGGCTTTGTTTAAAGTTTCAAGAGTTATTCGAGAGGTGGTCATTGACATAGTTCACTTAATTGCCTTTAAAACTTTTTTATCCTTTGGCAATTGCCATTGCAGCGCATGGACATGGATCGTCGCAGGGAAGATGCCAGAAACCCTAAACGTAAACCTCGCTTGATGGAGGAGGACGAATTGCCATCCTGGATTATTAAGGATGATGCTGAAGTTGAAAGGCTTACATGTGAAGAAGAAGAAGAGAAAATATTTGGAAGAGGATCCCGTCAGCGCAGGGATGTGGACTACAGTGATGCTCTCACAGAGAAACAGTGGCTGCGGGTAGGTTGTTGGTTGGTTGGTTGTTTTTTACACTTGAAATTTACTCATTTGTGGTGGATTTTTCTTCTCAGTTTGGAGACTGCACAAGGGAGAGCATAATTTTAGGCCTAAAATATCCTCATTATCCAGCTTCTGCTGCTATATTGAAGATATAAGTAAGTTTTGAACTGCACTGCAGAAATTTAAATCAGTGTTACTAAGTGCTGAGTCAGGACTATGATAGCATTCTGTTGGAACTGTTCTTATTTCCATGGGTCTTACATCTTCAGGTACTTTTGTAAGTGTCGTCTTTCAGATACATGAAGAATTCTTCAATATTCATGAAAACTGTTAGTGTATATTAAAACATATATTAAAACTTTCGGTGATGCACAGGCTTATTATATTTTTAAATACCTGTATTTAAATCCTTTTAAGAATTCAGAAATTTTCACTTAAATTTTCTTTCTCTCAGGCTATTTAACTTCCAAGTATTGAGCATTCATTAGCTCCACTTGAGATCAAATCATTTGATAAATGATTTAAGAATTTAAGACCTGAAAGCAAAGATTCTACACTAAACTAACACCAAATCTGGGATTTGGTCTCTTGCTGATCTTTGAAATCTACATTCAGTGAATACTGTCTTTTCAGTGTGGTAGCAAGAGCATGGTAAAAAGGTGAGGAATGATTGTTGGAAAGGCTTTTAAAAAAAATTGGTAATAGTATGATTTCCAAAACTTATAAATGAAATATTATAAGTTCCAAACTAATTTACAAGGTTTGACAGAGTAAGTTTTCTTTAAGAAACTTGTCTGTTTGATTGCAGACAATAGCAGCAAGAATATACAGTGTAGGTTTTGTGTATAATTCGCTAAAGATAGGTAAAAATCTTAACTATTTAGTTTAAAATGTGATGTTTGTGCAGTACTGTACTAAGAACTAATCCAGACCTTTTGCTTAGGGGAGAAAAGGCCTGACTAATTCACCAACTGTAAATTTAAGCAAGTCTGTGAAACTACAGAGGTTTGATACCTGACATTTTCAAGCAGTCAGTGGAGTAGAAAGATCTAGAAACATAAACTCCTGTTTGGATTCTTGAAGATTTACCTTGTCCTACAGTGGAAGTGCTTGCAGTATAGTGTAATTTATTCAGGGTCATTTTAATGATGGAACACTGGCTATGGTAGCATAGAAGTTAGCTTTGGCTTTTGTGTTTCATGACTTGAGTTGGCTGTAATATTTGTTTTGAGTGCTTTATTGTCAAAAATAGCAGGCCTAAAAGAAATCCCCTGATCCCTGTCACACTGCAGGCGGAATCATCCAGTTCTGTGTCATTTATTAATAGAAGTTTAGGATCTGACCTCTTCTAGGCATTTCTGAGCAGTGAACTTAGAAGTCTGCAGCAGATTGTTTTTAACTGTTTGGCTTTATATTATATTTTATTTGAATTTTGCTGTTGGATTTTAAGCTAATTACATGGTCCTAACAACTCTGCTCATGCAGAGCAGCCTGATAACAATCTTTTTTTTAACACTTCTTTGTGTCATGGAAGGGTTGTCTCCCGGTTGAGTAAATTCGAAAGGTTAACAACCATGCTTATGCAGTCTTCCCATAGTTCCTGTTTTCTAGATCTCTTGATTGTTTTCACTGACTTCCCATAGTTGTTCTACATATGACTGACATCTGTCTACAAGTTTGATCAAAAGCTAGACATCAGAATTCCAGATGCAGTGTCATTTGAATAAGGAGGAGTTCTTTTGCATAACTTCTGTGGTACTTATGCCTCACAGTCCAGTAAATTATTTTCTAACATGGAAGGTATTGTCTAATGTTAAATTTTTGATCCAGTGTAAGACCTTAATCCTTTTCTGTGGCTGTACTTCCTTGCCAGCTTTTCAAAACCATGTTTCTTATAGTCGATCTTTACTTCCTAAGAGGATTTAGCATATGCCCTTGTTGAATAATTTTCAAGTTTCCTTCACCAAAATTACTCCCAATTTTAAGCCTGTCCTTGGGTGAACTTCTGGTCAACTGATCATCTTGAGATTTAGTAGGCATACCTTCTATTTTGTCTTTCTAAAGACACTAAAAACACTGAAGTGCTGGACCATTTGATAAAAATCTATAAAGGGCTACTCTGAAAACAATTTCTTAGCAGGTCCCCATACGCTTGATAGTAATTATTTTCATTGTTTGCTTCTGAGACTGTTTTGTGAGGCCAAGTTAGAAACCTTGCTAGGGAAGATGGTACATATACGACCCCTTTTTCACCATGGCTTGTTACTCTGTTGAAAGAGATTATTCTCACTTCTCTGTCTTGAGTAATGAAGCATGTTTTCAGATTCACTAAGTTGCCTTAGGACAGACTGCTTCATAGTGCATTGCAATTACTACTATAACTCTACTGAATACATAGTTTAACATGCTTTCAGGTGTGCTTAGGAGTGTGATGAAACAATTGGAAGCATAAGAACGGCTAATACTTTTTGGTCTCTTCAGTGGCATTACATTTATAATGTAATATTGCTTGTGCACATTGAGAATGAAACTACCTCATTGGTTAGATAATGAAATGAGACTAAAGTTTTCTGGATTTTTAAAAATTATCTTATTTTTCATGTGTGTGAAACAGAGTTCTTTGTCACACCCATTGCACTCTCAGCAGCAATGTCACTTTTATGTCTTTGAGAGTATATTTGATTTTTCTGTAATGACAGAAGTAATCTGTAGAAGATGTCATAATAATAGTGTGCAACATACTCAAGGGAATGCTTAACTATATAAACATAAAAAGGTGATAGTTTATAAGCATAATCTTCTATCTGCTTTATAAGCCACTTGTATCTTATGACTTCCTCCCTGTAACCTATAATAGTGTCATGCATAGCACATGAAAACTGTGGACTGATTGTTTCATGTTAACATGGGTGCAGTGAACTACTTCAGATCGGTTGAACTGAAAATAAAAGACAGGTTCTGAAGAGTGATACTATAATTCATAAGACACCGTTTTAGCTAGGTTCTTTGTCATGACATTTTCCAAAGGTAAGCATGGGCCTATTTTTACTGCAGTGTTACAAAAGAAGGAAGTTTACTTACCAGCAGTGAGGAACGCCCCTGACTTCTCTTCTTTTGATGTGGCTGCTGTTGCAGCTTCATGGCTATCTTCTCGTAGGGTTTTCTGAATAAAATCTTGCATTTCTGATCAGTAAGTTGGTTTCATAATATTGGTGTGTAGTACTGAGCTGTCTCTTCTATGTCTTGGGGAGTTGACTAGATCTCTTATTTTCCAAGGTGTTTTGCCTCATTCAGCTGCCACAGCTCTGATTGTGGAATACTTGCTGGCTCTTTATAAGTTAAACCCTGAACTCTCTGCTGATAGATACCTACAGTGAAGAGTGTAGTTCTGGTCCTGGCAGATCCCAACGGGACCTCAAGGACAGTGTACCTTGAGGTCTGTATGCATGCCTGTACACTGACCAAGTATGTCAAGCTCCCTTCTGCTAGGAGATCAAGTACCTGAGTTTAGAAGCAAGGCACAAAATAATAACAGAAGTCAAACCTGTGATCATAGGCAGTATTTAGTGAGATTGTTGCCCAGAGCAGCCTGTAATTCATTGACAATCTCCGAGGAAAACTCTTAAGACAGAAACAGGCTTCATCACTAGCTGTCGCTGCAGCCCGCTGTTCTCTGACTGTTGGCATGACAACCATACTTCCTTAAAAAAAAAAAAAATCTGGAAGGAGGAGTTTGCTTCCTGATCTACAGAGCATTTATATTCTAGAAGTATTTCATGCTCTAGCAGATTCTGTCCCTGCACCACTTCCAACAGAACTGCAAAATGCTTTGCTATTCCCGTGGCATATTATTTTTGAAAGGGGTCATCTACTAAGAATTTGATTGCATGAGACAGGCTTCAAGAAACGGAGGATTTGTTTGACTAGGTAAAAGACCCTTAAGACTGTTTCATCTGGTTTCAGCTTCTCATGCAATGTAATTGCTGGCTAGGTGACATAAATAAAGTCGTCACTAGTTGTGCTTGTTAATTTGAAATAGCTTTATATATTGGCCAGGGAAACATATCTGAGTACAAAATTAACAGTGTCTCATTTATGTCAGGCAGATGTGTAAAACTCATGCTTGTTTCGCTGATCTAAAAATTGTAAGTGAAATTCATGCATTTAGTTTGTAATTAGTCAATCTCACTTAAAGAAAAACAATGATGGCTTTCACTCATACAGAATATCTCGTGAATACTGTTTAACATAGTCATGACATAAATTTCATTTGTTTATGTTTACTAAAGTTATGTGGTATAATAAAATCAAGCTACCTAGCAGGAAAAATTTGGGGTGTGTTTTTAACTGTTTCCTCATCAACTGGAACTTTTAACTTTTTGATTTTACACACTCTCTAATAGTCTGTTAACAGGTTTGATAGCAGAGATAGTAAATTTGGGTCCGCTTGTACTGGCACAACTTGGTATAAATTACTGAAAGTTTTTGAGTAGGTTTGTGTTTTCTTAGAGAGCTTCACTTTTATATATATAACTTTAGAATCAATACTAGGAAGGTATTTTAAGACATATTTTTTTAAACTGGGATGGTGGAATTTGATTTTACAGTAGTGTTTTGCTGATGGGTAGGGTCAGAGACAAATACCAGCTTAAGGGATAGTGTAATTTAATATAATACAAAACTGCAAAGAATCACAAAAGGATAAGCTAAGCAATGCATACAATCATTACTACAAAAAAGCCTATAGTGATTAAGAAAGGTTACAGCTGCCCTACTTGACCCTTCATCCAGATCTACGTATCAACCCAGGGAACGTGTCACACTGGAGGACTGGAGAACCATGCCCAGCAGCTGGGAAATCCTGTGGTGCATCCACTTTTGCAGGCAACAAGGCTACTGCCTTCACTGTGAGAGTAGCTTAGCTTTTACAATAAGCAAGCTACTGTTACTTCTAATACAGAAATGTCAGGTTTTATCCTCCTATTGAGTTTCTCCCAAAGCCTGGCCAGGGCTCAAGGAGGAACCAAGGGAGTTGCCTTTGACCCTCCACCCATAAAAAAGGCCAGATGTGGCCTTGACCTGTTTCTAAATACAGAAAGGTAAATATGTGTTTCACCAATGAACAGGTACATATATCATATTGCTAATAATGCTTCGCTAATTAATGGATACATATAACTTTTGGTTGGAGGGTTCATCCAGAGGTCAGCTTTGGCGCAGGCCTTGTTTAGGCCTTACTGCATTAAGTACTGTTGTTTAGGCCTTTCAATGCATTAGGTACTGAAATAACTGTGTGTAGAATTAGCATTGCAGTCTGTAGTTGTTTTAATCTGTATTGGAGGCTGAAATTCATAGAAGGAGGAGAAAAAAAAAGAGTTTTTACCTAGTGGATAGTTTATTTGCATAGTTCACGTAGGTAATACTCCTGCACCCCTGGTTTTCTCTCTTCATTTCTACTCTATAACATTTCTGGTTGCAATTGCAAAGTTTCCTGAGTTGCTGCTTAACCTGTTTCACAATCAGGTAGGTGAGTATTTGTGCAGGACGTTTGAAGTAAATTGCATTTTGATCAAAGCCCTGCTCTGTAGTATTGAATTGCAGATGCAATTTAATTTATTAAGCTGTATGGGAAAACAAGTCACATGTGAAAAAGACTTACTGGAAGATTAAAAAGTCCACCATGCTAAAGTGTTGTTTATTTTGTGACCAGTGATCATCAGAATGCTCCAGGTACTATTTTCTACTGTTCATTGTGAGGCTGATAAGTTTTATGCACATGGAAGCTGCTTTTTGAAAGGTTAGAAAGTTGAACATGACTTCAAGGCCTCATTGAACCGTTTTTGTATTTGGTATGCTTACTATCTATCTTTTATGTCCTTTTCATTAAATTCAATTCAGAATCTACTTAAGAAAAGGAAAAAAGGGCACTTTCACATTGCAATGAAATTAAAACTAGTGAAGCAGAAAGGGTATTTTCTTGGTTTTTCATGGATGAGAGGGAATTTAAATGCATCTACCTGATTGCTTTGGTTCACTATTTTGTCAGGATGGCTTTGTTAGTTTCTAAGGGAAAGAGCCTGATCATACTGGATGACTTTCTCAGAAATTCTCTTGTCTTTTCTCAGAGTGTGGAATCAGGGTCAAGAGTATTAATTTTGGAAACTAAAAAGTACTTTGAAGTGCTTCTTAAATACTTCAGACATATTCTCCATAAAGAAATTTTTATTGTTTGATAATCTTTTTTTTGTGAGAAAGACTTCAAATCTGAATAGCTGTTTACAAGGAGTACCTATCAGTAAAAGAATGCCATATTTTCATAGGATTCTTTTTCTTTCAGTCTGTGATTTTGACTATACAACGTTACATGTAAAGTACCATAACATATTAACTTGCCTTCAAGTGGAATTGTACATCTGTTCTCCTCTAGAAAACATTAATAGTAATGCCAAATAAGTACTTATTTTTTTTAAATGTGGGAAGTACTGTTAGCATTAGAATAAAATAAACTTCATTTTCTTTGAAACAGCTGTATCCTCTGACATACCAAGTTTATATAGCCTGGAAGTTGTGAGTTAAAAAACTGGGTTTCATGTTTTGTTATATCATTACTGTTTCAAGTGCAAAATTTTTCGTTAGAAGAATTAGTCCCTGTGGTTAAGATGCCAGAAATAGTCCTTATGTGGAAGGTCAAAATTACGATCAACTGCGTGAAGGAGATTGAGGGGAGACCTCATTGCAGTTACAACTTCCTCATAAGGGGAAGAGGAGGGGCAGGCACTGATCTCTGTGGTAACCAGTTGCAGGACCTCAGGGAATGGCCTGAAGCTGTGTCAGGGGAGATTTAGATTGGGTATTAGGAAAAGGTTCTTCACACAGAGGGTGTTTGCATACTGGAAGAGGCTCCCCAGGAAAGTAAGTGATTAACAAGCCTGACAGAGTTCAAGCAGCATTTGCACAATGCTCTCAGGCACATGGTGTGATTCTTCTGGTGCTCCTGTGTGAGGCCAGGAGGTGAACTCTTGCAACTTAGGATATCCTATGACTCTAAAACTGAAACAAAAACAATTAAGTAATTCACAAAACCCCCAAGAACAGATGTCTCCATTGAAAGTCTAAATCATTGTGGTTGCTGGGGGCATATGACAATGGAACAAGAAGCAACAAACATTTTAATATTTGAGTCCACTGCATTGTTATCTTCTGTGACATGACTTGAAAGTAACAATGATAGGTGATATGATAGCTAAGCTTCTGTCATCTATCAGTTTTTAATAAANTTTTATGTGTTGATTTGTGTTTGCAACATGGGTAAGTTACCTATACCTTCTAAAGCGTATATTGTGGCCAAAGTATTTACTCACTCTGTGAAAAGGGAGTCATTTAATATTTTGCCTTGTCAGCAGTGGCAAATTGTGAGACCTTTATTGTAAAAGGCCGTCTTCTGAAGGTAGTCCTGAGCAGGTGATGGAAGGCTTTATGCTGATGTTTTTTATGCAGTACGCATATAGGCAAAAGTAATTCTTCTGATAGATTGGTGTATGTATGCAGAGCTCTGCTTCTTCTACAGAAACTACTTCTATAGCAGCTTAAATGATAGCAATTTGTCTTTTCTTGTAACTAAAAAAGT
>WBNO01014852.1:0-10268 GCA_013400575.1 Peucedramus taeniatus
GGTCCCGGTGCCCGGTCCCGGTGCCCGGTCCCGGTGTGTGGTCCCGGTGCCCGGTCCCGGTGCCCGGTCCCCGCGGGCTCCAGAGAAGCGCACAGGCGGTGCCTGCTCTCCGGCACCGGGGTTAGGGGTTTGCCCGCAGCGTCCCGCTTGGCTCCGCTTGTGTGCGCTCGCTCGGCTCCCCGGGCCCGCTCGCTCAGCGCCCGGCTCCTGCCCGGTCTGGGGGCGCTCCCTGCTCTGCATCTCCCCCGCACCGTGCGCTGCTGCTGGCGGGCTCACAGCTCCCTGCTGCAGGTCTGTTTGCTCCAGTCCTGGGAACCTTCCTCAAGCTTCTCCTTCCAGGCAGGCCTGGGTGAGATTCAAGGTGCCTGTGGGATGTGTGAGAGGAGTCAGAGTGGTCTAAAGGGGCTGTAAAATGGGAAATGTTAGATCTCCATTAGACATGGAGTTTTTGTTCCAGAGTTGCTGGCCCAGGAGATCCTGCAGATTTAGAGATGGAAATGTCAATCGTGTAGGATAGGAAGCCTTCAGGGAGCCATTTCCTTCACTTTCTCTCTTTCTGTGATTCTGCTCTTGCTCCCATGTGGGTTCTCTGCAGCGAGGCAGATGTTGGGAGAGCTGTTGTACAACCTGGGAAAAATCCAGGCTGGAAAAGACACGAATTCTGGAAGTCTGCAGGCAGCATTTAATTCTCCCTGCTTCAATTCCTGCTGACACTGGCTGGAGAGGCACTTGCCTCATTCCCCCATCTGTGAATTGACCTGGCCAGGCTGGGTGGGAAGGCCAAGGCAAGGACACGAGTGAGGGATAGTGGGGAGATGGCAACCCCCTGCCCAGCCCGTGGCCTCTCTGCCTGCCTGGTTCAGCCACCAGCAGCAGGCAAATGGCACAGGTTTCCACGTCTGCTGCTGGTAATTTATCCTGGGTTTCACTCCCACAAGGTTTAGTGAATTACCCTCTAAATTCCTGCTGAGCAATCTGCTGTCAAACAGGTGCTTAATGCTGTTCAGTGCTCTGGGCTCTCTGTCCTTGTGGAAAGCCTGCCTTTACAGAGCTGGAGAGAAGCTCTGGGCTCCTCTGATATGGCTCTGCATGTGGCACGACGTTCCTGAATCAATATTTCTTAAGTGCAGGTGTTTTCCCTTTTGTCCTGTTCTTCCTTTCTTGACATTTGCCACAAGGCCATGCCAAAGTTGCTTCCCACGCATGTGGAGATCTCCTCAGCTGGCAGATGGAGGAACTGCTCTGAAGTTGAGTCTTTTCCTCTGTGGAGAGTCCCAGGAAGGCCATGGGGTGCTCCCCAGTGCTGAGCCCCCCAGGCACTCTGGCTGGCTCCTGACCTGCAGCAGGGCACAGGGACCAGTGACAATGTCTGCAATTCTGCACTGAGCCTTTTTTGGGGGTGGTGTGGTTCTTTTGCTGGTATTTTTTCCCTGCTGTGCAATGTGCCAGTGACATGGCAGTGCTTCTCAGAGGCTGAGCTGCTTGGCTCTGGCTCTGAGTGCAGGGGATGGGAGGAGGATCCACCCACGTGCAGGAGCTCTGCTCCTCACCCTGAGAAGGATCAGGGCAGCAGAAGGAAACACTCTGTCTGTGCCAGCAGCTCTTGTCCAAGGGGACGGGGCTGGAGGGGGGAAAGTCTTCCCACACTTCCACACCAGTCTATTTTTAGGAGTGAAAGCTATTCAAGAGGGAAGTATTGATTTTCCTCCTTTCCACCTTGAACGTTCTGTTCATTGTTTCCCTCAGTTTGTGTGCACCATGCACAAAGCTATTTCTGCCTCTCCCCTTGTGCCCCAACCAGCCCAGGACGTGCAGCCTCTGCTGAAACCGTCTCTGCATGCCCAGAAACTCATATTTTAAAACTAATTCTGCTCCTTGGGAGCCAGAGTGTGTCTGTGTAAAACCTCCTCTGTCAGCTGAGAGAGGAGATTGGGAAGGTGCGGGTGCAGAATCTCTCCCTTCCTGACAGGTCTTGATTTGCAGCAGCTGGATGGAGCATGGGGCTGGTTGTAGGGTTTTCTGTGTGGTTGAGGGTTTTTTTTTCGTTGTTGTTTGGTTTGGTTTTTTTTTTTTTTTTTTTTTTTTTTTTTTTTTTTTTGTTTTTTTTTTTTTTTTTTTTTTTTTGGGGGGTTGGTGTTTTTTTTTTTTTTTTTTTTTTTTTTTTAGGATTTCTTTGCTTGTCTTGGGATTTGTGTTTTGATTAGTTTTTTTCCTGGTAGCATCTGTTCATAGGCAAAAATATGAGTTTCAAGTAGTATTAAAAAGCAACAGTGCTTTTTAATTTTTTTTCCCCTGGGGGCTGTGGTGCTGGTGGGTATTCCTTGCCAGCTCTATTACACAGCAGTGCTGACCATCCCAGGCTCCTGGCACAGCGCAGGTTCTCTCTGTGGTGGCCAGAGGGCCAGCTTGGCCACCCTGTGGTGCTGGAGCGGCTCTGCCTCTGGCCCTGGCAGGGATCAGATGGCAGCTGGCCCGAGGGTGGGGAGATAAAGTGGCCTGCAGGGACCTCAATCCCATTAATGACGTCGGGCGGTGTCACACGGTGTCACACGGTGTCACGGCGCTGTGGGAGTGTTTCCTGAGTGCTGCTGCAGTGGGCGAGGGGGCTGCCCGTGACACACACAGGCACCCGTGGCCAGGGGGAGGGACCTGGCTCTGCTCTGGACCCTCCTCGGGCAGCAGTGTCCCCAGAGTCCCCAGCTGTGCCCGTGACCCTCCTGCAGCAGCAGTGTCTGGCTGGCACCTTGGGCTGGCCCTCAGCCCGGACAAGCCCCCCAGAGATGAGGAGTGCAGCTCATCTCCTCAAAAACCAGGCAGATGTCACAGGCTGTGAGACAGGATGGACATACTCGTGAGGTTTTGTTCTGTTTTCTTTCCTAAATTTTATTTTTGCACGAGTTTTGTTTGTTGCACGGGCACAGCCGGTGTGGTGGGAGCGCAGAGCGCCACGGGAGCTGCACCCCTGCTCCTCTGGCTCGGCTGTCTCCCTGGCTGTACCTCCAAAAACATCTTCAGGAGCTCTGTGCAAACAGGTGAGTTAGAGCTCTGTCCTGTGTCTCACCAGAACTGGCTGACCTTCAAGAGCTGTGCTGCAGAGACGCTCAGCCGTGCCAGAGGAATCCTCTGCTGCAGCTCACAGCCCTCTCTGTCAGGAAGGAGCTCAGTTTTCTTCTCCCTGCCTGGCAGGACGGGGATGTGCTGAGCCTCTGGCAGAGCAGACCTTGCCTGGTGAGCTGGGGTGGCCTGGGCAGGGACCAGCTTGGAGCTGCACAGTGAGGGTGTGTCACCAGAGACACAGGAGGGGACACCATGGCACGGGTTGGGATGGCACGGACCTTTAAAGCCATCTAACCCAACCCCTGCCATGGGAAGGGACTTCTTCCACTGTCCCAGCTGCTCTGAACCCATCCAACCTGGCCTTCCAGAGCTGGGATGGCCACAGCTGCTCTGGGCCCCTGTGCCAGGGCCTGCCCACCCTCACTGTGCATTGTTCTTTGCTTATATGTAATCTCAGTCTGCCTCTTTTAACCCATCATCCCAATGTCCTGTCATTACAGGCCCTGCTAAAAATCTGTCCCCATCTTTCTCCAGCTCCCTGTAGGTGCTGGAAGGGGCTCTAAGCTCACCCCAAAGCCTTCTTTTCTCCAGCCTGAAAAATTCCAATTCTCTCAGCCTTCCCTCATAGCAGAGGTGTTCCAGCCCTCTGATCAACTAGGATGCCTCCTCTGGCCTGGCTGCAGCAGCTCCAGCTCCTCCCTGAGCTGGCCCAGGGCTGGGGCAGCTCTGCAGGTGGGGTCTGGCTGAGGGGCAGAGGGGCAGAATCCCCCCTGCCCTGNCAGCCCAGCACAGGGGTTTGGGGTCAGCCCAGCACAGGAGTTTGGGGTGTGCCCAGCACAGGGGTTTGGGGTAAGCCCAGCACAGGGCTTTGGGGTGTGCCCAGCACAGGGGTTTGGGGTCTGCCCAGCACAGGGGTTTGGGCTCTGGGGCTCAGCCCAGCACAGGGGTTTGGGCTCAGCCCAGCACAGAAGGGTTTCTGGGTCCCAGCACACATGACCAGGGCAGGGCCAGTTCTCAGCCACGAGCAACTGCAAGTCCTTCTCCCAGGGTTCCAGTGCCTCCCTCAGCCTGAGCCCACCCAGCTGATGGCATCCTCTGTAAGCAGTGCTGCCAAGAGCCCCTGAGGGTGAAGGCACGGGTGGGCAGCCTCCAGGGTTTTACAGCAGCTTCTGGCGAGGTCTGATCAGGCATTTCTCTGGCAGTGCGTGCAGGGGAGCTGCTGCTCCCCACTGCTGCCCCTGCTGCCATCTCTGCTGGGAGAGAATGCCTTAAAACAAAAGTGTCATGGCAAAAGTAGCAGGAAAACTTCTGCCCATCAGAGCATTTCAGTTTGCTGAATTCATACTTTCCATGAAATGTTGAAACACTCTCCTCAGAAGTGGGTTTGGTTTTTTCCTTGCTGGTCAGATCTGTGCTGGGCATGTCCTGACACAGCTGCCAGGTGGCTCTGGTGTGAGCCCTGACCTTCAGATCTGCTTTGCTCCTGGAGAGCCAGAGCCACCCCCCCAGGCCATGGGTGACACTGAGCCGTGGCTCTGCAGAAGGGTGAGGTGGCCACAGCACCTCCGTGGAGCCACAGCTGCCTGTGACCGAGCTGGGGGAGCTCTGGGGGTGAGGATCCCAGCTCAAGCTGCTCAGTGCTGTGCTCAGAAACAGCTGCACAAGGCCAGGTGGGAGCCCTGGGACATCCCAGGGCGGGGAGAGGTGCCAGCAGGTGACCCTGGGTGACCCTGGGTGACCCTGTTCCCCCAGCGTGCCCCGAGGGGGGCATGGGGACAGGGGCTGCTCCTGCTGCTGTGAATTGTTTTAGGGAAGTACCTGCCTGCTCTAGGACACCTGCTGTTTGGCCCCAGCGCTCCAGTTTCCTGGAAGGACAACCTGTTTCCTTTCCTTACTGTTCTATTCCATTAGTTTTAAATGTTTGTGTTGGTTCCTCAGACTTTCCCTCCTCCTACAGGTTACGAGACTTTCTCTGGGAATTCTCTCTTGTGAAGCTCAGATAGAAAAGTCTGCAGAGTGGAGGGAAGGGTGGGGGCTGTAGCTGCAGGTGGAGGTGGTGAGGAAGCTCCTGAGGAGGGTCACGGTGCAGCAGCTCCAGGCACCCCGACCCTGGGCAGGAGCCCCTGCAGGCAGCACCTTCCCCGTGCTCAGGGGGAGCCTGGGGGAGTTTGGGGGCACTGGAAGGGCAGAGCACTTTGTGTGCAGAGCAGAGAGGGGAAGCCAAAGGCCGAGCAGGGCTGCAGGCACTGCCCCACGAGGGTCACAGACACGCGGGGCTGAGAGGGGCAGCAGGAGCTGCGTCAGCTCAGGCTGCCCTGCAGAGATCCTGGGGGTGCTCCAGCCTGCAGAGCTGCTGGGCTGCTGCTCCTGCCGTGCTCCCTTCCTGGGCACCCTCTGAGCTCCCTTCCCAGCAGCTCTGAGATCTGGAGGCACAGCTGGACCACAGGGTCCCATGTGTGGTTCAGAGGAGCCTCTCTGAGTGATGCAGGAGCTGTGTGGCTGAAGGAGGGGACAGAGGCTGAACTGTGCTTATTAGGGGGAAGGTGCCCAGTGCCAGAACTGCTGAAGGGCTGAATTTCCTCCATGCCCTGCCCACAGCTGAACAGGCAGGGAGCACAACAGGCTGGAGTGGCTCCCTGTGAGGAGCTCACCAGCAAACGTGAGTCCTGCCCTCCCTTCTTGGTTAGAAAGTGTGAGCTGGGGGAGTGCTGTGGCCTGGGAAGGTGCTGAGTGAAACAGGACCAGTTTTTGTTGAGACAGAACTTTTCATGCCTCATTTCTGAGTTTCCAGCCATCTCTGCTGTTCATGGGCTAACTTGGTGATATTTCTGTTGCAGCACCAGTTCTGCCATGGACCTGCAGCCCGCTGTCCCAGCATGACAGAGCATGTCCCTGAGGCACAGAACGTCCAGTCCCAGCAGAAGACCCCAGGGAGGGAGGAGGCCAGGACGTGCAGAGCTCCTGGGCTGGTCAGAAGGCACACTGTGAAAGGTGGATACAACAGTTTTGGGTTTGAAACACAAAGAGCTGATAGTCTTCACGGCTTCTGGCAGATTCAGGCATAATTTGTTTCATTTTGTGTTGGGTTCTGTCCCAGCCCACAGCTCTTGCCAGGGTTGCAGCTGGGTGCTGGCAGTGGTGCATGGCTGCAGGCTGCCCCTGCAGGGCACGCTGCTGGGAGTTGTAAAAGCAGTGTGGTGTTGTAAAATCCTCCGTGGCAGGGAGGAATGATGCTCTGACCCCCTGTGATCAGAAGGCTATTTTATTATTTTATAATACTATATTATATTAAAGAAAGCTATACTAAACTATACTAAAGAATACAACAAGGATACTTACAGAATGGCAAAAAGATAATAATGAAAACTCGTGACTGTCCCAGACAGTCAACACAGCTTTGGCTCTCACTGGCCAATATTCCAAAACACCATCTCCAGAATCCAATTACCAAATACCTCCAGGTAAACAATCTTCCCAAGACATTCCACGTGTACAAAACACAGGAAAAACGAATAGAAACAAGAGTTGTTTTATCTTCTCTGAGGCTTCTCACTGCCTTTCCCAGAAAATCCTTGGGAAAAGTTGTGCCTTGCTTCTCTCTGTGAAGAGAAATGTGGCCACACTGGGGTGCGACTGATGGCTGCATTAGTGTCAAAACCATTGCCTGCTCTGACTGAGGACTCGTGCTCTGGCAGGCTCAGCTTGGGGGTGGGAAGCTTTGCACCTCCAAAGGAATCCCATGGAGCCATGAAAATCCATGGAAAAGGAATGCAGGTGTCACTACCTGCCATGGAAGGGCAGCACAGGTGACACAGGTGACCAAAGGCACCGAGCAGGGGAGGCTGGGTGGGCAGGGGGGTTCCACGAGTGTCACAACAGGTCACCCTGTGCCAGAGCTCTGCTCTCCACAGCTGACCTCTCTGTGTTACTGAGGGGCTGTGAGCTGGTGTTGGTGGCTCTGAGAGCTGCCCAGAAGGATTCCTCAGCCGCTGTCATTCCTTTTTCCTGTGATTTCTGTCGCTTCCAGGTAAATGGGAGATTTGGAGACTAGCTTAATCCATACACGAAAAACATGTAGAATAGAGCAAATGGTAGCAAAATGGCTTCATCGCTGTCGGGACAGCGCTCCCAGGTGAGTGGGGCTTCTGTGCAGGGAGCACCTTTGGTCAGAGGCAGCACCAGGCTGCTGCCAGGGAGCGGGGCTGGCACAGCCTGCAGATCCCCTCCCTGCTCCCGCTCTTCCTGGGAAATGTGCACACAGAAAAAGAGAAGCAGCAGCGTTTGTGAGCAAGCCCTTGGCTCCCAGGGACGGGCGTTCCTGCCTTGCTCTGCTGTGCTGCTGTGAGGAAGGAATGCAGCATTGCTCCATGTGAAACTTGCTCTTCCTGAAGGTGGGCTCGTGCTTCTCTTGGTGGGCCCACATTTTTGGGCAAGACTAGGTCACAGTGCCAGGGATCCTGGTCCATGGGTCTGTTCCTTCCCTGAGGCCTGAGAGTCGACTTTAGGGTGGAGTGGACACAGAGTGGACACAGAGTGGACACCCGTGGGCTGCAGTGGATCCCAGCAGAGGCTGAGAGCTGTGTTCCCCCTGCCTCGCTGGGTGGAGGCCATGGCTTGTGCTGGGGCACACCTGGGCCTCTCCTGTGTGACCACGGGGCTGTGGTGACACGCAGCCCGATGTCCTCAGCCTCCTGCAGAGCCCAGGCAGTGGCTGCTGGCTGCAGAGCCAGCCTGGGGCAGCCCCTGGGGAGCAGGGAGTGGTGTGGGCCCTTTGCACAAGCTGTCTGGGGTGATCTGGTGTGTAACCCTCTGTTCTGGTGTCGCAGGGGCAGCGCGGCAGCGATGGACAGTGCTGGGGACAGCGCAGCCCCGCCGGCCAGCCGGGCCAAGGTGACAGTGACCGTGTACAAGGACCTCGTCCTGCAGCACTATGGCTTTGAGATCTGCCCAGGCCTGCCCCTCACCATCGCCTCTGTCACCCCAGGTGTGCCCTCCCTCCCCAGCACGGGCTCAGGGATCAGCTGCTGGCCGGGGCTGTGTTCCTGGGGTGCCTGTGTGGGCTGTGAGCCCTGGCCACTGCAGGCCTGGGTGCCAGTGGCTCAGAGTGCCAGGACACGTGCCAGCTGCTCCCACAGCCTGCAGCCAGGGTCAGTGTCCCCAGCTGGGCTCGCTCACTGCTGACCTTCGCCATGCAGAGAGCTGCTAAAGCAAAGTTCTTCCTGGTGTTTTAGCTGAAATGCAGAGGAAGAATTTAATCTTATCTTAGAGAATGACATCTTATCCTGCTGTGGCCGCAGTGATCTGAACAGACCCTGTGCTTTCAGCCCTGTAGCACAGGGGTCTGATGGGTGCAGGCAGTGCTGAAATCAAGCAGGTCAGCTCCTCTAGCGATAGAAGGGATGGTGTAACTCAAAAACTGGGATTCTGCTTCTTATTCGTATTTTATTTTTTTAATGAATGCACAAAACCGTGTGATTCTCACCTGTTGGTGTGAGGGTGGCAGTTTGGGCCAGGGCATGTACCCTCTGTCACCTCCCCCTCCTCTTTGTGCCCCTTCCCATGTGAGACACGCTGAAATTACCTGAGAGCTGTGGGGAGCAAAAAGTGGGGTTTGTTCTGCTCTGCTTCTCTCCTAATCAGAAAGAATCAACATTTTACTAAAGCTGAGGCACAGAAACCTTTCCTTCTGAGCCTGCCCT
Source organism: Peucedramus taeniatus (assembly GCA_013400575.1). Taxonomy (NCBI): domain Eukaryota; kingdom Metazoa; phylum Chordata; class Aves; order Passeriformes; family Fringillidae; genus Peucedramus; species Peucedramus taeniatus. The sequence continues at coordinate 8,757 of WBNO01014852.1, forward strand.
TGGCTGATGCGAGCCCAGGGGCTGTGTTTGGTTTCCGGTGACAAGGGGACAGGCAGACCCTGGAGGGCTCGGGTGGGGGGCAAGGACACGGCAGGGGGTGTCAGCACTCAGTGTCCTTCAAGCCCTTTCGTTTTGCCAGCCAGGTGAGGTTGTTGAGGGGGGCAGGTGCTGGGAGGGAAGGGGAGCTCACCCTGAGCGTCTCTGCACATCCCCGGGGCAGAGGTGGCGCTTGGGGACATCAGCGGGTGGCGGACGCGGCAGGGCTGGGTTCGTGGCGGGGGTCGAGGGTCTGGGAGGGTTTCTGTGCCCCGCGGGCGGGAGGGCTGGCCGTGCCTCTCTCAGGCCGTGCGGGCCCGCAGGGAGCACGGCCGACGGCAAGCTGCAGCCGGGGGACCAGCTCCTGCAGATCAACTCCAGCGCGGCCGACGGGCTGTCCGTGGAGCGCGCCGCCAGCCTCATCAGGTGTGTCACCGCGTGTCCCCGAGCCCCGCGGCGCTGGGGCTGCCAGCCCGGGCTGACCGCGTGTCGCTTTGCAGGGACGCCGGCGACGAGCTGCTCCTGACCGTCCTGCGCTGCGCGGCCGTAAGTGGCCCTCGCTCGGCTCCCAGGCACCCTTCGGCACGGGACGGGGGTGGCTGGGCTGGCGTGGGGCTGGCCGGAGCCGCGAGGGGGCCCGAGCGTGCTCTGCTGTCACACTCGCCCTTGGGAGGGTGGGCAGGGGCTCCTCGCAGCCCCCGGTGCCGGGCCAGGCTGGCCGTGGGTGGGCTGCGGGCACAGACCCTGCTCCCTGCACCCCGGTGGGCTCCGGAACGCCTGGCTGTGCTTGGGGGCTCCCCCCAAATGCCATTCTGTCCCCAGGGCACGGTGGGGCTGTGGCAGGCCGGGGCGCTTCTGACAGGGGAAGGATGGGCTCTGCCTGGGGGGACACTGAGGGGCTCCGCTCTGCTCCTGGGGACCATCCTGCCGTGCAGGGGGTTTGTGCAGAGCTCCGGAACACACGCGGTGCCTCCTGAGCCTGACGGGGCCCTGCCCCGGCGACAGCAAGCTCGTGTGGCAGCAGCGCCATGTGGTCGCGCTGCCTTGGTGGCCGCGGGCAGCTCTCGGGGCGGTTTGCAGCCCTCTGGGAGCGCTCTGTCCATCGGCCAGGCTCTCTCTGTGGGCTGGGCTCGGTGTCGGCGGCTCCCCAGGTGTTCTGCCCGGTGCGGGGCACACCTGAGCCGGGCAGCTGGCTCCGCGCAGTGCCACTGGCACAGGGTGGCACACGCTCGCTGGGCAGCCAGGGCTGCTCCAGCAGCTGCCCGGGCGCGTCCGAAGGGCCGGACTGGGAGCGGAGGGGCTCCCCAGGACACCTCGCGATGGGGGTGCAGAGGCAGCAGCCCCGGCACTGCCGGTGAGCCGCGCCCCTGCCTTCCCTGGGCTCTGCCCTCTCGGGGCTCTGCCCTTCCCGGGGCTCTGCCCTTCCCTGGGCTCTGCCTTCCCTGGGCTCTGCCCTTCCCTGGGCTCTGCCTTCCC
>WBNO01014852.1:10581-23057 GCA_013400575.1 Peucedramus taeniatus
CCGGGGCTCTGCCCTTCCCTGGGCTCTGCCTTCCCTGGGCTCTGCCCTTCCCTGGGCTCTGCCCTGCCGGGGCTCTGCCTTCCCTGGGCTCTCCCGTCCCTGGGCTCTGCCCTTCCCTGGGCTCTGCCCTTCCCTGGGCTCTGCCCTTCCCGGGGCTCTCCCTTCCCTGGGCTCTGCCCTTCCCGGGGCTCTGCCTTCCCGGGGCTCTGCCTTCCCTGGGCTCTTCCTTCCCTGGGCTCTGCCCTTCGCTGGGCTCTGCCCTTCCCTGGGTTCTGCCGTCCCAGGGCTCTGCCTTCCCAGGGCTCTTCCTTCCCTGGGCTCTGCCCTTCCCGGGGCTCTCCCTTCCCTGGGCTCTGCCACCCCGGGCTCTGCCCCGACCGAACCCCGCTGTCGTTCCAGGGTGGCCCCAAGTCGTCGTTCCTCACCGAGGAGAAGAGGGCGAGGCTGAAGACGAACCCCGTCAAAGTGCGTTTCGCGGAGGAGGTGCTGCTGAACGGACACTCGCAGGTCAGGGCAGCGCCGGCGCTCCCGTGGCTGTGTCGGAGCGGGCACGGTGCCCGGGGCTCGCTGTGCCCGGGCCCTGCCGCTCCCTGCCGAGGTGATGGGGCGGCGAGGAGGCACCGGCACCTCCGCAGGGCTCTGTCTCTGCTGTGCTTGCTCGCACTAGTGGAAAGCACCGCATGCAGTGCTGCTGTGCCGCTGCCGTCGGGCCTCAGGCCGTTCCCTCAGCAGTGCGGGAGGCGGCTGTGCTCTGCTGGGTGCTAATCCCTCCGTGCTGAACCCTCCCTGAGGAGTGGGCAGGACAGAGCCTGGCCCAGAGAGGTGGCCGCTGGAAGGGTGCCAGGTGTATGTGCTGCTGGAGCAGCTGGGCTGGCCCTCCTGGGCACAGTGGCTGTTCAGAGCGTGTGTCACTGCTTTGCTCGTGGGTGTGACAGTGTCCTCGGCGTGCCAGCTTGCTCTCACATCCCTGCAGAGGGTTTGCACAGAGCACCCCCAGCTGTGCCCGGCCTCTGTGGGGTGAGCTGGGTCTCAGCTGGCTGGAGGCTGCTGCAAACCCGTCCCGGGGCTGCCGGTGCTGCTGCAGGGTCTCTCTCCCTGTGGCACGGGTGAGAGCTGTTGTGCCCTCCCCAAAGTGTGAACAGCTCCTTTTCCTTCCGTGTAACTTTCTGAGCTCACTGGGCTCAGCTGGGAGTCATTAGCTCGGTCGACCTTTCCTTGTGTCTTTCAGAATGAAAAATCCCTGTGGTCAAAATGCCCCTTTCTGGCCCCCTGTCATTGCTGCTGCTCAGCTGTCCGGCTCTGACCAAGCCTTTCTGCTCTGCAGCAGTGACAAACCTCCCTCTGGGCCCTTTTCCTTTTCCCTGTCTGGGGCTCCCTGTGGCTGGTGGAGCTCCCTGGCACAGCTCAGAGCCCTCCCAGGGCAGAGTTTGCTCCCTGTCCCCTGCCCGTGTGAATGCAGGTGGGACCCCGCTCCTGCTCCTCCCTGCGGGGCAGGGCAGGGTCGGCTGTGCCTCCAGACGTTTCCAGTGTCCCTCTGGACCCTGGGACCCTTCCCTTCCTGCCACGCTGCTGCAGGGCTGGTGGCTGCCCCCCCAGGGCTGTCCCCTCCCCCGGGGTTGGGGACACGGCTGTGGGGGCCCTCCCTGGGGCAGCAGAGCGCTCCTGCTGTTGGCAGCTGTGACACGCAGGCCACCGGGCAGGGACTGGGGGAGATCCCCCGGCAGGATGCCGAGAGCCCCGGGCAGGACAGGCAGGACAGGCAGACAGAAATCACCAGCAGAGCCTGCTTCTCTTGCAGCTGGGGAGGGTCTGCTGCAGCTGCCGGGGCTGGAGGCTGGGCTGGTGTCACAGCCCGTGGGACTGTGCCAGCCCCTGACCGATGGCAGGGTCGGTCCCCACGAGTCCAGAAAAGGCCCTCTTCTTGTGAGAGCCTGGAGAAGGCACCTGTGCAGGGGATGCTGCACTCCGAGCCTCCCTAAAGCCTCTGCCAGCGTCGTGCTGAGCTGACCAAGGCTCTGCAAGAGCAGAGGAGGGACACAGCTTAGATTGCTGTTAATTTAATGTCAGCACAAGGGCAGGAGAAATTAATTCAGGTGCTGGGGTGCCACTGGTGTTAGATTCCCTCTTCACCATCTGGGTATGTAACCTGTTTTGAACGGTGAAGTATTAGCACAAAGGAAGAGTAAATAAATTTGTTGCATATTTATTTCTTTCTGGAAGAGCACTGTGCTCCGCGGCAGCCCTGAGTGCTTTAGGGCTGCTCTCCTTTCCGCGGGCTGACGCACTGAGCCGGCCAAAAAGGGCATTATGGCCCTGAGAACGCTACAGCCTCCAGTTTCAGCAAATACACCGCTCTTGCCATCCTAATGGAGCTCGGCTAAGTGATCCTTGTGGCGACGGGCAGGGTCCCAGCGGCTGCGTTCTGCAGCTGAAACCCGACCCTGCCGGCTGGGCGCATGAATTGTTCATGAGCCTCGCTGCTGCCCTGCCTCGCTCTCTGCAGTGATGATGTATTCCTGCATCCCGAGCGAGATGCGGGCACGGCTGGGGCACGCCAGGCTCTGTTGTTAGCGGCTCTGAGCCGGGGAAGCAGCCCTGCCCCGCCAGCAAGGAAGGGTCCAGCTGCTGGAGGTTTCAGGGTTAACTCGGAGCAGGCTCTGGCAGCCCTCACGGACAGAGAGAAAGCTCTCCGGGTGCTCTGGCTGCGTAACTGGAGCAGGAGAGGGACGATGATTTGTGCAGATGTTGAGTCCTGCTGTGTGCTGGCTGTGCAGGGTCCCCCTCGCACGGTGGCTGTGGCCATGGGAGCTCAGGGGAGATGTAAAACACCATCCCTGCTGCAAACAAACACCATCCCTGCTGTAAAACACCACCCCTGCTGTAAAACACCATCCCTGCTGCAAACACCATCCCTGCTGTAACAGCACCACTGTCCTGGAGCTGGTCAGAGACAGGATGTGTTTGGGCTGGGTGGAGAGTTGAAGAGCCCAGAAGTTGGGCTAGAAAAAGAAGCAGCAGTGTTCTCTGGTTTTGTCTCAGTGGTGGCTGTAGGCACAGAATGGGGATGAGAGGAGCAAGGAGGGGCTTCAGAAGTGTTTTATGTTTGCTCTGGCAGCACTTGCAGGGGCTGTGGGTTCTCTGTGAGGTTTGTAAGGTGGCTCAGTGAATGAAACACAGGAGAGGTCATAGGAACACCATTCTTAGCCCTGAGACTCTCTTGAGGAGTGGATGAACCCTTTGAGTGGTGGGAGCAGCGTGCTGGTCCGAGAACATGACAAAGACATGGTGAGTCCTCCAAGGGGGAGGAGTGAACCTGCAGAGCCCTGAGCAGCCAGGGGAACCGTGGTGGAACTGGGAACAAAGGTGCAGGCATTCCCTGCTGAAGGGTCAGAGGGGATCAGGCTGCCCAGCAGGACAGAGGCCAATCCCCAGACCCTTCTCAAAGCAACCAACAGAGATGTTCTCACTGAGGGTGTCCTCAGCTTGTCCCACGTGTTTGGGACCCATCTCAGGACACTCTGGTGGCATCACCTCCTGCCTGGGACGTTCTAGGGTTACAGATCTTGGGGCAGGGCTGGGTGGAAGCAGCTCTGTGTGTTTGACAGGCTCCCCGTGGCACCTGGGGCAGCACCTGGGGCTGGTGCCAGCCTGGGGATCCGTGCTGATCCGTGCTGATCCGTGCTGCAGGGTGATGGAAGGTGCTGAAGCGATGCACGGAAAGAATAAACTCCACAACGAAGTTTAGTTATGCAGTGGGTATGTATTGGAGCTCCGGCTCAAGTGAGATAGCTCTCAGAAGGACTTGTGCTTCGAGCTTCGGCGGGCTGTCCCACAGCTTTATTCACAAAGGTATTCCATATGGAAGAGATTGCACAACTTTGTTATGCATATTCAACCCCTGGCCCCGCCTGTCCTCGCCTCGTATGGTAATCAGATCCACGCCCTTCTGGGCATGCCTTGTTGGCTGTGGTGGCCGCACGGGGGTCTCTGGGGGTCTCTGAGGCTGAAGATTTGTAGTCTTCCTCGAGGTTGAACTTTTGAACTTTTCCTCCTCTCGCATGCGCTTTTTGGTCCCTCGGTCCTTATCTGGGTATTCCGTGGTCTTAATGAGCTTGGAGGCAGAGGGGTTTCTTTATCTGGGCTTTTTGTATCTCCTGATCTCCTCTTGGTATTGTTTTCTATGCAAGAAACCTTAGAAATTTGCATTTTCCTATGCCCTTTGTACCATGGCAGAGGTTTCTTAAGCAAAAAGGTTAAAGTTCAACACATAAGTCTACAGACTAAACTTTAAATGCTCAATTCATATTGCTATTTCAAGTGAACTCCAAAATCTGTATTTCAGTGCCTTCTCTGGAGGCACTGCCAGGTGTCAGGGCTCAGCAGTCAGGATGGGTTTCTCCTCCCAGTATTGCACTGGACACAGCAGGGAGGATGAGTTTCTGCTCCCAGTACCGGGTGTCAGGGCTCAGCAGTCAGGATGGGTTTCTGCTCCCAGTACCGGGTGTGGGTGCTGAGCAGTCAGGATGGGTTTCTGCTCCCAGTACCGGGTGTCAGGGCTCAGCAGTCAGGATGGGTTTCTGCTCCCAGTATTGGGTGTGGGTGCTGAGCAGTCAGGATGGGTTTCTCCTCCCAGTGCTGCTGGTGCCACAGGGCTGGGGCGGTGCTGCCTGGCCCCGTGCAGCCGCTGCACTGCCCCAGAGTTAGGGGAAAGGCGCTTGCTGCTCTCTCCTCCTGCCGCTCCGTGCCACAGCCATCACCGGGAGCAAGCCCTGGTGCCATGCAGGAGGGCTGCCAAGGCACAGAAGGATTTTCCTGGAGGCCAGGAGTCGCAGTGCCAGGCAGGGCAGCTGCTGCCCTTAGGTGGGTGCCCCAGGGCCCAGCTGCTGCTTCTCTTCTGCAGGGGAGCTCCCTCCTGTTCATGCCCAATGTGCTCAAGGTGTACCTGGAGAACGGACAGACCAAGGCCTTCAGGTTTGAGAGGAGCACCACGGTGAAGGTAAGGAGGCTCTGCAGGCTGTTCCCACCAGCCCAGCCCCACCCAGCAGCACAGGGGCAGGCAGGGCCCTTGCAGCCCCCACTGCCCCGTCCAGCTGCTGGCACAGCTGGCTTTCCTGAGCTCCAGCCTCATTTCTGCACTGGTGAGGATGTTCCCCTCTGGAGGCACGAGCACGGATTCACCCCTCAGGTGAGAGAGCAGCACACGAGGGGGTGATCCTCCTGAACAGTGATCCTCCCTCAGATCACTCCCCTGAAAAGATGAAAACCTGAAAACCATGCTGCTCTGCAGAGCCATGGCTCCTGCCCTTCCCAGGACTGCTGTGCTTGCACACAGCCTGACACACCTCCACTTTGTCTGGCCTGATCCTTGTAGCTGCTCAGTGATTCAGGATCTCCTCTAGCCAGGTCTTGTGAGCTCTCAGAGAAATATCTCACACCCAAGATAGCTCAGCTACCTCAGAAGACATAAAATCAGCAGGATGGCTTCTGTGGTAGTGTTGGGAACAGAAAAGTTTTAATAAAAGGCAGAATACCAAAGCTCTTTACAGAGAAAGCCAAGCCAGGTGCCAGAGGTTCTTGCTCGTGGTAAAACACCCCACAAAAGCAATTATTTCCTTTGTTCTTTTCCTTTTCTAGTGAATTGCTTAGGTGGGACCTTTTGGCTCCTGTTCAATTTGCTATCCTTAAGTTTGAGGTGAAGTCCCCCAGGTCCTATGAGGTGTCTTCTTTGCCAGTTGAGGAAAGAAGCTTCTGGGCTTTTTTCCTTTTTAAGGGGACACAGGGTAATTTGGTCACTCCCTCAACAGGGGGCACATTCCTACAAGTCACTGTTCATGTTGGACTTGGTAAGATCTGGCCATGGCCAGTGCTGGAGATCATAAATCACTTAAAGGACAGGTGGTGTCCTGCACCAGTGCAGATGCTGTGGGACAGATTCACCATGGACAGGCATTCTGGGGCTGTCAGGCTGAAAGTATATTAAAGGGAAACACAAAGACATTTGACTTATTGTGCAGTAAAAACTTTCCTCAGAAAAGGAGGAGTTTGTCTAGCTCATTCAAGCTTCACAAAACCATTGTGGTCCCTCAGGCAAGTCACTGTTTGCAAGTCTTTTGACTTGCAGGGTCTAGAAAAAGAAAATAGTGAAATAAAACAAGGAGGTGGAAAGGAAAGGAGAGTGGTAAAGAGATATTTGAATGCCTGTCCCCAAGGGTTTAATTTCTAAAGGATGGATTAGCTCTTTGACTGGAGTTGCTCAGCTCTGGCATGGAACAAGTTTTCCCAGATTCTGAGAGCAGCCCTCACCATTGCCCTCCAGAAACACCTAAATGAGGAAATGCTTCCCAAGTTAGGTGTTCCCAGAAATTCCTCTGTGTCTTGAGACATCCTGGCTTAAAACTGAGGTGAGTCAAACATTTATGCTTGCCTCGAAAGGCTCGAGTGAGCCCAAGGGCTTCTGTTTCAATCTGTGCTCAGTCAAGCCTGAGGCGATATTTTCTTTTTGCCAAAAGCAAACCTTGTTACTTCCATGACAGAATATACAGAATTCTCTATACAAAGTGAAACACCAGTTTCAGTCAGATGTGGTAAGATTTTTACAATGACGGTCTCAAATTCTTGTTTATTGGAGAGAAGTATTCAGTTTTTTCTAGTTTCTTCACAAATCACAGAATCACAGACTGATTTGGGTTGGAAGGGACCTTAGAGACCACCCAGTTCCAACTTCCTACCATGGGCAGGGACACCTCTCACTTGCTTCAAGTCCTGTCCAGCGTGGCCTTGGACACTTCCAGGGATCCAGAATGTTGCAGAGTTCTAGAGAGCTAAAATAACACAGCAAACACTTGGGTGAGGGGTGACAGAAAGAGCTCAGCACCACCCAGCTGAAAGCTAAAGCTGTGAGTGTGAGGCAGCTCAGGACAGGCAGCTCCAGGAGATGGGTTTGATACCTGTGACACCTTGGGGCTTGCAGCTCGTCCTGCTGGGCTCATTGTGCTGTGTGTGTGCGTGCCCCTGCAGCCCTGCAGCAGTGCTGCTGCCAGAGCTGAGCCGTGTGTGGCCCTGTGTCCCTGCAGGACATCGTGCTGACGCTGCAGGAGAAGCTGTCCCTGCGCAGCATCGCCCACTTCGCCCTGGTGCTGGAGGAGCAGTACAACCTGGCCAAGATACACCTGCTGCACGAGGAGGAGCTCATTGCACAGGTGAGCAGAGCCCCCCCTGCGTCCCACAGCCCCACAGAGGGACACTGCCCCCAGGACAGGGGCCAGAGAGGGCAGAGGGAGCCCAGCCATGCAGGGGTCAGCAGGGGAGTGAGCTCAGCTCGGCCCCAGAGATGCCATACGCTTCTGCCATGGTGTTCACACCCCACAGCCCTGGGCAAGGGCACTTTGGGAGCATCCTGAGTGCCCCCACACAGCAGTACCCGTGGGCTGGTGGTGCCTGGAGCAAGGAGAGCAGGGGTGGGTGACATCCTTTGTGCCACCTGCCACATCGGCCCATTGAGCTTCAAGCAGCTGTAAGGCAGCTGTGCATCACCTCTCTGCTCAGAGTTCCCTGAGCACTCAGAGCTTTCACGCCAGCAGAGCCCACTGGGGTGAAATTCTGAGTCAGTTGCTTGTGTCTGTGAGCATGAGGTGAGCCCGTGTGCTCCTGCTGCCCCAGCAGCCGTGCAGGTTTGCCAGGAGGGGCCTGCTCAGGGGCCCCGCTCCCTGCTGCTGGGTTTGCTGGCAAACCACTGCAGAGGGGCCCTGGGGTCACACAGAATGCCGTGGCACACACAAGGATCACCCAGTTCAAGTCCCTCAGTGGCTGGTGCTGTCACACCACTGAGCACATGGGTCAGAGGATTTCCGCTGGGCAGGATCTGCCCAGAATGAAATATGCTGATGGATAGCTCAGTCTTGACATTGTATTGACACTACAGGGATGATTCAGGGGTCTCTTTGGGGCTGCTGTGTCTTGTGACTGCACTCCAAGGCAGAGCAGCCTGCCCCTTCCCCTGCTGTTATCACACAGCCCCAGGGCCTCTGTCCCGGTCACACTGTGAGTGTTTGGGATCAGTGGGTGTTTAAATGAGGGCTTGCTGTCAAACGGCTCTGGGCTACTACAGGGAGAAGAAAAAAAGCAGATAAAGAATCAGAGATAGAGTGATGAGCACAAGCAAAGTCTCCTTGTGTTTGTTCAGGACAATCTGCACCATCCCCTGCCAGGGGTGTCAGACGGTTCCTGTGGGTTTGCAGAGCAAAGGCTCATGGTGCACTCCTGGAGGGAGGGCTGGTGGTGTGATGCCCTCTCTCTGTTGCAGGTGGTGCAGAAAAGAGACTCCCATGACTACCGCTGCCTCTTCAGAGTCTGCTTTGTCCCCAGGGACCCCTTGGACCTCATGCAGGAGGACCCAGTGGCCTTTGAATATCTGTACCTGCAGGTGACACTGGGGCATTCCACGCCTAGGAATCCCTTCCCACCCCATTCCCATTTCTGCTTTAAACCACAGCGTGCCTCAGGCTGGCTCAGCTGCATGGAAACGCAGATCACTTAAAATCAGGGCATTTCAATTCGATGTGCCTTAAACTCTTAAATCAAGCTGTATGCCTGGCTGGTGATCGCCTCGTCTGGCTGTGTGCTCCTGCTGGCCTGACCGTGCTGTGTTTGCCCCAGAGCTGCAGCGATGTGCTCCAGGAGAGGTTTGCTGTGGAGATGAAGTGCAGCGTGGCGCTGCGCCTGGCTGCCCTGCACATCCAGGAGAGGGTCTGCGCCTGTGCCCAGCCACAGAAGGTGTCCTTGAAATACATCGAGTGAGTGCGCGGGTTTCTGTGGCTGACACTCCAGATTTAGACACAAATTTCGCTGTGATTAAGCCCAGGAGACCCCCAAGGTGGCATCAGCTCGCTGTTTGCCCCGTGTTTGGCTCTGCACAGGAGCCCAGAGGGGGCTGCAGCCCCTCGGCTGTGCTGCTGGTTTTAGGGCAGGGTGGCCTCCAGGGCCTCCCTGTCCCCAACCCACTGACCTGCCTGAGGGGTACAGTGACCTCCTGGGTGTGTCCCGAGGCACAGGAGGTCTCCTCTGTCACAGGCTTGGAACTGCAGCTGTCTCAGACAGGGATGGTTACCCAAGCTGCTGCTGCCAGTATTGATTGCAGTGTCTGGAGAGAGAGGGTGTAATCATCAGCTCTGCATCCACCAGAAATACCTGCTTTGGGCAGTGGCAGCTCCTGTGGAGTACTGGGATCTGTGGGGAAATGACCAAAAACCACTCAGAGGGAGCAGGTGTGCCCTGCTGCAGGCTGGACTGCCCCTGCCCTAGAGAGGCCCCTGCTCTAGGCAGCACTGAGACCTCCTTGTGTGGTGACCAGCTAATTACCAGGCACTGGCTGCCTCGTGTGCAGCCAGATGTGCCCAGCTGTGTGCAGGGAGTGGGGGCGAGGGGCAGCTGCAGTGCTCTCACCTCACAGGTGTTTAATTCTTGGGCAGAGTAAACTCGGCAGCAGCACACACTGCCCGTGTTCTGGGTGCAGGAAGCTGAACCCACTGAAAAGTCATAATCTGCATGCAAGGACAGAATCTCCATCCTCTGGATGGTGAGGGGGATTGGGACTGTCCTGCCAGTGAGGGCTGTGGGCTCCCTCCTGTGAAACCTTGTGAAAATGGCCATTCTGCACCAAAGTGCAGATTGTGCAGTCCCGCAGGGGCAGGTAGCAGTGAATTTGAGCAGTGAGGCCACCGGGTGTGTCACAGCCCCCCAGGGCTGCCTGGTGCCTCTGCCCTCCTCTGCCCTGCCCCGTGCTGTGCTGCTGGGGGTCAGCGTGGCTGGGACCCCCCGTGCTCCCTTCCCTCTTTCTGCCAGGAGGGACTGGGGAATCGAAAACTTCATCTCCCCCACCTTGCTGCGGAACATGAGAGGGAAGGACATCAAGAAAGCCATCAGCTACCACCTGAAGAGGAACCAGGTGCTGCTGGACCCCCGGCAGAAGGTAGAGTGTGAGCCCCGGGTCGCAGTGCCCCGGGGTGGTGGCAGTGTCCTCCTCCTGGGTGTCACCTGGGGCTGCTCTGCTGCCCCTCTGGCCGTGCCCACGCTCCCCAATCCCCCTGCACCGTTCTTGCTGTGGGTGCTGTGCCCAGGGGGCCGTGTGGGGCGGTGCATGGGCACACACCCAGCCCTGCAGCACAGGTTGTCTCCGTGCAGTGCCTGTTTCTAAGCTGTGTTTCCTCCCTTGCCACCGCAGCACACGCTCACAGCAGCCCAGGTGCGCCTGAGCTACCTGCAGGTCCTGGGGGAGCTGAAGATGTACAGTGGGATGATCTTCAATGCCACCATGATGGTACGAGCTCCTGGTTGATGTTTGTTTATGTTTATGCTGTTTGGGATTGCTTTGGGCATGCAGTCCTGCTGGCCACACTGCTCCCCCTCTCCTGGGATATCAGGGTAGATGTTGGTGAGGGCAGAAACTCAGAATAATTCCACTGAAGTGTCCACAGCACAGACCAGGCTACAGAACATGTCATGTGTGTTTTTTTAATTGAAAGCTGTGACTCTTGCTCTTCAGATAAACCCTGTCTATCATTTGTGTGTTATAAACTACTTGGGAAATCTGGGGAAGCTTCAAATTCTTGAAAAAATACTGAAAACCCTTAAACCTCACTGTTTTTAAAAACCAGTTATTTAAAAAAAATAACTCTTCCATTTTCACATGAGGTTTCTTGGGTAGCTGATTTTTCTGCCTGTCCCCGGCTGGGTCTGTGCTGAGCTGCAGAACACAAGCTGTGTCACACACAGGGAGCTGAGCAATGCTGGTGGCTCTGTACCAGAGCAAGACCTTACCCACAGGTCACAGTAATGCTAAAGTTTACACCTGCATGCAAATGGAACAATTCCTGCCCGATTGTATGTGCGTTGATTCATTTTTCATTAAGTGTCTCACCCTAACACAAAGCACTGACATTTCTTCCAAGCCCAGAAATGTCTTTGTGAAGTTTCTACCCTGCAGCTGGGTCCACATTTGGACAGCCTGGGCTGGCAGGTGACACTGCTGACAGTGACCACCTGCTGCCAACCACCTCTCTGGGTCTGCCAGGTGGCTGCTGCATCCCTGGGGCCACCTGGGGCCGTGGCAAGCTGCTGCTCCCTGTGCAGGGGAAAGGGCAGGAGCGGGCTCCTGTGGCAGCCCAGCAGCAGGGAGAGCCAGTGCTGGGATCCCACGCCAGCTCAGGGGGCTGGGGGCCCTGCCCAGGCTGTGTCAGAGCTTCTCCCTGTGGCCCTGCAGCTGCAGGACAGGGAGTCCTACGTGGCCCTGCTGGTGGGCGCCAGGCACGGCGTGAGCCAGATCATCAACAGCAAGCTGAACATCGTCAGCAGCCTGGCCGAGTTCCCCAGCATCAGCAGGGTGGAGCTCAGCGAGGAGTCCGAGCGAGTCAGCACCGTCAAGATCTACCTGCAGGACCTGAAGGTGAGGGGCTGAGTGGGCACAGAGGCACAGGGGATCACCTGCAGCACCAGCTCTCCCCAGAGGCTGTGCGTGGGTGCCCCCAGGACGAAAGGCTTAGAGCAACTTGGGAGGGAAAGCTCCTAGGAAGAACCAAAAAAATTACTGGAGAGAAGTGATTTTTCCTGCTGCAGAAAAGTGATTCTTCCTCCATGAGTGAGACGCAGCAAAGGCACAAAAGGGGAGAAGAATAAATTACTCTTTGTGCCTCCCTGTATGAGACAGGGGGTGCCTTGTCCTTGAGCAGCCTGTTCCTGCTGACTGTGGTACAAACCATATTTGTTTATTCTAATCTTCTTTATTCTTTCCTCCCCCACACCTCCGAAAAACAAACCCAAACAAGGTGCATACTCTGCTGCTGGAGTCGAACAGCGCCAAGGACCTCGTGTGCCTCATCGCGGGTTACTACAGACTCCTTGTGGATGCAAACGCCTCCATATTTACCTGGGGAGAGAAAAAACAGCAGCTGCACCGAGTCTCAGCTGAGGAAGGTTTAAAAAACACCCTTTTTTTGAAAGGATGGGGAGGCAGTGGGTGGGTGACCCCGCTCCTGGGAGCAGCAGCCCGGGGTGCCGGTGGCACCTGCGTCTGATTAGGGCAGGAGTGCTGATCCTAGAGGGCTTTTCCAGCGCTCACGGTGCCCTGACCGTGAGGCTGCAGGCTCGTGGGCACCGAGGCTTGGGGCTAGGGCTCAGCTGGCAGCCGCCCTGCAGCTCCGGGGTGCTGCTCCGGGGTAAAAACACCCCAGGTCCGTCTGCACCCTGCCCTGCTGGCTGCTGGGCTGGCGAGGGCCGAGCCCCGGGGCAGCGGGGTTCGCTGAGCCCCCTCACCCCCAGCGCGGCTGACAGGTTCGTTTAAATCCCAGGGTACGAATCCCGAGCCTGCAGCGACTCCGAGGAGTCCTGGGAGCTGGATTCCTCCTCGGAGCGGCGCACGGGCCCCGCGGAGGGGCAGGGCGAGCAGGGGAGCCCCGGGGCGAGCAGCGCAGAGCCGCGGGCTG
>WBNO01014854.1:0-11581 GCA_013400575.1 Peucedramus taeniatus
GAAGGTGTTGATTTCTGATTTTATTGCATTTATTATATTAAGTTATTATAGCATTCCTGTGCTGCATCTGTCATTTCTACTATGCACTCTGTTTCTCAGGCATTCATAACTTAGGGGTTTTAATTCATAGGTGTCTGAAATTTGGTGCATTAGTCAGCTTGCATACAAATTTTCTCTGAAGAGGTGGGGGAAATGAAAAGCTTTAGATTTCTTCCTTGTGAGTCCAAGATATTTTATAAATATTGATAATATTTCAATTTATTAATAATATTTTATTTCAACAAGCCATGCCTTAGTCTAACAGCCTAGATTAGTGGTTTCCAATCCAAACTGCACACCAGGACTATGCTGGCCCTGTGCCTTCTTAGGTAGCTCTGTGCTTTCATGTGAAACTAGGGACACTGAGGGCTATCTCTGCAGACATGTGAATGCAATAGGGATGGGTCTCAAGGAGAGAGCACATCTTGAAATTATCTTGAAATAATCTTGAAATATTTTTGGGAGACAATAATCCCTATTTTGCAATAGGATCTAGAAACTCCAGAGATTCAGACTTCAGATCCCATCTGTGTCCTCCAACAGGTTTCTTAATTTAACTCAGATTGCACAGGGAACTTTAGCTGCCACTTAATACATGACTATTATGACAAGTCTTATTACATATATCAAATAACTTGTAATATCACCTCCAAAGTATGAACACATACAGTAAGTTCTAATAATGTCTATCACTTTTTGTATCCAACAGTGAGTTCATTAAGCTCACTGGTACTCTAGGTGTAGTCTGAATAACCCAAGAACTCTTATTTTATGAGCCATGCCTTGGCATGGTTTTATCTAGATTACATTCAGGTTTGCTGTTAGTAGATAGTCAATAGCAGATATTTAAGTGTGGGTATCTGAAGTTACAAGTAGCTAAGAGTAACATCTTTCATTGTCTTCTTTTTGGCATGACTCAGGAAAGCACAATAATAAAATATCAGGAAAATAAATACATGCAATTGTCACACATGCATTATCAATTTATATATATGAATTGATTTGATCCTGGTTTGCTTATATGACTGATGTGCAATTACACTGATTCCATGAACACTGCATATACTATCAACAGCAAAAATTCTAAAATTTTTTTATACATTTTATTCCAGATTAAGCTTATGTTGTTCTTCAACAAGGTTATACAGATTCCCTGCATTGGCACATCAACTTATGCTGTGTATAAAGGAAAGAAGCAAGTTTGACCCGCGTGGAAGAGCACAGCAACCTAACTAAATCCGCTTTACTCACTACGCCACACATACTTGCAAAACTCGGGTATTTCTGAGAAAAGTATACAATATTATTGTTCATTTGTATATCTATATATAATATGCTACTGTTATATTTTCCCAAATGACCAGACCAGTAAAATAACCCTTCTTCCACTAACTTTTACCATAGAAGTTTCTTTTGAAAGCACCAGCCTGTCCAGACAGAAGGCATGTTAGCTGTGCAAGTGCACACACACCTGCCTCAATGAAATACCTTGGGTCACCTCAAAGCATGACACTGTCACAGTGACAGTGAATTGCCTATTACCTGTTTGTCTGTGAAAAGCAAACAAATACTTTCTTTCTGCTTCAT
This sequence comes from Peucedramus taeniatus, assembly GCA_013400575.1. Lineage (NCBI taxonomy): Eukaryota > Metazoa > Chordata > Aves > Passeriformes > Fringillidae > Peucedramus > Peucedramus taeniatus. The sequence continues at coordinate 1,627 of WBNO01014854.1, forward strand.
TTTAATCCTACTGAGGTGGAGAAGAGCTCTCCAGAATTATGATAGGCAAAGGTAGAAGGTCTGTCTGTAGAATTCAAATCAGCATTTGAGTGAAAGGGAGAGCCACAGATTAAGGATTAATAGATCATCTGGCAGAGTCCATTACTTTACAAAAATCTGTCTTCTATGCATCAGTGCTAATAATTTTCGAAAAAAAAAAACAACAGTGGCTTTTTAAAAGGAGATATACTTCCATCCAAAGTATAAGCTAGCTAGATCATTCCTCTGCCACAGAAAGACATTTGGTGTGAGTAATAATTGACTTACAACAGAGATGAGTGCATTTCTTCAGGCTCTTCATATGGGTAGCCAAAAGGGACTACTTACATGCTTTTCAACCAACTTAAAATTCGATTGTAGCAATAGGAATATCATGATACAAAGGTTTATTATTTTTAGAATGTTGAATGCACATGAGAAGAACTTCTGTGAACTAAAAAACCATATTGCATATATTTACATCCAGCAGAAAACACATCAAAACAGGTCTTGTTACTTAGTTATCTCAATTTAATGGAGTATGACCACTAACATGAGTTACAGTATTTTTACTTGTCTCAAAAAATGTGGAAACGTACATGAAAATGAGGCGAAGCTGAACACTTTTCAAGCTGATTTCACTGATAAAGAAGCAACAAATCTGGCAAGAACAGGTACATGCAAAGTAGCTATGCATGCAGCCTCTCAACTAAGCTGAGTGCAGAATGGGAACTGACATTTCATACTCTTGTGTGGTTTTCTCTTTTTTTATTTTTAAGCAATTAAAAAAAATCTCATTATCCTAAATTCAGAGCTATATTAAAAAAAAAACAAACAACCTGGAAGCAAAAGCATCATTTAAATATTCTTAGTACAGGAAGTGAATCTGTGGAATCAAGAAATAGCAAAATGGAGATAACTACTATCTTTTAAGAATAGTCTCCAGGTTTGTCAGGATCACTTTTTAAAGGGTTCCTACCTGCTCTGGCCTGACAGGCCTATACAGAAATCACCAGAGAAAAAGAGCCAAGAAATACAGACCTAACTATAATGGTAGTGCGAAAGATATTCTGAGACAAATATACTGGGTGAATTTGCTATTAACTTTGTGATGTTATGCTGGAAGTGGTTTCTATCAAATACAAATTTCTTTAGAGACACAGGTGTGTCCTTTGTTTTATCCTTTCCCGCTTTTCCCTACCATGAGCCTCATGCTCAATGTTTATATCTACTTTAACTCAACAGGAGCAGTTTAGTGCAAGCTTGGGGGTAAACACTGGCAAAAAATCATCAATAACTTGAAACTGATAGCATTCGTCCTGCCTTAGTTTTTGGCTAACAACCAGTGCTCTCCCAGATAACACCCACACAGTTCAAGGAAGGGGATGAACCACAGACTGCTCACAGGAGGCTGAATGAATGAAGTCAGGCTGTTGGTGAAGCACTTGCGCACACCAGTGATACTTGAGCTGTAACAGAAAATGGACCTTGGCTTGTTTCCTTTGCTACTGTACACAAAGACTACGCATCTATCTCTCCTCTACAATCTAATTTTTTCTCTCTACAGTGAAAAAGAAGGGTACCTGGCTGGTTTCTTCTTTGCCTTTCATTGCCCTCTTCCATCATGTTGCAAAATTTGGGAAAATCGAGAAAGGAGGGAACATCTCATGGCAATAAGTGCTAGCCTGCAGCACACCACTGCAGGCAGCTCTCAGCAGGCAAGCAGAACTGATACTTTCCAAAACTTCTCAGGTATTGCTGCTTTGCCAGGCTTCTGGATTTACCAACATCCACGGCCTGTTCCCTCTCAACGCTCAGGCAGAATGTTGAAGCGCTGTGTTATAGCCATGAACACAAGTGGAACATCAGCCAGCTGAATGTAGGGGACTCCTTCTCTTGGCTAAAATTCAAACTATACACATGCATGCATATGCTGTTCCAAACTAACACACAGCTCAGTCTACACATGATGTTTATAAAAGTTATAATTTCTATACAGACTATACCAAATAAACTTATTTTCATGAAGTGATGGTAATTCAGTTTGCTATAGGACTCAGTACATTTTTGTATTTCTTACTAAAGATCCCTATGTACTCTACTGCATATTGACCACATTTGGCTCAAGAGCACACATGGAAACTTCACACACATAAAAAACTACACATAAAAAAAGACAGGGAAAAAAATAATCAAATACCTGATTCTAGCAGAAACTCTACTGTACATTGCAAAGTGAAACCCAACACTCAAAATGAAAAATTTTTTACCCATTATTTTATGAAGTACAGTTGCACTACAGTAAACAAAAGCAGACAATATACAAGCAGAATGAAGAATGTTCAGCTCTACCTGGTATCACCAAAATCACTGCAAGCAAAACCAATTGCCTCAAAGGCAAAAACATAACTTTGTCTGATGTAGGCTTTATTTTTATTCTTCTTTTTTCACCTCAAGTAACTGGTTCTGCTGCCATGGCTCTGATCAGCAGTAAATTAGGATTAGGTGGAAAGGACTAGGATGAGGGGGTAATGTACAGGCTGGAGGGCAGAAATGAGAAAAGAGAATTGATAAATAATACACAGGTCTCTTGTGTGAAAAGCTGGCAGAGTTGCTGAGGAATAACTCGAAATACTATCCAAATGCCACTGACAGGAAAATCACCAGGGAAAAGGGTTTATATCCAGAGAGGAACCCATTGACTGAAAAGTCTGTTTAAGATTCCTTGACCTCAGGGGAGAAATAGGGTGTAAACACTGGGTTCTCATACAAATGAGGAGCAGCAGGGTTTGCAGAATAAGACTGTCTGAAATGATCTTAAGATATGAAGCTTACTGTTATGAAGCTTACTGTACTCTTTGGAGAAAGGACAGCTGTTCAAAAAGAAACTCTCCTGGCAATAAAAGATGTGCTCAGCTCCATAAATCAAAATTGTCAAGGAGGGGCAAAAGAAAAGGAAGACAGGGTAGGAAAAGTTCTTTGAGGTACTTCCAGTCTACAGAAAAGGCTTCAATATTGTCAGTACTTTCAGCATACTTGCCAAGGGACAGTGAGACCTTCTTCAGCCCAAGAAGCATCATCTTACTGCTTGTCTCATCCTTGGTAGGAGAGATCCTAAGACTCAGTATCATTACAAGACAATGGATAGGCTTAGCTGTGTGGAAACCTTCTTGAAGTCATCTGACGAAAAAGACAGTTTGACAGAATTACATTTTCAAACTCTGACTCTATGTGTCTGCCTTCAAAAGGCTTGTCTTCTGGTTGGGCATATGGAAACACACACACATTCTGCTTTATTGCAGAACATGATTGACAAGTACAAGGAGACAGCTGAGGAGGAAGCAAGAATAATTAAACAGAAAGAAAAATGCAAGAAAATTCTTTAGACTACAGAGGCAAAGGGCATTTTATCATATAGGTGACTAGAACAATAAGCAAGTCTGTGAGGAACTAGGGGAACTTGGCACGAGTGAAAGGGGAGATTCTCTTTCCATCTGGACAATGCTGCCTCATGCTGAGAACACACTCTGACTCTACAATCCTGTGCTAAAGACCACACCAAAACATGGCTGGCAACTTTAAAATCCTAACTGCCCCAAGTAACGTGTCTCAGAGAAATACTGCAAACCCAAGGGGAACGTATAAAACTACACATATAAAACTGGTGAGGAGACAACTATGAGATGCCTTCCAGCTCCAAAGATAAGAGGTGATAATGGGAAGAAGAACCCGGCTCTCACCTATGTGTTGAAGAAAATGAGCTCATAAGTTGCAAAGTGGAAGTTAAAATAATCTACCTTCAAAATAGCAACAACTAATCAAAGCTTAGGAACAAAAGGTGTAACAGCCACTCAACACACTACCACAAAACAAGTAATACTTGTATTTCAAAAAATGGAACTTCAATGAATTGTGCTGAGATTTTCCATAGCCTCCAGGATGTTACCATTACAAAATGTGCCTTGAAATGCAGCTCAAATTTTTGGTCCTTAATTCATCTTACTGCATCTAGATACATCACACAAGTCGACAAGGTCTTAAAAAAATCCTTCAGGTGGTTCTTCCTTGCAACTATGCTGCATCTTTCTTCTCATCTTTTCTTATAAATCATTCCCTCTAGTCTCCAATAATTTTTAATGCTCTCCTGTGAGTCTCAGTCAATTAACCTGTATCTTCAGGTGGTCAAATTTGGATCCAGTTTTCCCGTTATTGTCTTTCCTTGTGTTTTGCACATTTGTTTTAAATTCCCTTAAAAATTATGCCAATCCCTAGACAGGGAGCACTATAAAAAGAAATATCACTAAGTTCTTTTAAAAGCCAAAAATTGAAAATTACCCTGTTTATTTTAAATCAATGCAGTGTTACACAAATGAAAGAAGTCTTTCTTGAATGAGAAAAGACAGGTAAAAAAAGAGAGAGGGGAAGATGGAAAGTTGAGATTATTTTGATTAAATACTTATATTAACATGCAATAGCTAGAATTATACTTTTATAAGCTTTTAAGACATCAATACTGACTACCATTACAAAACACAAGTGAGATAGAAATTTAACCATTAATGATATATTTTGTACACTATTTGTTTCCAGTTTAGCCACAGGCCTCCCAGGGTTTGAGTATTTTTAAAAAAAACATAAATACGCACATATTCAAACAAATAGTGCCCCTGCTGCTAAGGATGGAAGTTAGCTTGTTTGTCCTCACAGTAACTTTAAAAAATAGTCTAAAAAGCAGGAGAATAATGAACAAAAACCAATGATTATGAATTAAATCCTTAAAGGCAGGTTTATAATAATTAACATAAAGGTCACCTTAACAGTCAATTTAGAGATATTTCTAGATCTCCCAAGCCAAAAGATAAACTTTTCAGCAGTAAAATTTGCCATTATTAGAAAGTTCATTTCATTGTTCAGCCTCTAATTTGCTACCCATAATTAAGAAAAATCAGATTTCAAAGCAACAAGAGAAGACTGTGATAAAGCTATTTGAAGTACACTCTAGCAGGAATAAAGCCAGCAAAGAGGTGGCTGTCATAAAATAGCCAAATGGCTTTTTCCACCTCCATCAAGGTCACTTTACTGATGATGTGCTCAATAAGATGATAATGCATTTAACCACTTTCCTTGCATCTGACTTCGACCTTACTGCAAATCCAAATGGCCTTGTTTAACTACCCTGGCCTTTCAACATTTCCCTGAACAAAGATAATTAAGGAGATATACTGCCCCCTACTATCACAGGAATTGAAAGACAAATAAACTTTTAAGAGCACAGCCAGGTGTCTATTGCATTAATGTACAATGCTTAAGCAGGGGGTAAAATGAAATAATGGTTAAATAATTATAAAAGGTTAACAAAGTTAACTTTGCTACGTAAGGCAATTCTCTTCTATTTAAAAGAAAGAACATAAGAGGCTTTCCAGGCTACTTTTTACAACTCCCAGGACAACAGTCTTTTCTTTAATGCAGTTTCTGACTTAGGAGGAAAAATGTTCCGCAAAAATTAACAACTCTGAAATTTTTGCAGATTTGAAACCGGTTATATTTCATACAAGGGTACAATAATATTTTATGAAAAAAGCAGGTCTATATGATTGAACCAAAAGCTGCTCTACAAAACCATTTCCATTCCATTCCATTTTTTTTCCACCCCTTTGTGTGTGGTCAGCAACTATACCAGAGGTGAAAATAAAAGCCGTTTAAAAATTAGTTTTGCAGTTATGACAATCTGAAAGCTTAAGGTAGTGCTTTTTTATGATTTTAAGAATCATGAAAACCAACCAAATAATAGCAGTTGCTTTTATTAAAAATTTTTTTGATTAATATATACTCTTATATTCCAAATAGCTCTCCAGGACATTAATTCTTCTTGATACAAAGAAAAAAAAGCCCCATGTCAATAGCTCTTGGACTAATAACAACTGAAATAGAATAAAAAGAATAAAAAGGATGGTAAAGCAGTTGGATGTTAGTTATGCAGAGATGCAAGAGATCTTATTTTAGATTAATTTTTTTTCTTCTAAATCTGCTTTTCTATTAATCATCTTTGAAATATTGCTGTATAGGTCTGAATCCCCTTCAAAAGCAAGAAAGAGGCAAACCACCAAGTTGTATCAGAAAGATAAAAACACATAACTCACTGTTGATGTGATACTAGATATGTTAACTTACTGCTACTGCCAAAATTGCTGCTCCTTTGCCACAGAAAATTAAGTATGCAGAAACCCTGTCACATGTCTTTAATCAGTTTGATCATAATGCAGTTCTTCAGAAATTACAGCAAATCCACCTCTGCCATTTTGTCAGGCCACCATTACTTTGAGTTGTAGATGTAGTTTGTGCAAATTTCAACATGTTCGCATATTTGGCTTAATCTTTTGCTGTAACACTTCTTAATGCAGACTCAACTCCTGAGTTCTGAATACACCACAAGTTAAACCTCCTGTAAAGTTACTTTCATGTAGTTAATATAAAAATCAGTGATTACAGTATCAAAACCATGAAGTTTGCAATGATTCATAGACCAAAACTATGCAAAGTCCTTTCTGCTGTAAATAACAAGCCATAAATAAGCCTTTCACTCTGAGCTAGAATGATTTACTGTTTCCAGATATGAGAAGTCTACTTTCTTCTTACATCTAAAAGACTTGCTTCTAAAACAATCTCTACTTTACAGCAGTTTACACAAAACAATTATTTAGTTTCAAGTTTGGATAAATGGTGGCACTAGTCGATTTCAAAAGAAGGCTACACACCTTGCTGTTACCTTGAGTGAGTCCTGAAGTTTTCATGTATAACTGCACTTTGAATTCCTTAATCTTACACAAAGAAGATGAATTACTATTTTCTACTCATTCCGAGTATTTCAGCCACCTACCTATTTTGTTCAGAGTTTTTAATGTGAGTGACACCTCTTAAAGGAACACAAGAGCCATTTTTTCCACTTGTCCCTAACATTTTAAAAGGTTAACTTAACTGGAAAACCACATGAACATTTTTTTAGTACAGTTTCTTTATTTCATCCTGATCTCTTGTTTTGCATAAAAATCTTCAAACCTAAAAGATATATACATCTTCAAACCATTAATGAGGTCACCAGCTCACAGCATCATACTCCATACATTACTAAGCATACAGAAGCCCTCTCACTGTTCTGAAATGTATAAATCTGTAACTACCTCTGGAGAAAGTCCTTCAAACCCACACAGAGCGTAGCCTATGGACATATTTAGAATGAATATAACCAACAGTAAGATCTTTGAACACATGCAGAAAGGATAGGAAAACTAATGTTTTTTCTTATTTTGGACAACAATACAGTGAAGTCCTATTTTCTCGTATCATCACTCAAATGTTGAAAAAAGCATACATATTGAGACCTTTTATTTTTCCTTGTTTAGTTCAACAAGTGAATTGGGAAGCAATAAAAGTTACAGGAAGAGAAGTTATAAAGTCTGATCTCACAATTGCTTATCAGACCATTCTGGTAATTTGAAAAGTCACGGTAAATCTTCACAGATGCATGCTCGAACTGAAAGAATACAGCTCAAGATCTATTCCCTAAGTTGGGTCCATTTGCATCATATACTGATATTTACAGTTATTTCTATATCTCTCAAGACAAATGATAAACTCTTCTGTACTAAAATTGGCATTATCATAAAAGTTAATTTCAATGTTCAGCCTCTAACTTGCTATCTGAAATTTAAAAAATCAGACTTCAAAGCTGATGGGTGTATGGCAGTATTCTTCTTGTGGACCTGTAGAATGAACACACATCTGACATGACATTTTCTATTTTTTTTATTGCATCAATTATCAATTTTTCCTAGAAGCCACTACTTTGGCTGCTTTTCTTCAAACGGAAAACAAAGGCTAGGCTGTGTGGAACATATAACTTCTTGTGCCAGAAAGGTTGGAAAGTAAAAATGACAAGACAAAGCCATCTAAACATAAAATGCTTTTTTAAAGGTCCTATTGCTGTAGGTTTCTTGCTAAATTGTAACGCACCCTTTTATAACTCGTTGAAAGGAAAAATACCCTTATACTGTGAAATATGAGGCCACTCTCCACACAGGATTGCAGAACGATTAATCAAAAAATTTTGTAACATCTTATTTGTAGTTACTGAGCTGCTTGACAGTTTTGAACCCCAATCTGATGGATGAAAAAAAGGCAAGCTAGTTTTTTTCTCTTGTTGTTTGAGCACTTTCCCCTTCCTGGGTTTTACACAAATATTTCCACCAGAAGTTACTGAGGATGTATGAAAAGATTTACCTTTTGAATGAAGGAAAAGTGCACTCCACCAGCTGCATGCACACCATCTAGAAGTTCATGGGAATAAACCCAGCCTATTTAGTGCCATTATACAAATTACAAATTCTTATCTTAATGATAGGCTTTACTTAACATCAGGCAATTAGATCCTTGTGTCTGTTAAGAAATTAATACACTTTCCAACGGATAGGGGACTTTTGCCATCTTCAGTAACTTTTCTACATGTTTTCAGTGAATTTACTCTGTGGATTAGAGATCTTAGGGGAGAGAAGGTACTTCCCTTCCTCCGCCTCCATTGTTCTCTACCTTCAAAGCTTCTAACAAACAGCTCCAGAGCAGCTCAGTCTTTGTCTGGGAGTTTGGTAATTCACATCCGAAGTTTCTTTTCCCATTGCTAAAATATTAGAAAAGCAAGGTTTTTGAAAGCTTTCCACAGGATTAGCCAGAAAACAGACACAAAGTTAACAAAGGGCAGCTATCACCACAAAGTGTCAGGTTTGTTTACTGGAGCAGATCAGTATTTCCCCAAATCTTCAAAGTTTCGACTGTTTTGTTTAATAAACTGTTAAAAAAATGGCAAATGGGCTAAGTAAGGGGAACATAAGCGAAGATTGTTTAAAATAAGAAAACTCCACAGATAGATGGGTAGTTCAAATTCAGATTCTGTGGACGAACGGGAAAACTAAAACGTAGTGTGCACAAAAACTGCAATGGTATGTTCATGCACTGGAATACAGACATTATTATTTTAAGTAAATTTAATTGCTAACATACCTTTCTCTTTGTTTTCCTCAATCCTTCCTTAAAGTCTACTCTAGCAATTAACATAGGTCTCCGGATGGCTCACTGAAATATTTAAAGCTGAAGAACAAAAGGTTTATTTTAAAAATGAAAACCTTGGCTTGTACAACTCCAGACATGAATCTGCTTTCAATTACTGAAAGTATTTCCACTTCAGTGAAAAAGGATCAAATCTTCAACTACACCATCTTTAGGCAATGAATTTGATTATATTAAGCTTTAAGAATACAAGATGACTTTGTGACACAGCTGTATATTCCATGCGTATCGTGTATTAGGTATACAAAAAAGAAGGAGCTGGCACTTTAAATGAGAAGCAGACAGAAATGTGTCTGCTCACAGCAGCGCTGTACTTCCATACCAAAGCTCTGCTTTAGGGCTGGTTTTTTTTTCAGGTGCCCACATAAATGTCAAAGATTACACTAAGCTTTCAATGAAGGATTTTACAATCCCTTAGAAATGAATCTGGGCTGATTCTTCCCCCACACTTTTATTTGCATAATTTGCGCTGTTGTAAAGTTACATTTTTCTTTCTAGACTTTTGAACGAGCACAATCTCTCCCATATACCCCCCCAGTGCAGCAGGTATCGCATCCCCTAGTAAGCACGATTATCAGAAGCACTTTATACTTTTCCCATGATGGGAGCATAACAGAGTCGGGCGAGGGAGCTCGAAGGCTTCACTCCGCAGCGAGACGCTATACCTCAAACGCAAATTATGCAAAAACTTCTCATTTCTTACATCTCCGATTTCGCAAATCTCTCCTACCGCATCCCAGCCAGACACCGGGTCGGGCTCTTTCAGCAGCACGGCCAGACACAGGACGCGAGCGGTTCCCTCCCGGCTTAGCCACCCTCG
>WBNO01014854.1:11605-23017 GCA_013400575.1 Peucedramus taeniatus
CGGAGCCGCTGCCGCGGCGCTGTTCGTACGGCTCACGGGCAGCGCGGGGCCGCGGGCATCCACCGCAAAGCGGGGATTTCCCGAGACACAAAATAAACTCCCTGCCGCGCAAGGTAGTTGGGATATTAGCGTAAAGTACCTGCCTGCTCCCTCCCGTGCAAGCCGCCGCGGCAGCCGGGAGGCAGCGGGGGAGAGCGGCTCCGGTCGGTGCTGGCGGAAGGCGGGCTGGCGTCTGGCCGCGGCCGTGCCCGAGGAGCAGCGCGGCTGAGCAGACGGAGCGGGCCGGGACCAGAGCGCAGCTGTGAGCGCGCAGATGTGACACCGGCCCCCTCATCACGCACCACCTGGGCTTTAATTGAAAGAGAAACACCTCCCCCTCCATTTACCGCCGTAGGAGACAGTTTTTCTTCGTGTCTGTAGAGGCATGAATATAATACACTCTGCTTGCTTCAAAACACTCGGCAATCTATGATCAAGTCCTCTGCTAATGAAGCCTTTGGAGTTTCAGCTTGATCTGGATGCATCATAGCTGTCAGATAAAGATATCAAATAATAGATACAAAACACAGTATTCACAGGACTCTCCAATAATTTCTGAAATACTGTGGAGAGCGTGAAGAACTAGATGCCTACAGAATATGCAGATAACAGTGTACTCATTCGAAATAGAAAAGCCTATTTTTGGCTGGTAATCAAACTGAAGTTCATGCCTCTGTCCTTAGTAAAAGAACCAGAGTTTTAATATTATCTCTTTCTTTTTTTTTAGGTTTTTTTTTTTTTTTTTTTTTTTAACTACCTCCTTTTGGAACATGGAACACTCTTAAAATGTCCCTGGGAATGATATCTCCAACTTCATTCTTAACGTCACTCACTACACAAAGACCCTTCTGAGCTGGCTTAGAAAATGGAGGGGTACGTAGGAATTTCTACAAAACTTCTATTATGGTTTTCTTTTCACCCTGGACCTTTGCTAATAACAACTAACTTAACTCTCTCTCACCCTATTACAAGATCACTGGCTGACTCAGGCCAAGTTATCACAGCAGCTGCCCAGAAGCCACATTTTGCCAAAAATCAGATCAAGACATTGTTAATGATTATACAATACTTCCAGGGAAAATAATACCATTCCAGAATATGTTTTCAACGCTGTTCTGTAGAAGGCTGCAATAAAACCACATATTTCAGATGTATTATTCATAAGAAATTTAATACTACCCAAAAAGCTCACACAATTCCTATAGAAACAAAGACTATAGAGACTGAGATAGAAGAATTCTGTGAAACGGGGGGCAATAATGATCTGAGTAGTCAGGTCCTGATGAGGGTAGTCATGGCTGGCAGTGGGGAAAAGTCCTGAAAAAATGCACTAATACTACATCTTGACCTGAAGCTCTTCAAGTCAGATATGCAACACACTATGTGTGCTTTGACTGAGCACGAGGAAGAAACTTTATATAGTCACCATTGACAAACTCAGGTTTGGGGGCAGTTTGATAAAAATGGGAGGCTTTTTGCAATTCAAATTCTGGACAGACTCCTATCTGTGATAGCTACAAGACTAGCCAAGAAAAAGCCAGGAGATGAAATCATGAACTAATATAGTCAGTTTAAGGAAGCAAGTTTCTAGCAATTCCACAGCAGTGTTCATATTCTCAGCGTCTCTTCCAAGGGGTCTAGGTGCAATAAATGGTGTATTAGATAACACAAATACAATTTCCCAAACTGCTTGAATGGAGTACCTATGGATAAGCACTTTCTGCCATTGAAAAACCTACTAAGTAATTTATTACTTCAGGAATATATCCTTTCAGGTCTTAAAAGGAGGAGGAAAGGGAACTGGATGCTTAAGAGTCAGCTCGTGCAGAGCTTTTTATAGCACATTTGAATTTCTGCCCTCAGAGAGCACCTGTAATTGCACTCCCTCTAGATAAGACTGCCATGGACCTGTGAAAGAAGCAGAATACTGGGTCCTTCAAGAGCTACTATGGAAGAAATGACATATTTAGATAATCCCTATTTTTAAAGAAAACTATCCACGCCTATACGTTCTGTACTATTTTTCTACAAACATGTATCACTCTACATTCAGTTAATGAAGACTGCACCCTATCAAAAAATAGGACCTGGATGTCACTGCAGTGCATCCACTTTCTCCTTTTTCAGCCACCTGCAATGGAATTTTCCTTTGCTATGATGCCCCCTGTGCTGAGATTCCACTGTCCCATTAATGCCAGCACAAATGATTTATGAAATCTATTAGGAGCAACACTAAAGACATCTCAAACATAAATGTTTGCTTAGGAAAATATTTCTATGGAGTAGGCAAATGGGGGTTGAAGCAAACTCCAGCACAGATACCACACTTTATGCCAACATAGCTCATGGCCAAACAGTAGAAAGAAAGATCAAACAAAGCTTGGGGGTAGCTGGAGGGGCTGGGGGGAAGACTAGCATATGTGTTTCATTCATACAGAAAGGGAGAAGCACTTTAAAAAAAATATTTGATCAGAAGGATTATTGCAGTAAATTATGCAGAGCATTAGCCATTGAATTTGAACCCATCTTTAGTCTTTCTTTATTAATAACTCATTATAGTCCTTTTTCTTAATGTGGAATAAATTAGAGCCATGTTAATCCATGCAGCTATCTGCAGGTACATTTATCACTACTGTAGCCACTTTTACTCTCCTTTCTGGAAGCTGCATTTCCTGGGCAACAAACACTCATCCCCTGCTGAACTCAAGTCATGGTGGCCTTTTCAGGTCACCAGCAGGGTCACCTAAAAACTTACCTTTTTTTCTAAGAACTGAAAGGTACCTCACAGGTGGCCTTGACATATGTGAAAGAATTTCTCTTTCACTCTCACACTCTTTCTGTCATATTGCCACAATTTAGATCAGTGAAAAACAAGTGAGCTAGGGGCCTTGCTGGTATAAAAGGGTGAGGAACTGCCAACAGGATGTTCTTTGTGGGAACTCAAAGCTTTTGGAACTGATTCCTCTTCCCTGATCCAGAAGAGCTCAAATTTTATGGCCTTCATAGCATGTTGCATAGTTCGTATTTTTCCAGAGTGCCTGAAAACAGGAGAATTGTGAATGTGGTTAGTTTATGGAGGCAGGGCTGTGTTTCAGCTTTTAAACTGTCTGGTTTGCATTTGTCTGAGGAGGGAGGCCTATTGCAGCTTAGTCTCAATGATTAATTTTGATATTTGCATTTGAATTTGGTCAGATATTCAGGAATTTAAAGGCAGTAACAAACATACACTCTCTGATAAAGGTAAGTATCAGAGAACTGACACATTCCATCACTCATAGCTGATGCCTGGAAAGGACTTAGGAGGTTCCACTGGAGGTGACTCTGGGTAGTCATTAGATCAGAGTGGCCCAGGTACAAGTAGCTGTGCTCCTTGCATTACATAACACTTCAGTCCTTACTGTTACCTTCTCTGAGTGCCATCCTGCCAAAGCAGAAAGCTTTATTGTTCCTGTTTTTCACATGGCAAATGAAGGCACGAAGGTGACTTGTCAATACCACAAAAGTAGTACCATGAGGGAGGGTACTGAGGTATGATGCCTCAGATAGTCTTCTGGGGCCTACCCTAATCACTGAGCCTTTCTTCTCCTCATCAAAAGAATCATTTCAGCTATTTATCAACATTCATAATGATCAGTGACTTTTATTAAAAGGGAACAAACACCTTTTTGCCAAATACTCATTCACCTATTTGAATAATAGTAGCCTAAGTGCCCTGTTAAGACATCCTATCATAAATACTTAATTAGTGTTACAACCACTTCTACTGAGATGTTAGGTGTACTTTAAAGAGATAGGGCTGTCTGCATTGCAAAGAAGTAAAAATGGAGTATCCACCTAGAAGCAGAAGTTGCAAAGCATCAGTCTATCACTTTGGAAACCTGTTTTTCTTACAACCCTACAAAAAGACAGGGTATTAAGCTATGAAATTTAAACATTGCCTAAGAGAAAGATTTTTGTCAGATAAGGTATCATTTATAACAGCAACATATATTCTCATGTCTGTTTTACAAAACAGACTTGATCAAGCAAAATAGTTATAATATAGCTTTCCAGTTCTGGCTGGAAATGTATTTTTTTAAAAAAGGGGCAAATTCATGTCTAGAAATTAGTCTTAGGAATACTATCTGATATCAACAGGATTAGCAGTATAATGTGTTCCCATGAGAAAGCACATGTGCCCAAATGTATTTAATGGAGAACATCTTGTAGTTCTTAAGCATTTAAATAGTACGCCACACTGAATAGTTTTTTCTCACAAGTCAGGATTAAGATGGGCCATTTTTCATGCAATAATGATGCTGATTTAAATTAGAACAGACTAAGACCATAATGAGCTCACAGATTCAGTGTTCAAATCTGAAAACAATAAACGTTTTTTTCCTTTGTATGTTCAAATCTGAAAACAATAAACTTTTCTCCCTTTTCATTTACATAGATAAACTGTAACTCTATTTTTTATAACCCTTTCCAAGACTGCATTAAGAATTTTGCAGTTTCAGGTCATTATTTCTCTAAAAATGCAAGTGGAAATTGTAAGCAAGTAGATGTAACTGGGGTAGGGCAAGAGTTATAGCAAAAATACAGCCCTTTCAAGAAAGGGGATTGAATTATGACACATTTCTTGAATATAAGTGGGTATTATGTGGGGTTTTCTTCCTAAGAAGCAATCCAAAACTACCCAGTGTACATTTGTGATTTTTGAGGGCTGTAGATTCATATATTGAAGTAAATAATGTTCCTCTATTCCTTGTCAAATTTCCCAGCAAGCTCAATGCAGTGTGAGGCCAAGTATAAAATGCACAATATTTCTATTTATCAGCACCTAGATTTGTGCTCCCTAACAGCAGACTGCCCTGATTAGAAGAATCATCCCACTCTACACTAATTGGTCATATATAAAGGTATGGCAAAATACAAATTTACAGATGGAATACCTTGATCTCCAAAATCTGAAATATGAAAGACATAAATACTAATCATGATGATGCTTTTCATAATACTTATATAGTTCTTAGGTATTTTTTTACCCAAGTGTTCAAATATCTACAGTACCAGCCAGCCAGCCAGCCAGCAGAGAAAAAGGGCATATATACTTTGAATGATTAACACAGTTCTTGGAAACACAAAGCATACATGCTTTCCTTATCTTATAGTACAGCTAAGTGAAGAGGAGGAGAAGGATATTTTCATGGAAGTTCTGGGGAATTAGATGATGTACCAATGAGCCCTTTGAAAGAAATATTCCTCCCCCCCCCCAAAAAAAAAAAAAAAAGAAAAAGGTTAATGCTGTTTGTTTCAGAAGAACTGCTATATGAATAACAGTAATGAGATGAAGTGATAAAAAAATAATGCTCTAATGTTTTCATGTCATTTTACCTAATTCTTGAACAAAAGGTAGTAGTAGTTTAGGGAAAAGTTTAAACCCTTTACTAAAGAAAGAAAACTCCAATTGTAATCTGAACCTTATATCTCTCTACAAATCTGAAACCTTTTTCTACTTGCAAGACTCACTTCAACACATCATCAGGACCCTGAAAGATCCTCAAACACACAGTTGCATCCCTTCCTCCCTCAATTTATTGTGCTGCTTTCCCATTTCTCTCAGTAGCCTCTATCAGCAGCTGCTACTCACTGCTCTCCTCTGTAAGAGAAGGCAATGAAGCTGTTGCTACCCCAGCTAATGCTCTGAGCTGGAGACTGAGTGTCTAATCTTCATAATGAGCAGCTTCCAACTGACTAAGTTTTAGTTTACATTTAATACTTGGGTCCACAGCTCTAAATCCTTCTGGATTACTGGATTATTTTTTTAATTAAAAATTTACACTTTTTTCATAAAGAAAAAGAGGAAGATATTTACTGCAAATGAAAATGACATAAAAATGTAACTGGAAGAAAAAAGAGATCAATTTGGTATGTAAACTCATGAGATACAGGACATCTCTTAACAAAAAAGGTATGTATAGGCTGTTTGAAACAATCCATTTAGAGTAAAATAGTTTTCTATAGAGGTCTGTCAAAAAGAATTGGCTTTTGTGAATAAACTACCCTATTGTGAATCTCTTAGAACTGGTAAAGACCACCAGCAGGGCAATCCTATCAGTATAAGAGAATAAGTTTTAGAAAAACCACTCTACTCTTAATGATAAATCGAGAATTTTATACCTCTAGAAAATTTTAACTTGTATCCTGATCATAGTAAGAAAAAGAAAAAAAAAAGAAAAAAGGAAAAAAAGTGTTGAAGGTACTTCTTTGAAATTACATCTCTAAAAAGATATTTTAAAAACTGTGGCACACACACACAAAAAATCAATATCCGTGTGATTCTAACAAAAAAATATTTCACATATTTCTTGGAATAAGCATTATACTGATCATGACACAAACTATGTGGCTGGGACTGTGGGTTCAGCTGCTGCCGTCCATCTTCTATTTTGTCTTTGTATTACAGGAAAGATGACTGAAAACTTGCTATGTCATTTAGCAATTTCTAAAATTATGCCATTTAGAAATTTCTTTTTTGCTCAGTAGAAAGTAACCATTTATTTTCTCCTAATTACAGTTTCTCCTCGCTCCCTTTACATCATAACTCTTTGGGGAAAAAACCCAACCACTAGAGCAAATTTTCTTTTTACACAGTTGCTGCTTTGGCAAGCTCAAAAAAAAGTGTCATCCTTTGGGTAAGTCTGTCAAACAGATTTCTTACATACAGTTTGAGAATGTTCATCTAAAAGTACTCTATCTGCACTTCGGTATGCTTATATGACATTTATTGCCTTGGAAAGGTGGCATAAAAATTATTTCACACTCCTCTGACACCTGGTATGAGCCATACCTCTGCAAGTGGTCTATGTACAAAATGGCTATACAAATCATAAATGTAAAATAAAATTAATACTTTCCAAAATATTAAATTGGTTTTATATATATTGGAAAACCACCTTAGGCTGCTGTTAAGTAGACACCTTATTACATTTCCTTGGAGGAAAAAAACTGAGGTTTTCATAAGGCATAAGAATATGTACTTTGGGTTCATATGTACTTTGAGTCCACTCAGAACTGTGTACATAAACAAACCTCCCCATGGTAAACATTCTGGCAGAGGATGAATGCCTGGTGATAGGTGGGTTGTTAGGCAAAAGACTAAGTGCTGCAGGGCATCTAGAATTGCATTTATGGCACACCTTGAAGTGATTTGTTGGATATTGATTGTCCTAGAGAGAAGGTGATAATTTTCTACATTTTATCCAACACATCTAATATTTGCCAACATGCCAAACTGCTAATGATATGATTTTTCCCTGTATCAGCAGGTGTTGCATATTCAGAAACAGGCTATAGACACTTCTAAGAATTTAAAGTTATCATTTACTTAAAAGGGAAGAAGGGAAAAGAAGATATTTTTACTTAATATTTTGTGCTTACACACAGAGGATGAGGCTGTACCACAGGTCTTACAAGAAGCACTTGGGCTTGACTTTCTTAAAGCAAGGCTAGCCATTGCACAGATTTCCAGAACATAGTATGTTACATATAAATTACCACATACAATACTCCCAAAAGTCTTTCTCCCCACTTTCTTCCTAATACTCTATTTATTTGCTTGGCATGCCTCTGCATAGATGTCAGACTGCCATGGATCCATGTGTGTTCAACAGCTTCAGAAATCACAGTTTGGCTCTGTCAATCAGTTACTATTTTCACAGCAGCCAACTTTATCACTATCATTTCCTAATTCCATCATCTAAATGATTTTGTTAACTGCATTTCACTAAAGACCTTCCCACAAGCACTGCCAGATTTGCAAGCTCTGGTGTTATCTGCCAAGAGAAGGAACTCAAAGTCCAGCTGAATTCTCTCATAAAAGAGCCCTTAAAACATGAACAAGTGGAAGAATATTCAGCCTAAAATATTTCTCAAAGAAAATCAAGAAACTAAAAATAGTATGTATATACAGAGGGCATACAAAAGCTAATGGCATGACACAGGTTTTTGGAGTTCTGATGAATCAGTGCAAGTCACAGGAAAGACCTCCCCCTCCCCACTTTTCCCACCCACCATATGCTGACTTAAGAGCAAAGCATGCAAAGTGTAACCCTAAATGAAAAACTACATGGAAGACTGGAGCTGCATATAGCATTGATAATGCCAATGTGACTGAATCAATTCTGAGGCCAAAAATCTGAGGTCAGAGCCCAGCCTGCTAGAGGAGGATTCAAAGATAAGGACAATATTCAGTAAAAATGCAACTTTTATTGCAAAAATCCTGAAGATAATTGAATTTATAAAACCTATCCTGAAAATATAAAACCTATTGGTACCTGGGCAGATATAGCATAACCAGTGTTTCAGTGTCCACGTTTCTTTCTACAGCAGTGTTTCCTGAAGTATTTTTCCACATGCACTCAAGTTGCCTTTGCTTCTCCCTGCTATCAATTATACTGCAAGAAGAATAGTCAGCCTTTTCTCAAGAATCTGGATGTTCCCTTACTTTGGGATTACTCTTCCTTTCTTCCAGTTTCCTGGGGATGCTTGTGCTTCCTGAAAGCTGAAATTCTGATCTCACTGCATTTGCCTAGTATTTGGCTGGTAGGACCAAAAGAGTAGAAAAGTATGGAGAACAGCTTGTTCTTAAAATTGGATGGAAAATCTAGCAAAAAATGTTAATTTTTTTACAAGAAAGATCTCTAGTCCATATTTAAGGTCTCAATTCATTTTCTGTAGATATGTCATTCTCACATCTGTGTCTGCCACCTAGAGATGCAAATATTTTTTTCTACAACAGGGGTGATGTATACATACACAGTTCAGTCATTTATCTAGGCAAAGGCAGTGATTGTTGAAAAATGAACTTCAGGAATTGCTGCCATCAGTTCATCCCTCCCCTGAATTGCCCTTCCCCATCTCATCCACCTACCTTGGCAATAACGTAGCGGGGGGGATACAGAAAGTCTCCAGTCGAGCTCTGTGCTGAAGAGCAGAGCACTGACACTGGAACTCATTTTGAGACAGGCCCTCAAATGTGGTATACCAGAATCCTGGTGTTGGAAATCCTTTTTTCTGCTTATGTGGGCCTCCCAGAAATTCTTCTGAGATTTCCCAGGAGTCAGTGCTTCCTGCAGCTGGACCACAGGCACTGGAAAAAATACTCCAAGGGCTATGTTGAGATACAGTGGCACTTGCTGTGATTGTAGGGGAAATGCAAAGTGGACTTATTCCAGAAAGAATTCCACTGGTTGTGGTTTTCAGTCCTCAGGACTGAAACAAGTACACCAAGTATACTTGAAAAGGGATTTGTTGCTATCCATGTTACTCAGGACAGCTAGCTGGAGAGTGCTTAGGAATGTAACTACATGATTTCAATACTTCATCTAAAACTATTACACTCTAAAGCCTGGCACAAGAATTTATCAACTAAAGTCCATCAGTATTCTTTGCCTTTTTTTTGTGAACACTCATACTAACATCCAGCACAAGGGTCACATTGCTGTTTAAAACCCTCCTGTACTAAAGTAAACACACCTGACACTGATAGATTTCCTGAACTACCTTAAGGCAGAAGCCATTTCACAGATGGAAGAAAAAAAAAAGATGGGCAAAGGAAAAACTGCTTGAGAGAGAGAATTTGACTTCAGGTTTTCTAAATTCTATCATCTATATTTCATTCTGGAAAATTCTCCAATTAATAGAGATATTTTCACTACTGTAATAGCTTTTCTCCCCCCTGAAGCATTCAGAAATTGATAAAGTTGGACCTTCTGGTTTGCTGCAAATATTTGCATGCTGATTAAACAAGTTAAAAACATGTCCCACTACAGAGGAAGAAGTGGTAGGAAGAGAGTATTTTAAAAGTTAACAAAACCATCCAAGAAAATCTATCATATGAAACAGTGTCTGAAAATCTGAAACTCTTAGTGGTGAATGTGTAACTCCCCCTAATGGATGCATATTTGAATTTATCTTAAAAGAAAATGTCAATAACTGTAAATCCTCATGCTAGAAATATCACCGTTATATCACATTCACCTTTCTGGCTTTTTAAGGGATCTCTTAAGGTATGCATCTGTGACTTACAATAAACATTAAACTACTATTAGCATAACTTTATTTTCTTAGTGAGTTTTATTACATAAAGTCTTAAATATATGTGCCTTTCAGCATATTTCTAAGGTACACACTCAGTAGCTATTAGAATTCCCTTAAATTATCTTCTATCAGTCATTTCAACTTCTGTTTTAACGAAATGTTTTCCTGTTTCTTAAAAAGTCAGCAAATTGCAATAAAAATGACAGTGACAGGCCACAGTGGTTTGGATTCTGTGGTATAAAGAAACACTTCATATATGCACAGCTGCTGGTAATGAATGCAGCATGTCTGAGGCCTAATCTTGGACAATTTCCTACATTTCTGACTGCAGTCTCCTTGGCAAAATTTCCGAGACCTTATTATCTATATATCCCAGTATTTCAGCCAAAACTTTTCAATACAAGAGTTCAGCACTGTGCACTGGCTTTCAATAGTCTGTCCTCTCAGTTAACAACATTTTAGGAGTCTTTGCCCTAAGTCTCTTCTAACAACGATTTTTATTTTTCTTTTTTAAGAAGCATTGTGTTCTATACTACCACCCTGTTAAGATACAGCAGACAGATTAAATTTCTAGATAATACAATTCCTGCTCGTGAAAGATGCCAGAGTTACAGCATCAGACACTAAAATTACATTTGTCCACCACCCAGCTACAGTAACAGCAGCAGCAGCAGTGGGGTTGTTTTCAGAACTCTCAGATTTAAGCTACTGAAACATCAAGGGTAAGTGAATAGCTCTAGAGGTTGCTCTGCCAAGACTCCAGATAAGCCTGGATGTTGCTATAATTGGTCTGGTGATACTGTAACCAAGTGGTGCAAGTAGGGCTGAGATTAAATGCTGGATTCTGCACAGGTCACACTTGCTGAAGGAAGCAGTGAGCCGAGCTCCTCATAGTGGGGAGAGACTCTACATCTTACTCCACTCCCCAAACCAGTCATAATCTAAACACAGGTTTCCTCTTAATGCAGCCAAATGCAAAGAAAAATGCAGCAGTCTGAAATAAAGCTATGGGTGTAATCCCAAGTGACTTTTCCTAGGTTTTTATTGTGTATTGGAAAGGAAGTTTAATAAAGCTGGTGTTGTTCTTTTTCAGTTGTTCAGTTTAAACGGGACTTATATATTTTCTGTTTTTCTTTGCAGGAAGTAGTTCTTAGCAAAATATGCTCTTAAATAGGACTTACCCAGCTGTCAAATTCTACTCTGTAATGCCAACAGAGTGAGATTCAAAACGATGGATGAACATATTGTTACAATAATTACATTTTAAGGCAAAGATAGACATGTTCTTGT
>WBNO01014855.1:0-13690 GCA_013400575.1 Peucedramus taeniatus
TTTTTTTTCCCATACAGAGGATCAACGACACCACCCAGCTTGGTGTCATACACAAACTTACTAAGGGTGAACTCAATACCACTCACTCTCTCATGTAGAAATCTTTTATTTGATCTCTTTTTTTCCTCATATTTTAATTTCTGCTTCCTCAGTCTAACCTGTCTGTTATAGTCTGGATTTCTTTTAAAATGTTAAGGTTGTTTTAGGACATCCATCCTCAGGGATGTTCAAGAATGCCTACTGCGGGAGGTTTTCAAGGATCAAATATAGCATTCACCATACTAAATCCTGATGATTTACAAGACTATAAGTAAATTGTACTATTTTAGGAAGTAGGTAACTGCAGGAATCCAAATACTATTTTGTGTGATTATATAAATTAAAATTGTGTCATTTTAACCAAGCATTATGGAGCTATTTTATTTAACTCTTTTTGTGTCATGCAATTTTTGAGCTACATTGTACAACCTTGATTCAGGTTGATTCAACACTAATTCAGCAGCATAGTCTCATTTTACTCATCCATGAAGCTTCCTTGGCTTGAAAGGATGTACTCAACTAGTAAAGAATTTGACAGCAAAAGGGTTACACTCTCCAGTCCTTTGGCAAAGCTGTTTCAGTTTAGATTTTTCTGTAATGAAAAAATACATTCTTTTTGTGACACTTTAACTGATGGTATTTATTAGTGGGCTTCTACTTTATGCTACTTTGTGCAGTTGGGGAATACTTTATATTAATAACAATTGTAATAATACAGAATGGTGTTGTGTGCTTGGGGATCCATATTATGTATTCTCTGGGAAACAAATTGTGGACAGGATGGAGTCTCTCCTTAGAAAGCACTTGAGCAAATGGTGAAAAATGCTGCATTCTGGAAATAAATACAAAGCAGGTGGATGGGGCAGCAGGAAGCCATATTGAGGAGAAATGGGCAGCTTCAGTCTCTTATTGCATATTCATCAACTCCACCTGTTTATGTAAATGACAGACAGATATTAATAAGTGAGTGGAAAGACTGACTTCCAATTTAAACAAAGATGCTCTTCTGAAGCTGTATATGAAATTTCCAATTGTTACTGGTAAAGATCTCTGATATTCCTACAAAACATTTTTTTTTTAAGAAGAAGAAGCATGACTGCATTGTGAAGGTAAACACTAAGCTATGGAAATAATACTCTGCTGAAGCCTAGTTAAAGATCCTGTTGCTTTTTACTCTTGGCCACATTTCTCCCTTCCTTTTGCCAGGGGCAATCTGTGATGAAATTTAGTAGGGGTGATGATATTTAACTTGTTACCACCAGTGATCTGATTGCCTTTCAAGCCTTTCCTAATCTGCATATGCACTGCATGAGTTGTATTCTTCCTGGCACAAACTTTTAGAGCAGCTGAAGCACTGGTTTCCTGAATGCTGGTATCTCAGATTAGATTTAACTGTGCTCTGTTTACATTTAGAATTATGCTTTATCATTAGTCAATTAAACCAGCAGACATGGATTAGAACTCTGTATATATGTCAATTTGTCCACACAGTACAGTCATTTTGTTTGTCAGCTGGTAAATGGTTTATTCCATTACTCACCTGAGACACCTGCTTTGCCAGTTAATCAGACAGTCATTTTGTATTAGTTTTTAAGAAACAGACAGTTCTTTCAACTTTAGTTAATCTGAGTTGTTTGCTTAGAAATTTTTCTAGTAACAGATACTAGAGTTTTCTTGGAGATTTATCCCACACCTAATTAAGATGCTTTAGGATTCATTTCTCAAGGCTGAAACACAAACAGCTCTACATCAAAGATACCTTCTGGGGGAAAATAAGGCCAAATTCCACTTACTCAGCTGAAATAATGACTTACTAGTAACTTGGTCTGGCAGAGAAATAAAATGGGCTTAATTCTCTCAGAGTCTGAAATCAAGTGTTTCTGTTGTCTAGAGCCATGTTATTAATTACCCTAAACCAGTAATATTAAAAAAAAAAGCAAACCGGTCTATAAGTCATCTTAAAAACCCTCAAATGAAACCATGAATAAAAGGACAACAACAAATTTGTCTTTTCTGATTGGTCCTCTAGCCAAGACTTAGAGACTTCAGTGTTTAGTAAGGCATTAAACCACAACCCTGAAGTCAGTTCTAATCCCATGCCTGTGCCAGCCTTACCTGACTCATCCCAAGTAAATTGTACCACCCAGCCTCTTGCCCCATAAATGAATTACATGACTGAGGAAGTAAGATCAGTCTGCACAACTGGGAAATTTCTTAGGTATTTGAGAAGGAATTCAAACATGCACCATCAGAAGGAGAAAGAGTGAATAATAGAAGAAGGAAAACACATTTATTCTGCCCCCACAGGCAGATGCACTCAAGGACAGATGAAGTTCTTGTGGAAATTTACTATTCTCTAAAAGAGGAAAGCATCAGTTTTTTCTTAAACACCACTAAAGTTCCAGGGGAGTCCTTGAATTAAGCATATATTTTGTCATTTACAGAAACTATATCAATTATACAGATAAAAATAGTTAATGAGCACTGAGGGTGGGATTCCTTTTTATATCAGTTTCTCCAATAACTTCTTTCTTGTTAGGGCTAATGTTATGAGACTTTCACAGAAACTATATGTAAAATAAGTAGGAATCTTGTCTGAACTTCATGACTAAGATCAAACCTTAAATATCCCCTTCCCTTGAAGAATAGTATCTAAAACGACTCAGTGATTCGTTTTTACTAGTCAGGAAATTAGTTATTGCATCATGATGTACTGCCATCAATCATTATCTAAATGAAGCTGGGTCTCTTTTATTTTTCCCTGAAGTCTACTTCTATTGCTTAAAACAATATTATATATCACATTAACACAGCACCTTTTCTCAGTGAGCATGTCAAAGTCACGTGCATATCTTGCATACAGAATATTTAATCAAATGAAGATATCCACCTTTTGAAAGTGAGGAAAGGTTTAGGAGGCATACATCAATGTTAATAACATTTGAAAAGTGAAGCTAAGAAGAATACCCTGTCAAATGGGAAGTATAAGAAAATTTAAAGCATTCAATTGGGTTACAAGTTAGTAGAATTCATGGGTTTATGAAAAATTATATGAGATTTCTTACCAAGACAATTGATAGACTTTCTTTCAATTTGCTTCCAAAAGTAAAATACCTTAGAATTTTTTTTTTTTTTTTTTTTTGCTATTGTTATTGTTATTATTAAAAATATTGTCCTAGGTATTGCATTGTGGTCTTTGAATATGAGAAGAAATAGTGCCACATCTGATAAATTACAAGGTAACTCTCTATTTCAATTTCTGCTTGATGATCCTAAGTCTAAAACAGAAGAAATGTCATTGTTTCTACCTGGACATGCAAGTCTAAGCATATTCATGTTTTTCTCAATGTTTCTGAAAGGCTTTCACAAAACTTCATTTTCTGGCAAGTACAGAAATAGAAAAGTTACCCACTGGTCAACTTTTCAGGCTGGGTCAACTTGAAAGGGATGACAGTGGCCATCTGGTCCAACCTCCCTGCTCAAGCAGGGAGCACATTGCGCAGGATCGCATCCAGACATTTCTTGAATAATTCCTGTGAGGGAGACTTCACACCCTCTCTGGGCAACCTGTCCCAGTACTCACCCACACAGTAAAGAAATTCTTCCTCATATTCAGGTGGAACTTCCTGTGCATCAGTTTCTGCCCACTGCTTCTTGTTTTATTCCTTGGAACCACCAAGAAGACCTTGACTCCATTCTCTTGGCAGCTTCCCATTAGATACTTACAGACATTGATGGGTTCACCTCAAAATCACCACTTCTTGAGACTGAACTGATCCAACTCTCTCAGCCTTTCCTCACAGGATATGTTCTCCAGTCTCTGAATCATCTCTGTTGTCCTCAACTGGCCTTGCTCCAGGAGCTCCATATCTCTCATTTTTAGGAGCCCAGAATTAGACACAGCACTCCAGATGTGGCCTCACTAGGGCTGAGTAGAGAGGGAGGATCACCTCCTGCATTCATTGGCATCAAGATTGCATTCTCCCCATGCAAAGCAATTCCCTGCCAGTATTAATGACCTGAGAAGTTTAACCCTTCTGAGCTCACATAAGTGGCAGGCAGCTGTAAGCATATCTTTGTTAGCCATGCAAGCCAGACACATCTGCCAAGACCATGCATACCCATGTAACTTTGCTTATGGTAAGAAAAAGAATTCTGGACATTGACAGTCTGAGACATTGTGAGACCAACTACCTTCTGCAATTTGCAATGCATTTATATTACTTATCAGAAGTCAGTTTTTCATATGAATAAATTTCTATACTCTCAAGACTAATCTATTACTTCCTTCTTTGTTTAGAGGATGTTACATTCCTTTTTCAAGAGGCTTATCTCAGGATATATTATGTCACATCTCCTGGTTAGATGGCATGGAAACACTTCAGTTTTATAGATTTGGGTTTCCTTAAAGCTCCAAAGGTGACTGAAGAGTTTTTTTTTCTGGTTGGTTTTGGGTTTTGCTTTATATTACTCAGGAAACATATTTTCAGTTGATCCTTTATTTAAGATCGTTTCCCCCCCCCCCAGTTTATAACTTTCTGCTGGATTTTCCTCTGGTTGTGGCTGATTTTTTACTAGATCATCTCGAAAACATTCACTTAATTTGATTTGTACTTTCCAGTCTCACTTTAAACAGAGATATGCAAAACATTTCTCCTTTGAATTTTTTCCATATCTATAAAATTTTATTTTTTATTGTTATTGCTGTAATTTAAGTTCTGAGTCAGCTTTAAATTAAAATATTTTAAACTTGGAAGGAGATGAAAAAGGAAAAAATATAACCCTTTCCTACTTAATTTAATTTTTTAGCATATGTAGCAAACTCTGTGTAGAATCCAAGTCCAATGTTTCAGCAAGCACCATAATGAGACTTTCTGTCCAAATGGAGTCATAATATTTTGTTCTTTTTATTTCTGGCTCAGTAAACCTGAAAATAAATAACTAGTTTTGAAATACAGAAAACAGTCTTTGGATTGAATGAGCTTTTTAAAGTCTTTTTTCTGTCATGACTAACTATACTTTTCTAGCATGGATCTTTTCCTAACATAATTAGTGAAAAAGTATTTTATATGTTTTATTATTAAAAAGGAGATATTCATATTGTTTTCAAAGAAAGAAGAGAGAAAATATTTATTATTTAAAAAACCTAATTTTTCAAAGCTTGAACTTGTATAAGTAAATGATTGTGCCAAAAACTATTCTTTAATATTCTCCCTGGCCATAAATCTCAGCAATTTTTGATGTAGACTAATGAAGTAAGGAGATAAAGATTTTATGAAAATCACTAATACTATCTGTACAGAAAATTAAAAACTTTCTTTCTTTTTTTCTCTTTGAACACACAAAAGAGGAAAAGTTTACCAATACCACTGTTTTTTTAGACTGGCAATGAGCAATCTAAAGCAGATGGAAATAGATAAAAATGTCCCCTCCATTGATCTATTGAAGGATCTAGACAGGGGAGAGCAGGTGGTTTAGTTTGGCTTGGTTGGCTTTGGGGTTCTTCTAAAGCCCAGGCTGCCAACATCTGTCCAGCATGTGACACCCACATTCAGATTTCCCAGAGTCAATTCAGCCCTCATCTGAGTCTGCTTGTACTTCCCATCTGACCTTACAGCAGGCTCCATCCAAGCCTTTGCAGGGAAGTCATCACAGCATCTCCAAGAGGGAATCAGAAATTGCTTATTGCACCCACAAAGCAGACTAATGACTAAGGTTTGATAAAGACTTCATGGATACAGGAGCTGTGTTAGCAGTCAAAACTAGCCATGAATACATTCCTGTGGATAAGTGATATGCAAATTTGTCTAACCTGGCCTGGAGCACTTCTTTTGAGGTGCGTGCATAGCATGATAAGCAGGGAATGGCTGATAAAAGCGATCTTACAGAAACTTATAAAAGGACATCTGTCTTCATTCAGCTCAGGATTAGGTAGAAAAACACAATTTCACATGAATGTCAAAACCAAAACTAAAATAATTAATAAACTGAATGTTTCTACAGATGGTCAGAGCACCCATAATTACAGAGAAAACAGAAAGAATAAGAAAGAACTATTAGAAAAACTCCCATACTTATAGACTCAATATTGCCACAATCCAAATACTTGGCAACCTATCCCTGTCCTACTCTCATCCCTAGTAGGGAGTTCATTTGCCATCTCTCCTCTAACATCTTTCCCTGATGCATGTCACAAAAGATGAAATGATGCCAGCCTGCATGGTTCATACATCTGAGCATCAAATAATCAGTACTGTACAACCATAATCATAGATGCTTCTGGAAGGGAGTCTAGAGGTTATATAACACATCAGACTGTTAAAAGAACCCCCTGCCCATCCCACCCCCCACCCCCCTAGAATCAAAAATTAATAAGAAATAGGAACTCTGACTTTTCTGATGGATAATTAAACTTTTTAAGAAATAAACATAAACACTTCCTTAAGCTTGCAGTTTTCTACAAATCTCCTCTTTTTAGGGCCTTAAAAATGTCTTTCATTACATCTAGAGTTTATGTCTGCTGATATTTATTTAAGATCAAGTGGGAGAAAAAGTGGACATTATGCCACGAGTAACAGATTGCATGAGTTTTTTCCAGCTCTTGTCTACCACTGACAATGTGTTGGTGGTTTTTGATTGTCATATCAGTAACAGTGATCTTAATAGAAGAACAGGTACTATTCATTTTAATTGATCTCCTCTTGATCTTTTGCTTTTCTGTCTATTTTTCTGCTGAACCCATCACTTGGTCCTAAGGTGCCTACATACAGCATGTGATCAATAGAAAAATACTTCTGTTTTGGGAAGAGGCCTGTAAAGCCATTTTATAACCCCACTTGTGTTTATTTCTCTAGAATCATCTGAGATGTTACATACAAACCTGGCAACCTGTGGCAACCTACTCAGAAGGTAAGAATTCCCCTGGATATTGAATCAAATTGAGAAAGAAAATGAGTGAAAATTTGGAATTTTAAGGCTGCAGAGAGAGCTTACAATGCTATAATATATTTAAATTAAATATACAGTACCTGTTTGCAGTATCTGTGGTGGTTTACCACCAGCTGGGATTTAAACTCCAAATAAGACCCTCTCCTTCCCACCACCCCACTCTGGTGAGAGACTGCAAAGGCAGAGACTATGGGTTGAGACAACAATTTTCTGAAAGCCAACAGCAATGGAATAAGAAACTCACAGCAACAGCAAAAATATTAACAACAAAAGAACACAAAAAAGAAGGTGCTTTTCACACAAATGGTGTTCACCACTTTGACTAAGTTCTGCAAGGCTGCTGAGAGAAACACAAGATCTCAAGTGCTCCTGTGGATAGCGATTCCCATCCCCAAGCTCCAGACAATGACAAACAATGATGGATGAAGCCCCAGAGAGCTGGATCATCCACGCTGCACGGCGCCGCTGCTTTGGAGTGCTCTGCTTGGCTGGACTCATTCTCAGCTCAGGCTTCGCTCTTCTCACCTTGGTTTGCCACTGTGTTTTTTTCTGGAGCTGTGTACTGGAGCTGCATCTTGGATGGATTTTCTGCATCTCAGAGCCACATCTCGGAGGAATGGGAGGGCTGGGTGGCAGCAGTGCAGGGACAGAGTCTGCAGTGCTGGTCCTGAGAGCCCACGGTGCTACCACAGTTACCCTTCCTGATCAAGAGGGGGAATAAAATGCTGCACCTCTGGGGATAGGTTCCTTAGTTCATGCCTCCAAAATCATTGCTCCCAGCTATGAGGTAAGTGGCATAGGACAGCAATCTAGCCGTGCCCACATAGCTTTAAACTCCACCCCCAGTGAGCAAACCTAGGCATCTGAATGCGACTTATTGAATATGTAAGGCTTGTTCTTGTCCCAGTATTAGCAATCTCACACCAAAAGTCTGCAAAACCAATATTTATCTTATGAAAAGGGGTCTACTACTAGGCCTCTCATACAGTTCAGTTTCCACACATAGCCATTGACATTAGAGACAAGCAGTAAGGTTCAGATGGAATAGGATGTGCTTAATCCAAAGTCATGAAATAATTTTGACACTGCAACCCCCCAGAGTATGACTAACAAAAATAATTTAAATTTCTCCTGGTTAAGTATACAGGCCTTGCAACTATTAGGAAGGAATGACCTGAAACTACTGCATTTAGCCTTTCTCTCTCTGACCTGTTATCAGAGTTAAAATGAGGTAATAAAAAGTCAAGAGTGGAGTTCATTTGTGCTCAGCCATTGGGCAGAGTATATCAGCTGCTTTTCTGCAGTGAACTGCCTGGTTGGAAGTAGAAGCTAAGGCAGAAATGGCAATTTTCTTTTTTTTTTTTTAACCCATTTTTTTTTCAACATTTCCTGACTGTTTTAAGGATACTTGCTGGATTCACCCTGGATGTCCACTATTACTCCCTCCTTTCTCTTAAAGCACAAAACTGATCATTTCAAAACTAGGATTTAGATTTAAAACATGAATTAATTACTATATTACAGAAACCTCAGCTTTGCCTAAGGCTGTTTTCCAGCAGTTATTAACTTCACTCAAATTTAAAAACGTTCTTGGTTTGCATTTTCTTTGGTGACTTAGCTCTTCTTGGAAAAGTAGGTTCGTACCAAGAAAAACTGTTTTGTATTGCCCAGTCACATGCCTAATCCTTGCTCAGGAACATTACATTAGGATCAAAGTGAGACAGCAGAAAGAGAACAAGTCAGAGAAAAGATGTGCATCTTCTAATTACAAGGGGATGGTAAATAAAATTTCCTTCTAAGTAGCTGGGACACTATTATAGATTGTTTTATTAAAGAGACATAAGTGTAAACATTTTAAGGGGAGCTGGAGCATTCAGAAGTCAAAAGGTATCTGAGAAATCATATTGGTGAATCTGAGGCCTGTCTCTTTTCACCCTTTGATACTGCTGTTTAGTTAGCTTGCTGTCTTCCTTCTGTTATTAAAGTAACTAAGAGGTGAAAATGTACTTTTCACAATGCTTAGTCTTCTTTCTCTCTCCTCATGCATTGCATGTAGGGGTAGATTTTATTTAGGAGTAATGGGCTTAGCCCCCACAAGAAATTTATATCCTTTGCCTCTGAGTTTTAATTCACTCTTGCAGAAGCATTAGAGCTGCTGCTGCCTGCAGGCATATTTAGCTTCATTTTCACCAGTGTACTAACTCTTGAATCCCTGTAGTCCTTCTTCCCCTCATTACTCTGTGTTTCTCTTCTACAGCTGGTTTCAAAACTGCTGGGTTATGCATAATGATATGAGTCCCTTCCTCCTGGAAAACTGGGTCACTGGGATGTAAAATGAGTCTCTTCTACTCTTATGAAAACTGCTCATGTTGAGAAATACAGCACAGTTACTTTAAAACATTTGTTTATGGTAAACAGGATGGAAGCCTGCATTTTTATTAGTTCTGCTCTTGTCCTGTATCCCAGTCACACTTCCTTCTCCCTAACTCTTATTTGTGTGTAGCAGAATCTGCACAACTGTAATGCAGTATTTTGGTAGCAACCACAACATATCTTTAGTTGTAATTTTAGGTTAATGGGAAATGTAGCAGGTAAGGAAATTCTGGTCAGCCCAATTACTATTGAGGTGAGACTTCAAGAAAAAAGGGTTCTCTGCACGCCTTATCTGGCTACATGTTAACAAATATATATATGTATATTTGTGTATGTGTGTGGGTATATAAACCTATGTATATAAAACTGAGAAGTTCCTTGAACGGAGAATTTTTAACTTGTTTCAGACTGTCACCATGATAGCAGAAGGACCCTAAGATTAAAGAAAAATCTTATTCAAAGTAAATATTTTTGTCCTTTTGTGTCTATTTCCTTATAATTCACACTGTAAAATCATCCCATGCTGAGTCCATCCAATGCTCCAGGGCAGCAGTCAGCTCGTATTCTACTTAAGAGTTTCTGAGGTAGTTAGAAACACTGGCACTGCAGATTTCAGTCTGGCTCAGCACTGCAAAAGCTTTAAGCACAAATAGTCTTGAAAACATTATTTTCTTGCATTTAAAAATAGTTTTAGTTTGTAAATCATGTAAGTCTCATAGCATACCATGAACAATGAAGAAAGAATGCCTGGAAAGCTAATAAACAGCACATCTAGAAAACCTACTGTTCCTGAAACATGATTCCCACTGCTGTATATTTACAATGGTTTTACCTCTTTCTTGTACTTTTTAGAACACATGATCTTTTAATCGATACCAAGACTCTCCAATGACAGAATTATCTCTGCTCTAAATTACAATCTGATTATTGCATGGGTCAGAACTTCTTCACTTACCAACATAAATACTAGCACATAACTCTCTGTGCATATTAAGAGGGCTTTTCCTGTAAAGCTTATTAAATCATGTAACTTGAGAAGCAAAATAACTGCTTTAACAGTTCTGCTCTCTAATACAAGACAGAAAATCCTTTCTCTCACATTCTTCAGCTTCCAAGAAAAACCTATTAATAGTTAAAATACAGTAATTTTTATAAGATATATAGTTGTATGGTCAGTTGTTGTGTCAGTGGCTGTTTTACAGTAGGAGAAATTCCAAGGAATTTCATAATACTCAGTTATGAAGTAATCTAAAAAAAGAAATTTTCCTGCTAACTTCATAAATCTGTCATTTATTTGTGGCTTAAGAAAAGACAGAAGAAAAGACAAATTATTCAGTAATTTTAAAAGAATTAGTGGCACTAGGATATTCACCATAAAATCTTGTACTTTCTTTTAATTTGCAAAGCTTTTAGGAGCTACTGTTGATAGGTCTTGCTCCAGAATTTGCTTCTACTATTGTCATAATCAAAGCTCTTCTCTCTACTGTGGTTGAATGCTGAAACATTTTATCTTTCCTTCTGCTCCAGCTAGGGGTTGCCTTCTCTTAAGCATTTGACTAATATAAAGAATCTGTCTCTTAAAGAAAGGTTTTATGAAAGTGCGTATTGTTGCTTCATAACCTCTAAGCCTTAGCTACTGTAAGTTTAATAAAAGAAAATGTGGGAAAATTACTGATAAAGGTAAATTTAAGCTATGTTTACAGCTCAGCATGTAGTCATCTTCATTCACAATGCTTTTGCCTTACCTACCTGAACTTTGCAAGAAGTTAGCTGTAATGTTACTTGAAGAATTGCGGGGTTGATTTGTTGTCATCTCAAATTTCCAATGCAAGTTGGATGAACAGGAATGGTGCTCTAATTGATGCCTGCTACTCTGAAGAAATGGTTTACATGCCAGGAATCATCAACTGAAGGGCCGTGCTGTTATTTTTCCTAAAATAGTTGAAGGGAAAACCAAAAAGAACTAATATTCTTTATAAAGTTTTAGTGAAATTGCAAGGGTTTGAGCTAATTTTACAGTGACTAGTGAGAGTTTCTCCTCCCCTCTAAAATAGTATGAGAGAACTGATAGACACTTCTGGTTAAGATGTCATCTAAATGTGCAGTGACATCAGTGTCTAAGGGATCTAGTTTCAGTGATTTCTCACTTGCTAGAAATTCTGACTTTGCTAAAAGAATTAAAAGTTCTTAAGTGCTTTGCAACTTCATGGGAAGGGTTGTATGTGTAACATGGGAGATTTTGACTTACATTACGATTCTTGTCAGTATAAATTGAAATGTGGAATATTGTATCTGCCATGTATCTGAATCCTGTGCTCTTAGCATAAGGGTGTATATATATATATTTTTTTTTTTTTTAATGAGTGGAAAATCTCATGGGAAAATCAATGCACTGAGTTTTAATTTTCACTTAAATGTTTTTTAAATCTTGCTTTTATTCCATTCTGTAATTTAAAAAATATCAAAATCTTGAATGTTACTACAAGACAGAACTGGCAGCTTCTGCAAAGCTCTAATCTGGCATATTCTGTTTAAATTATGTGCAGAGGCTGAATAGTTTGGCAATAATAATCACAGAATTTTTATGGAACCAATATCTTTATCTGCAGATATTTCCCAACAGTAAACCATGTTTAGACCCTTAACTGTATACCAGTCTCCTGAGAAGAGTCCACGATTTATAAAACATTCATAATATAAAATTATGCATATGCTTATTATAGAGAATATGATTTAACCAGAAAAATAAATGTTATGTTTTCTAACATAACATTTTTCTATGTTATTTCTATTTTTTCTATGTTAACTAAGCATGTTGATAAAAGTATAAACATAGTTTAGCTTTCTATTTGGCAACATCCTTTATTACTCAGTTGACTGATAGGTACAATGACATATTGGAACTTGCTACAGTTTCTCACTGCATCTGACTGAATGTGAGGAGGCTTAGCCAGGTTGAAAAAGTATTATAGTTATAATCCATTCAACTTTAGTATTTGATTGCTTGGGTTTAATGTCCCAATTGAATCTTATTTATAAGGTAAACAGGATATAATATAGAAACAGGAAAAACATGTATTTCATATACAGAAAAATGGGATAAATGTTAAATAAACAAATGAGATAAATAGTATTTGTGCTCAGGCTAAATGCATCCTAAACATTTTCTTAATAACCAGACCTCTCAACAGAGGGCACACCATCTGGGAAGTAGGAGAAGAAGCTCCTAGGGTGGAGTTGAGTGCTGAAAGGAATAAGGGTTCAGACTTCCAAAGTGTTGCAAAGAACCCCCCTCCTGGAAGTCCTAGAGGAAATGGGGGAGATGTTCATCACCTGAGTTCAGCACTGGAGAAAGTTGTTCTGAAAGGATATGTCAGAGATAGACATGTGGTGATTTATAAATGTTTTATATCTATTTAGTCTCCTTGAATTTCCTGTTATTTTGCAATGCTAAATGTTTTAGTTTATGTTCTGATGAAATCAAATCCAATTTAAAGACTCTCCCTGAAGAGGCAATTTCATCATAAGTATTTCTGTCTTTTGTTACATGCTGGAACCCAGATTCACATTCCCATTTTGTGGATGAGACTGTCCTTTATTGTGGAGTAATACCAGTGTAGCTAAGAACGAGGAAGGAAGGAATCATCATTCTCCTTCCTTGTACTCGCTTATTATGTTCATGCCTTGGGCAGTTACTAAAATCATTATCTAATAAATGTCATAATTTACACCACCAAATATATTTCGGAAGTAGTTAGTGATTGTTCTCTTAAATTTTTTAAACTGTTCATAGGTGACTAACTTGAGCAACCTGCAAAAGAGTATTCTGGAAGCAGTCATTCATGGCTGCGTGTTTAAAAATCCTACTGAAACCCAGTAGGACCAAATCTGACCAAATCATCAGATATCATTGTGAATTTTTTACTAGTTTAGCCTTCTTTTTTTTTAAGATACAGCAACTTTTCTACTAAAAAGTTGCCATTCCTTTTAAAATTATTTAATTATGACAGTGGAGCAGAACAGAGCAAGAAACAGAAGTGATACTACACAAAAATCAAAAATAATACCACAAAAATTCTGAAAAGGGACTCACTTAACAGTATGTTCATTATTTACCTACAGGTATAAATGAATTAGAAGGGCTTGAGTGAGTTGTAGTTTGAAAGTTCAGTAGCTAAAGAATTAATATCAATTATCCATTTTCAGTGCCACATTTCAGGTTCTGATACTGGCGTGTTATAACTCACACTAAATTATAATGAGTTATCTATCTCTAGAGAGACAGTTTTACAGTCAGAAAAAAGCTGATACTATTTTGACACATAATGGA
>WBNO01014867.1:0-13440 GCA_013400575.1 Peucedramus taeniatus
AAGTAATTTTTAATACTCTTGCACAACAGAGAGACAATGAATGCTAAATTTTCTCAAATCAGTTTAAAAAAATGTATTCTCTATAAAGTTTTTATTTTTATGTTTTCAGAGTGTTCCTCCCACCTTTTTCCTTGATAATAACTCAGTTTAGGAAACAGTGGTACAGAATATGGATACTGTACATTAGAAGAAAAACTGCTTGGAGTTTAAAATAGCAATTTAAATAATAAAACAGAATTTGTTAATTGCTAATGAGAACCAGTGCTTAGACTTTTCTAGCCTATAAGTTTTTATTAACCAAAGCAGATTATTCTGAACATGGAGTATGTCAAGCAGGAGGACTTCAGTTGCATGTCCTTTGTGAATGTGGCAGTACTTGTGAACAGTGCTATAGTCTTGTGCTCCACTTCCTGTAACTTTTTCATACTTTACTTTAGGGCTTGCAAATAGATAAAGAATGTTTTGAAATAAAAATTATGGTATTGAAGTCCATATTTTGTCCATGTAACAACAAATAGCAGTTATATGTTCAGAAATCAAATCTATGCATGTATTTCTAGAATATGTTTCAAGTCTTTCATTTGTAACCATTATTATAGATTTATTAACTACATTTTATTACAAAATTCGATTTTATTTCAGAATTTTTACAAGACTGAACTGAATAAGGAAGAGATGTATATTCGCTATATTCATAAGCTCTATGACCTACATCTGAAAGCACAAAACTTCACAGGTAACTGAATACAAACTAGAAAAAGATATTCAGGACTGGTCAGTGGTTTGCAGTCTTTTGCAACCCTGTAAGCTGTATCCTCAGTGCAGAACATATCAACCCAGGCAGCAGCTGAGTTTCCTTGCCTAATTGATGTCTCAAAACACTGCTTTTTTCAGCCCCACAGCACTATTATTTGCTGAGCCATGGTGAATGTAAATTAATTCTGTTGATACCCACTAGCAATAAATGTGTGATACGGTTATTTTTCACCCAAAAGTAGTAAAGTTTGGAGGAAGTTTTTATGAGTTCATTTAGTGATATCTGAGCCTATACATTTTTTTAATGCTCCTGGCTATCTGTTTGGTGAAGTGTTTCCACACAGCTGCATTTCAGAACCTCATTTTTGGGTTAAAAAAAGGAATAAAAGAAAGGAAGACCCATATCCCTTACTCATGATGAAGTAGAGACCCTGATACCTGTGACAAGTATTGCAGTTCCATGATGTCTTTCCAATTCTTCACATACCACATTTGCAGTACTATTGTCCAAGATTTCTCTAATTTTGTGCCAAGGCTGGTTGTTATCTTTTACATGAAGAAATAAGAAGACACTGTGCATGGCTGTTGTTTATGCAGCTTAACACACACTTCATTTGGGGAGCTACATGCCATCGATAAGTGCTGGAGAAGATTAAACCAGTATGCTTTTAAATCTCACTATCTTTCACAGAATATTTTACTGACTTTGTAATACCTCCATATTTTCCCCAGTGTTTGCAATTGCATATGTTCAAAATTTCTAGCTTTTGATTCTTCTTAAAAGCAGGTTAGTTGGCTGGGATTCTCTGGTAAACAGCTTACAGGTACCTGGTGTCACAGCAACTTTCCTTATGCTTTTTTGCTGTCCATAAGAAAGATTGTTCACTTGGAATTTCCACACTCCCTTTGCAGTTCATGGATTTAAATGTGGACTAGTTAGCAGGATATGTTAAGGAGAGATTTTAGTTTCCTCATGTGACCTGGCAATAGTGAGTCACAAGAGAATTTTGATTATCAAGAAGTCTCTTTGCCACAGCTGGCTTTTGTATCAAGCTCTTATTTTGCATAGCAGATCTTAGTAACTATTTGAGCAGAGTTAAGTTCCCTTTATGCACTGAGTACTATTATGTGTCCAGTTTACCTTCAACTGTGATATGAACCTAATTTTTTAAATAGTTTTGTCATCCATTCTGATTTTAAACAGTATTTTGCTCAAAAATTATTTCCAGGACTTTGTTGTATTTCCTATGTGTTTCTTATCAATCAGTGTGATTTTTGCATTCTTTGCTGCATTCTTTCACTGCTTCCTTTTTTATTATTATTATTTTTAATTTTTTGCTGTAAGAGCCTTTATAAGACTTGTCTCACACCCGTATTTAGAAAACAGACTTGTGTAGTCCATTGCCTTGCCTTATCAGAGACAATACAGGCT
The DNA here is from genome assembly GCA_013400575.1 of Peucedramus taeniatus. NCBI lineage: Eukaryota > Metazoa > Chordata > Aves > Passeriformes > Fringillidae > Peucedramus > Peucedramus taeniatus. The sequence continues at coordinate 2,189 of WBNO01014867.1, forward strand.
TTTGTAAATCAGCTGGTCTAGAGAATTTGGGATTAGGAAAATAAGCTTGATACTTCAGCAGCATTCCTACATGTTGCAAATGGCATTGTTTCATCCTAGGGATGAAATGGTTTTTCTCTCCTTTCCATAGTATGATTTACTGGACTGTTTCTAAAAATTCTCTGTTAAAAAAAAAGTAATTTTTATACAAAACATTACTTCAAATCTTTCTTTACGCAGTACTCAGTTACAGCTATAAATATACCTCTCTTGAGGCTGAATCACATAAATGCACTGGTTCCTTGTGTCCCCTCAGTCACCTGAGAACTGTAATGAGACTTTTTACCTATCCACCTTAGAAATATCTAGTGTTTTGAATATTTCCTGTATAAATTGAATTTTCCACATCCTGAGGCAACCCTATTTATCTCTCCTTAGTGCTTTGATGCAAGTCAGTAGTTACAGACTTGTAACTACTACCCATTGGTACCAGTATTTTATTTGTTGTGTTGGCCACTGCCAAACATAGGATGCTGGGTGGAGGAACCCTTCAGACTTTTAATCCAGTATGGTCATTCTTATTTTAGAAACCTTCTGTATAAATTTGTTATAATTTAAGAAAACTGCATTGTTATGGCAGACAAAATTTTATTATGGGACTTAGATGCCAAGTTTAGAAAGGAAAGGTCAAGTTGCTCATCTTGAGCAACTACTTATATTCTGCTATCTTTTGCTTCCTTATGATTTTGAATAATTTATTATCAGCTTCATGGATTTTTAAAATTGTTATATAGATGTACTTCATGTCTTGAGTACGAAAATGTAGCTTTAAACTATGACAAAGGTGGTTACCAGTCAAGCAGCCTGAGAGCTGCTGTGTGATGCCAGAATTAAGGCTGTCTGTGCAACTCGAGCTGGTTTTCCTTGCACGGGTGTATCACTGCACAGTTTGCACCACTCTTAGCATTTTACAATATTGGGGCTCCCACAAATATCTGCTGCAGTGATGTTTTTTCATCCACAGGTTCTTAGTTGGACGTGTAGAGGAACACTACTGCTATAAAAATACTGTAGAGTTTGGCTCAAGTCACCTGTGTTAGGGGAGCTCATATGGCAGAGGCAGAAGTAGGATATGGTTGTCTGGGGCAAACTTAGCTTAGCACAAAAAGTACTTTAGCTCTTTATTGTTATTTTTTTGCCTTATGTACAACCTATAAAATCTGTAATAAAATAAGGCTAGTAGGGAAGCTTCTTTCTCCAATGCAGTACATCTCTAGAACCTGGCCCATCTTTGTGCTGACTCACTCATGCAAAGTGGTTTTGTGAGGGGCAACATAAACTGTGAATACTAAATTGGAAATCATTAATACATATGCTCACTTAGCCAAATTGAATTGTTGTAGCCAGTAGTAATTCTGGTGTTTTGTAATTTGCCAAAGTCTGACTTTCCAATAAAAAGACTAATTTAATATTATTTTAGTGTACTGTTTCTGAGGAATTCCTGAAATCAAAGTTTAAAAAATATTAATTTTTATATTCCAAATAATTTTTTACTGATTAATGTAAAGATTACTACACAGCTCTCTGAGTAGAGACCAACAACTGGTTTTATTCCTGCCAAACCAAAAATGAAATAAAATTTTAAAAATTAAAAAGATAAAAACATTGCACTTCTAAATTGCTTGTTATGGCCAGCTGGTAAGGGTCAGCTATCAGGGATTTATTTCTCTATGGAAGGAATGGATTCTATTAAGTACACATCTGCCTCCCTGTTTTCCTCCCAGCCCTGATCTCTTTTGGAATGTGTCCACAGTCTTGTCATCTTTCCTCTCACTACTGATGTTCCTCATCCTCCAGTCCTTGTTCCTTTTTTCAGGCAGCAGTCTTTGAGGGTTTCTCCTTATCAGTAGGGAAGACTGAGGCTAAGCAGGAAATGGTTACTTAATTTCTGTCTCCTTTGTATTTTCAGACTCCAGGAGAAGTGTCCCAGTGACTCTACTTTAAATAGTGTGTGAAAATTTTAAGCTATTTTTGTTATAGCTATAATAGTAGCTCTGTCCAAAACCACCACTACCATCTGCCTAATACTCAAAATAAATCAATTACCCATTAGAAAGGTGCCTCTCAAGAAAAGCATTCACATCTCTGTGTGCTTTGTTTTTCTGTTTTGTGTGTTTGGTGTTGATAAGTGCTGTAATTTGTCTTGCAGAGGCTGCCTACACACTCCTGCTGTACGATGAGCTGCTGGAGTGGTCTGATCGGCCACTCAGGGAATTCCTCAACTACCCCATGCAAACAGAGTGGCAGCGTAAGGAGTGTCTCCATCTGACCATCATTCAAAACTTTGACAGGGGAAAGGTAAAATAGTCCTATTTTACTGAGTGGATCTGGGAAGGGTAGTTTATCATTTTAGGATATTAGCTCCAGGGTTGGAACTCTTTTCTTGTACTGAGGGAAAGTGTTCATCCTTGCTTGATTAAACAGTTACTTAGCGATGCAGTACGTTTCTTCTAATCCTGTGGTTGAATCCTAGAAATCCCTCACTTACATATGAGAATAATTTTCACTTGTGTAGCAGTTGGCTTTTTAACTGACAAAGCACTTTATAAAAGGTAGTATAATTTTTCCCCATTTTAAAATTGATGAAAATGAGCCTTATAAAGCTAATGAAATTCACTTAGGTACCAAGTGAGGATTGTAAAGTTTATGTTTACACCTCACAATACTATGTTGTATTTCTTAAGAGCTAAAAATGAGTTTGTTTGGGGGATCACAGTTCATTGTCATTACTACAAATGCCTATTCTGAAGTAAGCAAGTGTAATTATCCTGTAGTCTAAAATTTTATATACACATTGTGCTCTGATTTGTCTTACTGACAAACAAGAAATGCATTACAATTTTGTGTAGCTACTGTAAAATCCATGTAAGCCTAATAAATCCAATCAAATGGATGTTGATCATCATGTTTTTCAAACAATTCTGTAATTATGTTATATAGTTTACCTTACCTAGTGCAATGAAATACTGTACAACCTAAAAAAAATAAGGAAGATGTATTAAAAGTACAATTTTAAAATTTAAAAATCATACTGTATTGAATCCATTGCATGTAGTGTGAAAAGAGTTGTCCATCACTCTTGCAATGACTAATATTTTTTGCATGGTACAAAAAGAATAATTAATTAAATAAGTCTCTAAATATATTTTTAATTCCTCAAAGAATTCATAGGTATTACTCAGAAGTTATCAGCATGTTTAGTGGACAGTGTGTTCAAATATTTTTAGTAACAACAAGACTTAGTATAGATAAAACAGACCACTAATAAATCAAAAATTGTCAAACAGTTGCTTTGAATTACTGAACACCTTTTATTTGCTTGCAGTGTTGGGAAAATGGCATTATCTTATGCAGGAAAATTGCAGAACAGTATGAGAGCTACTATGACTACAGAAACCTCAGCAAGATGAGGGTAATGTACTTGAATACCTTTCATCAATCAGGAATCTAAAAGCTTTTTAATTTAGGTTATAAAATATTACTGAGAAAGTTAAATTTACCACAGAATGGTTCTTAGGTTTGGTTTGCAAATCTAATTTTTTACCCTGAGGGTTTTTTTTCTACAATAAGGATTATAGAAAAGGTGTGTGAGCTTTTTGAAGAAAAATGAGAAAATCCTCTCTTCATAGAGCAGTTTGGGTTGGAAGCCTTAAAGATGATCTACTTCTAGCCCCCTTGCTAGACCCCTTCACTAGATCAGGTTGCTTTATTTTATTATAAAATTAACGTTCTTCAAGTATTTGTACCTGTACAGCATCCTTTTTGTGCACATCCTTATGCAGAGAAATAATAATACAAATTCAGTTTCATTAGTTTCCTACAGTTTATCCAGGGAATGTGCTGTGTGCAGTCCTTCACCAGGAGCAGCAGCATGTCTTTGCTGTTGTAATTGCAAACGAAGACACTGGCAATGCACACCTTTACATTTTTTTTAATTTACTGCTTAAAAATAGTCTGTTTATTATTACATAGTAAAAATTGATCTTTCTTGGTACAGCCTTTCTTGTTGTTTCTTTTATTTTAGAGCTCTGAGCAGTTTCTCATTCGTTCAGATAGTGTATTTTAAAGATTATTGAGATTTCTTACCTGCTTCTGATGGATTCAATTTTGTATTACAACTCCCTTTTTAAATTTCCTGTACGTGTAGGATGCTTGCTGCTAGGATTGAGTGAAGTCCCTTTAATCCAGAGCTGCTTAACATTATGCAAAATTCTCAACATGTAGCTATGTGGCAGGACTCTGTTATCTGCTTATTCTATATGTATTTTGATATGTCAATGGCAGAATTCTATAAGCAAAAGCAAACTATCATCATGTGAATAAAATTATTAGTTTATGCATGTTTAATTAATTGTACTGAATGTGTTTTGTGTTTGAAATATTCTTTTGCTGTATCTGTGCCACCGATGTTAATCCAAAAACGGAGGTGTGGGGCTTTCTCATAGCAGTATAATTAAGCAGCTATTGATATCATATGCATACTAAATAGCTGTCTGTGTTACCTAAAATAGGGCTAAGACTGTGTTTGGCTTTCTACAGTATTAAAAACTTTGCCGAAAATATCATCAGTAAAAGGGGACTTTGGTATTAAGATCCCCGTGTGTCAATGTTATGAGTGAAATAAAAACCAGATGTATTGATCAAAAAATTATGCTAATTGCTATTGGGACATTTCAAAGGGCCTCATATTTGATGCTTAAATCATTGGAATCTGGTATGATTTGGACATAACTGCCTTGAATATGGAAATTAGACTTTGCTGATTAACTGACCACATTACTGCCATGTGTTTGGGTGATTAGCAGATTACTGGGTCATATGTTTCAAACTGTCTTTCTGTTTTACCCCTTTAATATCGGTACTTCATATTTTAAAGGATTTATTTTTTAATTCTTGGAATCTTTCAGATCCCTAAGAGGTATAATTACTTAATCTGATACATTCAGAAACTACTGGATGTCCTAGTTGTGCTCAGAGATTTATTGCAATTCCATTACCTCAGAGGTGAAAGACACTCCCTTTTGTGATAGCTTATGGTAAAAATACACTTTCAAAAAAGACTAATTGCATTTCTTCTCAATCTCACAAAGATGATGGAAGCATCTCTGTATGATAAAATTATGGATCAACAGCGGCTGGAGCCAGAATTTTTCAGAGTTGGTTTCTATGGGAAAAAGTTCCCATTCTTCTTGAGGGTAAGTGAAATGTAAATAAACAGAATGGAGTAATGCAGTCATTCATAATCACATTCACTGTGCTAAAATTTGTTCATACCATATGCAAGTTCTTATCTTGTGTGAAATTCTTTACCTTCATGTTTCATGGTTAAGGAAAGGTCCTGACTAATGAAAAGACATTCTAGGTTTCTAGAGTCCCATGGAAACACAATATCACGTTTATGTTGGAAACTGTGCACCTACACTGTTTCACAGACCAACGGTTCATGGTAGTTTGTTCCTTTTCTCCTGTTCTGTTCTGCTGGTGGGTACTCAGGGAAAGGCTGTCAGAAGAAGTATCCATTGGTGGTGGGATAACCAGCAATTTAGCATTTAAGCAATTACATTCCCAAGTTCCTTTTTAAAAAAAATTACTTAGAAATTCCACATGCTGAATTTCATTGATTATTAATGTACTAAAACTGACAAATAATAAGGTTATTACTCTTGATCATTAAGCCAAAATTCTGAAGTTACTGAAGTGCCCTTGAAAACGTTAGTGGTGTTCACACTGCTCCCCTCTTCCACAGTCTGCAGTAGTTTAGCTGCAATGACTGTCACCTTGGGAAGAGGACAGAATTCATCTTATTCATGGAGCAGCTGCAATCATAATCCAAGCTCCTCTTCCTGTGGTAATTAAAATAAGTGATGAAGTAACCTCCTGTGTGGTGGAGGCCTAAAAAGCCTGATTTGTCTTTGCCTTAGTGGTGGGGAGAATTACTATTTCTAACTGGTAAATATAGCATGAAACTCTCCCTTTTAAAAGCAATGCTCAAAGAGTCTGATGGGAAGATAGCTCTTGATATTACCTAATATTTATCTGAATATAACTTCTGTATAAACCAATTTGAAAATGTTAATCAGAAAGAGTTTAACTGATGGAGTAAAAGTAGTGGGAGTTGCACAACAGTGCAGTACTTTCGAACCTTAGGTCTTTCACTGCTTTTGCATCTTCTCATGAATTTTTCAAGTTAAACATACACAGCACATATGTATGCTTGCAACACCAACAAGGACAGACTTAATACATTTGATTTAAATTTTTTATGGCAAAGCAATTTGTAAATCTGGCTGTGTTTGCTGTAAAAGAAATAAAGACTAAACTTCATAATAAAGCTTTCACATTATAATTTGTAGTTGAACAATAATACGGTTACAGGTTTCTTTTGTAGCAATTCCCATGAAAGTCTCGACTCTCAGAATTCAATGCCAGGAACATTCTTTTACTTTATGTTGTAAAAATTGGATCATTTTAATTTTCCAGGCTGATAATTGATCAACATTTACAGGGTAAGGCAAATTCAATGCCTTTATAATTTTCTTATGTAATGTTTTTCTTCAGAATTGTAAATCAGAACAATGTTTCTTAGTTCCTTATGGAATCCACTTCAAACCCGTTTCATTGTCTTAACTGTTTGTTGGGTTATATTTCTGTTACATATTTTATACAGTCTGATATATCGTGTTAATTGCATATTTGATCCATTAAGAAAAATTTCTCCCTTCAGATTTTTGTTAAACTTTGAAATGTAATTAGTAAATTTTTCCAGACTTTTAAATAAAACATAACTTACATGATAAAATGTCCTTCTTCTAAGTAACCTGTTCTTTCTATATTCCTTATTTTTATTCTTGCCTTTTGTTTCTTATTTTTTCCCTTCTTTAAATGATGCATAAGTTGCCTTATCTATAAAGATAAGAAAATCTATATTTAAGAGCGTGTGTTTGGATCCCACTTATTTTCATGCGACTTGCTCTTGCTTTTTGTTTTCTTATCCTGCTCAGAATAAGGAATTTGTTTGCCGAGGACATGACTATGAAAGGCTGGAGGCCTTCCAGCAGCGAATGTTGAATGAGTTCCCACATGCCATTGCTATGCAACATGCTAATCAGCCAGATGAGACCATCTTTCAGGCAGAAGCACAGTGTATCCACATAATCACAAAGTCATACCCTGCACTTACATTTTCTATGCTTTTAAAAAATGTAGGTACATCTATAGCCAATTTTGATCACATGGTGCCTCCACTGAAATAAATGGTAGGTGAGAATTTCCCTGCATTTTGTCCCAGTTCACTCTGTTATGTTTGGAAGTTCCTTGTGTAATTTTGGTTCTATTTAAAAATTCCTTGACATGTTATTGACATTATTTCTTTAGCTAAAAATACCTATAGAACTATCACCACTGTGATAATGGTGTAGCAGTTCAAGGTACAGTAATTTAACTTCTTAAAATACAACATTATGTTAGCATGGCATGACATATTATGTAAGAATATATTTAATTAAATCCCTTTACTTTATGTACTGTTCATTTAAGTAACTCTATTTCAAAAATAAAGATGAAATTTTCAACCCAACAGTACAAAGAAATCTCAATCAAAAAATCTCTCTGGTTCCTTTCCCAAACCATTAATAGTATAAAAGCATTTCATGATGCACACTTTTTAAAGAATTTTTCTTCTATAATGCTTCAGCAGTCAATATGCTTTGCTAATGTGAGTAAAGTGGGATAGCCTTAACTCTTTACATATAGATTTGCAGATTTATGCAGTGACACCAATTCCAGAAAACCAGGAAGTCTTGCAGAGAGATGGCATTCCTGATAATATCAAGAGCTTTTACAAAGTAAATCACATCTGGCGATTCCGATATGACAGACCATTTCACAAAGGGACCAAGGACAAGGAAAATGAATTCAAGGTAAAGTATCATGCCATTTCCTGATCTACTGGATCTATGGATTTGTTTGTATCATCAACAAAAGCTGCCTTATTGAAACATCATCTGCATTTGCATTATTCAGCTGAGTGTGATACAAAAAATTCTCTAGAGGAGGTGGTATCTCAGGTTTGACTATTTAACTTCTTATTTTTAATAAAATGCCATCAAAATGTATGGGAGATGCAGAGGTCTTGCTGTATATGTGACTCGGAGTGAAAAAATTCTCTTTTTTTTTTTTGCTTCTGTGGTATATAAAAGGCAGAACTGGAGAGAACAGTCTCAGGGAAGTTTCATATGCAGATAGGAAAACATTGTTAAGGAGGTAGTATGGGGTATGGATAGGATTGCCTAAGGTTCTCTCTCTGTAGAGCAAGGGGGTGACAGTTTTGACTGAACTGCAGCATAATAACCTGTTCCTGTGATATCAAGACTAAAAACTACCTCTGAATTTAGAGATTGTTTCAGGGAAAAACAATAATTCCTTCCCTAGTAGGTAAATCCCTTCTGTTCCTCCTACTGAAAATGTCACAGTGAAAATTCATCTTTTGGTGTAACTTTAATTCTGACCCACAAGAAACTCATCCTGATGCGGAATATTCTGGTATTCAGACAGACAAAAAGAGTTATCTCATAATAATTTTGTTATAAATTTAGAAGAAAAAACTGTAAGGGTAGCAAATTAGCTAATTGAGTCACTATTGTCTTCTGATGTATGTTGGGGCTTTATTTTAACTGTACAGCTTACATATATATTTTGTGTAAGCACTCTGCTGTGTGTTGACTTGCCATTTTACAATGTGCACTTTGTGCCTCTTGCACAAAGTGTTTACCAGTAGTATATTTGAGTATCCCATCAGCTATGCATTCTGGAATCTTCAACAGGGCTTCTCAAAAGAGACTGATCACGCTCTCTGACCTGTAAGTTGTTCTGCTTTGGAACTCTTGTTCTTCTCAGATGTTAGATCAGAAAAAAAATATTAAAATACCAGTGCAGTTGTCAGTGACTTTTAGAGATTTGCGGACAACTTATAATAACATTTAAAAGCGAAGAATCAGCAGAAATTACTGCTTAGTAGTAGGACCTAGAAAGAAAGGAGAAAAGCGAGTGTCATTGACTTATGGGATAGACATTTCAGTAGGAATTTGGATGTTAGTATTTTTTTTAATGTATACTGTTACTTTAGTGAAGATATTCATAAAGGAAACTGGTAATAATTAAGGAAAATACAGAGTCAAATGGGGAAATAAATTGCTTTTATATATTTTAGAGTCTATGGGTAGAGAGAACCACACTGATCTTGGTGCAGAGTTTACCTGGAATATCTCGTTGGTTTGAAGTAGAAAAACGTGAAGTGGTGAGTATGAGACTCATGTCAACACATATTGTGGGTTGGTTTATTTCCTTAATCATATGTTATTTGATGAACTGCTTTAAGTTTATTACATATATTGATTTCTTTGACCAAGGCCTCAAGGTGGCTACAACGAAATTATTTACAAAGTATATTGAGTTGTCTGATGTCCCTTGTCTTGAAAAGTACTATTAAGAACCACCCTTAGGAATCATTTAAACACCTGAGGAAAAAGAAGTTAAGAAAAATAATGGACACCCAAAGGAGACATTTAATGTCAGTAAATTACTTCCTTAAAACTCAGCACCGTGTAACATTTAGGACTTAGAATATCTATAGCTAAATGTATCCTTCAGTGTCCTTGAAAAGTAAACGTTCTTCAAGTTCCTGTACTATAATAAATGCCACAAGCTACTGAACAGAACCTGTAGAAATAGGGTCAAATGTACCAGTCTGTTATTGACACACTGGAATTTCTTCTCCTTGCTTGTTCTATTACTTAAAAATTCTTAAATAGATTACGGATATATTTGGAGGAGTGCTCCTCCTATAAAGATCTCAAAATAATTGGTCAATTGCTGAGCCCTGGAGTATAGATAGCATCTGTAACTATTTTCCTTCTTGTCAAAGCTAGTCTTAGAATATTCCCATTAAATATAAGGATACCATAGCACAATTTATTTTATCTAAAAGTGTTCTGTGTTTTTCTTTTATAGTAGCAGGAAAATGTCACCATCTTGATATTCTCCTGTGGAAAACCAATGGTGGAGTTTAGCAAAATCAAAATATTGTGTGTGACGTGAGAAATTTTGTTAGCTGACTCCTGCTGAGTCCTTACTAGGTTAATATTACCACTGATATTGAAGACCTTCAGTTTACTAGCATTTTACCATTATAGTCACAATTTCCAAAAGTAAACTGTAATAGTTTTTCCTGAGCATGTATGATGTCATGACTCAGATTTGTGCTTGTATATTTTGGTAAATTATAGCAGCTGCAAGCCTGTACTCTTCCCATTGCTCAGCTTTTGATTTTTCTGGCAGTTCACACTACCTGTGAAAGAACTTCCCCACCCTTGAGAGTTGAGAGGCACATCCTGCTCAAGGCTGCCTTTGGCTATAACTCAACCATCATTTTAGCTCAAAGCTTGCTTTCAAATTCCTGATCCATAAAGTCTCATTGTTGACTTCACTTTGGATGGGGAAACTAACTCACCAATACTTCAGCTCTGCTCTGTACCCTTAAACTGATGAAGCTCCCTGACCCCAAGCCCATTTTAGGTAATTACCAAGGACAGTTAAATCCTGAATTCTAAGAGTTCTACCACTGGCTGAAAGTATGTTAATATTTTGCAGCAAGGGCTGGGTCATCTCTCAAGGTCAGGTAATGACTCTAAAAGAGTGACTGTTGTTTATTTTGATCATTGATTACATGATAAAATCAAATCTCTCCCCCAGCTGAGAAGTACTTTCTCTGTCAAACTGCTCTAGGACATAGAATAATATTGTTTTATGTTAAGAAATCAAAATCTACCTGCAATATATTTCATCCTTCAACTGATGATTAAGTTGTTTGTAATGTTTCTCTCTCATGTTTCAGGTGGAAATGAGTCCCCTTGAGAATGCTATTGAAGTTTTAGAAAATAAGAACCAGCAGTTAAGAACACTGATTAGTCAGTGTCAAACTCGACAGATGCAGAACATTAACCCTCTCACAATGTGTCTAAACGGGGTCATTGATGCAGCAGTTAATGGTGGAGTTGCTAGATACCAAGAGGTAAGCAATTTACTTTCTATTTATTAAAAATCCGATTTCTTTCCCTGTACAGATGCAGCTCCTCTGTATGAATTAAGGACAGAAAGTACTATATGAATAAGTTATAATTATACCTATATTGCAGTTTTGGGTTAGGTAATGTTAA
>WBNO01014869.1:1035-32192 GCA_013400575.1 Peucedramus taeniatus
AATACTGATTCAAAATAACAGGGATCATATTTGAAAATACCTGGGGAAATTGTTTTAAACAAAGTGAGTTTTGTTTGTACAAGAAACAAAAACAAAAAACCAACCAACCAACCAAAAAACCCAAACCAAACCAGAAAATCCCCCAAGAAACAGTTTCAGGTAATTTATCAGCAATTAGCTGGCCCCTGGATGGCACTGTTGTGCCTAGAATTCTGTTTTGAAGTCTGAATATTTAAACAAGTACTATTGTTGTCAGCTGTCTCTGTAATACATTTTATCTGCAGGACCTAGCATTTGGGTCTTGTTATTTTTTAATGTTTGATTTCTAACTGGTGCTTAGGCATCTCCTGTGAGTGAGTTGCAACAAAATCAACCTTGACTGCGCTTTTTTTTTAAGTCTTACATGCAAGTGGGGTTAGCCCAAGCTAGTCCTTTCAAAGTATTACTTTTGAGTTCCACATAGGGTGTTTCTGAAGGTGGTGCTGGATGTTCACCAGCAGTCTAGGTGTCATCTGGATTAGTAAAGAGCCAACTGAAAATATTTTCAACTCATCCCTTCATCTTATAGTAAAGGAATTTTGTTCCAACAGGAGCTGAATTTCATTTAAAGCCTATGTTTGCTGAGAGTGCTTTGAGTCTCACTGCAGATGAGGGGTGTTTAGCACAGCTGTTGCTTCATAAAAGTTTTGACTTGGACAGTTGTATCCGGTTTAGCAAAAGTCAGCCAACCATCATAGAGTGAACTTTTCTTTGTAGTACCACCAATGTCAGGCAGCTACAGTGATCTACGCAAGGAGCTGAATTTGGCTGTATCTGAGTATAGGTCTGTATCGGTTGTGATACACACAATGCCATCAATATATGTTTAAGAATTAATGGATATAATCTCACATCTGGGTTGTATTTGTTTGCAGTGAGTGTAAAATTGGATGCAGAAATATCCAGAAGGAAAGATCTTCCAAGGAAAATGAAGAGCTCTTTCCTTTTGTCTTGATATTTCATGCAAAACTAATCCCTGCATATGCCAGTCTTAGGTTCCATTGGGCATCTTAGCAAAGAGAAAGACAAAAGCAGGAGCAGGGAGCCAGCTGTGATTCTGTGAATCCAACCAGTGCCAGCTTGGCCTCACATCAGAGTTGTTCCATCTGTGTAGCCTGTTGGGTCATCACTTCAATTTTCCTTTCCATTTCCTCTGAGCACTGAAATAACTTGCTTTGAAAGTTTCTTGTAGGCCCTGATGACATACTTCTGGCCCTTCTTCATCCAACAATTTTGTTTTCTTCTCACTTAGTCATTGCTAAAAATAAGTGCTTTATTTCTTTCTCCCTTTTTAAACCTCAGTGGTCTTCCAGAGTTAAGAACCTTTGTGCCTCATAGCTTCCTTGTCGGCCCTTTGTCATACTATTTTTTGACTTAAATGCATTCTAAGTCAAGATTTTCTTGTCAGCTTGTCAAAGTCAGGATGCTTTGAGGCATTGCCCCATATAACACTTTTGTACTTTGATGCTTTGCTCTGACATTTCTTCCCGTGGTGTCAGTATTTCACTCCAATATCTTGGCACATATTTTCAGTATTGGAATGCATTTTTCTGAACTATTTTCTCTTATTTGAGAACAACTGTCTGTGTTTGCATGTTGCAGGGCAGCTTATATTTATGGGCTATGAAGATGGTGAAGGGCCTAGAAGAGGAAGCCAAACAGGGAGCAGCTGAGGTCACTTTGTCTGTTCAACCTGGCAAAGAGGAGACTGAGGGGAGACCTCACTGCAGTTACAGCTTCCTTGTGAGGGGAAGAGGAACAGTGGGCACTGATCTCTCTTCTGTGGTGACAGTGACAGGACCCAAGGGAACGGCCTGAAGTTGTGTCAGGAGAGGTTTAGGCTGGACATTACAAGAGGGTCTTTCACCCAGAGGGTGGGTGGCTGAACAGGCTCCCCAGGAAAGTGTTCACAGCACCAAGCCTGACAGAGATCAAGAAGTCTTTGGACAATGCTCTAAAGTATGTGGGGTGATTCTTGGTGTGTCCTGTGCAAGGCCAGGATTTGGACTTGAATGATCCTGATGGGTCCCTTCCAACTCAGGGTGTTCTATAATTCTATGTTTTTATTTGTAGGACATAAGATGTTGCAGAGCAATACGGGAGTTGAAATGGAAAACTATCTAAAGAAAGAAGGGGTTATGGCTGGGTCCTATTTCTCTCCCTTTATCTTGGCACTCTCCAGGTTCATGTGGTGTGTGTGGTAGCAGCTGTGTAGACCATCTTGTAGCTACAACTGGCCTTGATTCCAGAGGCCATGCATAAAAGTTATATTTTTGGAATACTTACTGAAATATGTGATTATTGCAGACACTTGCATTTGTATGCTCAGTACAGATGTAATGAAATATACATAAGTTTGTTTTGTGTTGAAAATGACAATAAGTAAATTTTAGAAATTTCAATTAATATTTTATGTTTTGTGAATAAAATTTAAACTTTAAGAAGTTTCATAGAAAGAAGTGCCAATAATGCTAACTAGGCACTGAGGACAACAAAACCAGAAGGTTTTCTGCAACTTGGTCTTTCTTACAGCTTGTGCTTTGACTTCTGCCAGAGGACTTTCTTCTTACTCATACCAAGACATCTGTTCTGGGCTTGCTCCCTTTCTTTTTGTCATGACAATTTAAAGATGCAGACACTCATTAAAATGAGTTACCTCCCCCTAATTTCAACCAATCCCTTTCCACCTCTAAGGAACAAATATTAGTAGATATAAGTTAGAAAATAGTGGTTACTAACTGGCAAAACAGCAACAGGCAAAAAAAAAAAAAAAAAAAAAACCCAAACCAACTAGTAAATAATCACTTAACACAAAATTGTTAAATCTCAGGAACGCCATGGAAACAAGGAGACTCCCAGAATGGTGGGGCACTGCCAACTCCCAAGATGGCAGCCCCTGCTGCTGACCGCATGTAGGGAGACAAAGGGAAAATGATGTCAGCCTCTTCCCCAAGATAGGAATTCTTATATGCATAGAAAAATGATTGAAAAAATATACAGTAAAAAATTCCTTCATCCTCTATAAACAGGTTCTGTAAAGTGAGTTGTTTTGACTTCTAAAATAGAATAGAAGAATTTGTTCTTAATATTGCAGATGTTTTCCTTATTACTTTCTCCACTTTTGAGTCTTCATACACACTTAAGTGTTACTGTCCTTATGTACACATTAGAGCACACATTTTGGTGAAACTCACTATATTTACATAATAAGTAATCATATCCATCTGTTATTAAGAAAGCAGAATTAACATTGAAATTCCTACTTGCTTAGAATCTATTCAACATTCAGCAACACTTTGAGAATTTAAATTTAAAAAAGAAAAATCTGAATTTAATGATTATTTTAATGTATATGAAAACAGAGCTTCGAAAGAAGTTTTTGTGGTGAACTTCAACCTGGGATATGAATTTAAATGTGTAAAGCACATTGTTTTCTTCTACAATACATCATAAATGCATCACTTAATAATTCTTGTATCCTACATTTTTCTTTTTAAGGAAGCAGTTCCAGTAGTTCAGCTGGCTATTTCAGTTGTTTGTTGTGTGAGGCCAAAATTTTCTCATATTGCACACAGGTAAAGTGTTAAGTAAAAAATGAGATCCTAATGTCTGCTAGATTCCTTGAGTATTATAAATTAAAAAAAAAAATCCCATGAAGGTGTCATGGGTAACTCAAAATATTCCATATCCAGAAATTGTTACAACCTGGTCAGTGAGTTTGGATAGAAAAAAACAACTCTATGTTTCAGTCCAGAGATGACTCCTGAATTTTGATAGCAGAAAAGACTACTCAAAGGTAAGATTCAGGGGGAGAAAAAGACAAAAGACTGAGCTCTCTCTGATCCCTTGCAGGAGGAACACTTGAAAATAAACTGCAGAAGCACTCTGAAGAGATCCCATGAGCAAAAGATGGACAGTGAGGCTTTGTCATAGTGCTCAAACAACAGATGTGCTGGAAAGGATGAGAATGAAGTAGGTCTGACTCATTCTTAGAGAGAGGTTGTTTGAATTCATAGTAAAAGCTGGACAGGGAGTGCACACCTGTGGTTTCTACAATTAGAGCTGTAGGATGAGTCCTTGTACCAAGTCTCTGAAAAGGAATTTGGAAGTGGGTGATGTAGCTTAGAAATGGAGGGGGGAGGGGTCTGTGGGATAGTACTGGAAGGATTGATGGGATTAATGGGACTGTCTGCTGCCTGTATTGCAAAGAAAAAGCTGTAGAAAATGAGTGGACAAGAAAAGGATAAATTTTAGTATGAAATTTTTAGTGAGCAGGATCAGGAGTAACATTACTACAAATGGAGAAGTATGAACAGACATGTAGAGGAGAAACTTCTTGGCAAAAATGGAAGAGAATTTCACATCCATAGAATAATTTCAGTTACTTATGTGAAAATGTAAAACAAAATATCATTTAACTTTACTCTGACAATTCAGAAATTATTTTGTTCCAGCATTTAGATTTGGTAAGCATAAGTTTTCTGTATAGAAAAGTCTGAAGGCCAAAGTTTGTCACATCCAGTGTTAGGCTTTTAAACATAATGTTTTATCAGGCAGGAGTCAAATCAGGCTTATTTGTTACTTCCATTCCCTTCAGAGGGAGACACAAGGATCGTTCCAAAGAGCGCTTAAGGCTTATCTAAGACCTTGCTGCTGAGAGTAACAGAGGTCTAGGGTGACTAGATCCTTAACCTAAGTGCCTCAATTATAAATTTGTTAGATAGGATGAATCTTAGCATGGGTGTCATTGTAGGTGTGATGAAAAGCTCAAAAATATGGAGAGAGAAACTGGTAGCTACAATCTACTTAAGTCTGAAATCATAAACAAATGTGATTTACTCCAGACACAACAAGGTGATTCTTGAGTACTCCCTGCAGTAATTAAAAGCCTTTGAGTCAGTGTCATGTTTTATCAGGTAAATGGACAAAAGCAGCTCCGGAATTAGAGTCTCAGGGCGTATTCCAGTGGGCACCTGACTGATCAAGATTGCTCTCTATTTTCGTTTTTTTTTGGAACTGATCTAGGATTTAAGTCTGAAGCTGAGCAGAATTCAGGTAGGATTCCTCCCTTAGGAGTCCACTCCAAGGAACTCATCAAACTCCACAGATCAGAAGATGATCTGTGAAGCTTCCTCACTTCTAAAACGAAGCTTTAGTTTGGTAAATCAAATTATTAAAGTACAAGGAATACTACTTTGAAAATTGCATGTTTACACAATACTGTTAAGTGGTGATTAATGGGAATCATGATTCAGTGTTGATACAAATCGTTTTGATGTATGAGAAAGAGAAAAAACATACAAGAACAAATTTTAACAATGTTCTGTGGATTTCTTTCAGGCTACTAGTTAACAGTTGTTTTTACCAGAATGTGCAAAGGATTGTGGCATTTTAACCTGAGTTTTTTAAAAGGCATTGTTTCCTTGTATCCTATTTTTAAAGTAAACTGATTTTTTTTCTGGAAAAAAATTTCATTTTTTGTCTCCATGAAAATCAACAAAATGTAAACAAAAGTTTGGAATGCACTATAAGTTTTCTTAAAGTAATTATACGCAGTAGTTCCTGGAACACTCAAATTTTCTGTCACTGGTCTTCTGACTTTAAAGAAAAAGCTGCTGTCACTTAGGTTATGAGCATAATCACAGAACTAATGAAACTTCTAAGAAGTTTGGGTAGCCAAGAACATGAGCAACCATTGCAATGTTAGGTGCATATTGCATTTTATGATCTCATGTATATTTCAAATGCTGCCCTTATATATCTTCACCTGACCATCTGTTACATCTTTGAATAGGAAAGTACATTACTGGCCAATTTTAGGATATATATAAGGATATAGGATATATATAGGATATATAGGATATATATAAGATAGATTGTAACAACTTGAGAGCAGAAGGTTCTACTTACAAGTGTGTGAGTCCAATCAATGGATACTAATTTATAGTATCAAGTTTTCAAGGATAACTGCATCCTTTCTTTCATCAAAATGAGCCAAAAGTTAAAACAATTTTCAATACATTCTCTTCAATATGTAGTTTATGAAACAGGCTGATTTTTGCTTTATACAATTTATAGGAACGAAAAAGCTGTGAGACATATTGCTGCAAAGTGTTTTCTTGTTTTTTTTTTTGGTTTTTTTTTTTTTGTTTGTTTGTTTTTTTTTTGTGTTTTTTTTTGTTTTGTTTTGTTTTTTTTTGTTTTGTTTTGTTTTGTTTTGTTTTGTTTTGTTTTGTTTTGTTTTGTTTTGTTTTGTTTTGTTTTTTTGTGTGCTCCTGGCTTAGAACTAGTTTACAATTAGTCTTAGAAAGCTAATGTTAATACCTAAATATAATTTTACGAGCAAAATTTGAGAGTTAGAGTCTGTGGTGAAAATTCTGACTATTGAATCTATAGCTCTAGCACCATTAGCAGAATTGCGTTTCAAGGTTTTTAAAAGTGGAGTTGAGAAATTCAGATGAAAAATGAATGAGTCTTTTTAATTTACAAGGTTGTTGAACCAGCACAAACAGTAAAAAGTGTTTCATTTAAAAGTGCTCCGTGTCACTGCAAGAGAGAGTACATTATGTGATGTACCCAGAGTTTATGTAACGTGATCCTTTGGCAAAGATTAAACATACTGAGCTTTCAAGCCACAAAATGATGGAGAAAATCTGGTGTCTTTCCAATGTCAAAGCTGTTGCTGAATGTTTGCTAAAAAACATTCATTTTGTTGCACTAAAAACAAGATAATTTTCTGAAATGTGAAAGCTTGAGGCTGACACAGTGGAAAGCAACTTGGCAGGAAAACACCTTGGTGGTGGGCACTAGTGACGATCAGCCAGAAATACACCCTCTTAGCAAAGAAGGCTAGAGGTCTCCTGGGTTACATTAGGAATGACATTGCCTGCCAATAGGTTGAGGATAGTATTTCTTCCCCTCTATCACATGTGAGACACATCTGGAACTGTCAGTCCAGCTCTAGGCTTCCCAGTGCAAGAAGGACATGGACATCCTGGATCAAGTCAAGTGGAGGATGACTTCCGGACCATG
Source organism: Peucedramus taeniatus (assembly GCA_013400575.1). Taxonomy (NCBI): domain Eukaryota; kingdom Metazoa; phylum Chordata; class Aves; order Passeriformes; family Fringillidae; genus Peucedramus; species Peucedramus taeniatus. Next base: position 8,107 of record WBNO01014869.1, read on the forward strand.
TCTTCAAGGAGGATATGAGGGATCTGGGAGAGCTCAGCCTTGAGAAAGCTCGGGGGGATGTCACCAGTGAAGATAACTATGTGATGAATGTATTGGTGCCTACTTGATAGGACAAGAGGCAGTGGATGCAAACTGATAATAATATCAAAACCCAGTGTATAAGAAAGTTTTTGGTGTTTATTATTCTATATTGAAACAGGTAAGTGATGGGAAGAAGAGTATGCTGTTCCTAACTGATCAGTGTTTATATCTCAGTTCTTTGAGTTTTTTGAGCAACTTTATCATATCTTGAGGGAACACATCAGTGGTAGAATCTCATATTTTGGTCAGAAGAATATTGCTAGAGTGATGAAAAGATGTTAGCCAGCAGACTTGAATGACTTGAACAAAAGAGCATGCCTTTTTTTTTTGTTTGTTTTGTTTGTTTGTTTGTTTGTTTTTGTTGTTGATGTTTGGGTTTTTGTTTGTTTGCTTGCTTTTTTCTGATGTGATTTTGCAGGAAGGTGGACTTTCTTGTTAGTAGCAAGTGAGTAATATGCTAGAACATGTAAGACTCAAGGATGTTGTTACTGCATAAATGTATTAGGCACCTGCCATGGTTTTCTTCACAGTCTCCAAATTAAGCCTCCTTTTCAGTCCACTGAAGAGTATTCTGAATAGAGATTCCACCATACAGATAGTCATGGACTTTCCGGTGTTTCTTCATGTCTCTTTTTTCAAGTTGCCTGAATTATATACATCTGTTCTTGTTTCCAACTTGATCTAACTTCCGTTTCTGAAATAAAAGCCTGTCTTAGATGCCATAAGCTCTGAAACAGAATAGGAAAGTAATTGTGTCTGTTGGCTTGGATTTTTTTCATTTTTCTTGCATTTCATTGACGTTTCTAATAAGCACTCCAGCAATTTTATGAACCTCTGTATTTTAATTTATTATAATTGTAGGAAGATTATTTTAATTTCTTCTTTGCTTTTTTTCTTGATATTTTTAGCATTAGTGAATTCGTTAAGTTTGCTAATAAAACATCAGTATGGTTTTGTTCACTGCTTTGATATTTGTGTGTGTGTGTGTGTGTTCGCATGTGTGTTGCAGATCTGTGACTTTGCTTTGATACTGCATGAGAGAATAAATAGATAAGTCTTTTACACTACTGAGAGAAATTTAGAGGAATTCATTCACAAGGCTTCCATAGGACTACTGCAGCAGCCTCTACAGGGCACAGTTACTGCAAACACAGCTCTTCACTGATTTTGCTTCTTTCAAAGCAAATAGAGTAGGAGAAGAGCTTAGTGAATAACCTGGCTTTTCTGTTGCATCTGGCACAATACAAAACTCTCAAAGGTGTTGGCAACAGTGTCAGGCAGGGTTCCAGTCACAATATTTTTGGTATTTATTAGTTTTCTATAGGGATGACTGGCTTGTAAATTTGCATGTGAGTTCTTCTGAAAATGGTCACCAGAAATAAATATCCATAAGTGAGAAGCAGTTGGGGTGATTACCACTCTGAATGAATAGCAGTTATTTTGGGAAGAAATGCATGTACACAGAGAGCTTTTCAAGTTCTGTCATTGAATGTACAAAATCTCTACAACCCTTAATAATATCTTGATCAATACCCGTTTGTAATTCTTCCATTCATAGCATCATGCCTGGAAAATAGCAAATGTATTCATGATGTTTCAATCAGAAAGAAGCATTTTTAAAGAGCAGTTTTCAAGTGAATATATGAGTAAGAAATTCTGTGAAATGATTCTCTTAATCTGATTTCTTGATGTCCAGTGATGAGTACACACCTCTGGAAAAATTTCAGAGAGGACTGTCATAAAATACATGATAAGAACATCTTTTAAGATTGCTCACACTTGGTTTGTTCAAAGTTGTTGCTCAAATTTCTGTCAAACAAAGAAATAAATTTGGTTTATGCTTTTAGCTTTGTGGCCTATCTACTGCATTAGCAACATTTTAGGCTCTGGTTTTCAAGGGAAAGGTTATGTCAGTCTTTCTGATTTCTCATTCATTTTGTTTATAGGTGAAAGACCTGACATTTGTGCAGTGCAGTAGTTTTGGAAGGCAGATAGAAAGTTGATAGCTCATCCTCCATAACACTTCTCTGAACAACTTCTAGGGGTTAATTAATCGTAATGGATTCTGATTGTACTCCTCACCCTGATGTGGGTGCTCCTTGGGAAGGAAGAGAGGTCAGGATAGTCATTAACCACCGAATTCTTCTTCTGCAGTTGCTGGCAGCAGGCTATTAGGATGCTTAAATTTATGTGAAGGTCAAAAAAGCCAATTGCAGGGCTGCTGGATGTCCGAAACTGACAAAAATTCCTTGCTGAGCATAGCCAACTGTGAACCAGAAAATCTAGGTTGAAATCATATTGGAAATCTGCAGTGCAAAAGCACCTTTGTGCATAGGCTTCACACATAAAAAGTTTGGCTTCAGCTCATGTAAATAATTCATCCACTTAGCCATATCTTTTTTATACCAGTTAAATTCAAGTATCTCATTAAAGCTCAAAAATAAAGATTACTCTAGAGTCGAGCTGAGGGGTTTGGGAAGGGCACAGGGTTAGTCTTGTTATAATGATCTGACTGATGGGGATTTTTCTACAACCACAAGGAGATACTTTCAGAGATGATGAGGTTTTTTATGATCCCATTAAAACGAAAAATTGGTGAAAAAGACCAGAAGCCAATTTCCACACTGCTTTTTGAGTGTTTATATAGTCATTAAAGTAATACATGGGCCTCCATGAACTGTGCAAGTACAACAAGAGGAATGAGGGCATTCACCTTGCACACACAGCCTGAAAAGCAATCTCTGCATAATTTATTTTTCTGCCCTGGTGTCAAACCAGGAACCTGAAGGAAAAGTTGAAAATTACCTGGTTGAAAATTTAAAGTAATGGTTATTTACACCAATTTTCCACTTGCCATTTAAACCAGCTTTCCTACTTGTAGAACAACATTTGGAAGGACATTTAGAAAATAAAATTTTTCCTGCTATACCTTTCTTTGTATTATTGTCTGACAGTTTGAGGAAAAGTTATTGATAACATTACTTCTTTATTCAAAGAAGTTTCTCTACAGTCTTTCTTTAGCTGTATTAGATGTCTGAATGGGTAAAAATCCCCATTTCTTCCATGTGTGATGCTTTGGATGATTCTATTACTGACTCATAAGATGTGTGCTCTCCCTGAGAATCCTGATTTAGGTTGTGCAATGCTTGTAATATAATTTCTAAGGGACAAATTCTCATTTTCGGATTTTCTAGAAATTCAGATATTTTTAGCAAGTTTCTTTCTGCATACTGAATATTAGAGAAATATATGTTCTTCATACACAAAAAGGTACCGCCTGACATGCATAATTAATGTTAATGACATTAATATTGCAGTCATTTGAGTATTTTCCTCAACTCTGTTATAGCAACTTAATTTTAAAATTGACTATGCATTAGGAATTGTGTGTTCTCTTGTTTGGTTTTCATAGATCTTGTGTATGAACTTCTAAGATCTATGAATTGCTTTGCCTTCTGAAGTTTTAGAGATTTACTGCAAGTAAAGTGAGTACAGCAAGGTCAAGAGTTAGGGTTTTGTTATTCTCTGTGTTATGGACTGAAATAGCTGTAATATTTGTAACTTTATGTCATGCAACTACTAATTAAGGTGGATATGAATGAAGTTCAGCTTTTAATATCACCAAGCAATGCCTTCAGACATCACTCAACAGTCAGATCTGATCATGTAATTTCAGCTATTTTTATGAATTTTGCTCACTAATACACAAACAGCCAGTCTTCTACCATCATAGTGTCCTAGGGTGACATTATGATGCTTGTATCCCCAGTCGTCTGTTCTGTTATGCTGGATATTATGCTCTGTACCTTCAAAACCGGCTCTGGAAAACGAAGTTTGTTTTGTTATCAGCCTGCTCACTCCCACACAGACGGCGAGACACAGACTGTACATAGGGCTGCTTTTGGGGATTTTTTGCTCTCTTTCTCTTTTGCCCTTGCTTTGCTCTTGCTCCTGCCTTTCTTTCTTGCTTTTGCTTGTTAGCTAGTTTAGCTAGGCAGTCCGAATTTTTCCTGGCCTGGTTTTTTTTTTTTTTTCCTCCCCTTTCCTTGGAACCATACGAACCCGCTCTGGATTGGGACCTGGGAAACACCGAGAGCCTGCCCTTTGTGGCCTGCAGCAACCATTCCCAGCGCCGGAGAGGCCGACAGAGCGACCACTCCCCAGAGAGACTGACTGAATTTGAGATCTCTTCAGAACGGTGAAAGAGTTTTGTCATCCAGTATTGTTCATTTTGTGTGTTGGGGGGTGCGTTGCCTGTTAAATAAACAGGTTCTTTCCACTTGTCTCTGAGGAATCCTTCCCAAACCAGTTGTGGGGATGGGCCGTGTGGGTTGGCTTTTCTGAAGGGGCCCCTTTAGGGGTTTTCTCCTAAATTTTGCCCTAAACTAGGACAAATAGCCTAGAAGCACTTTCAGGAAGAAGATGTTCACTGATTGAAAGAATCTTCCAGGTGTTTATAAGCATGAGTGCCATATCTTTTGTTCTATTGATACCAAATTCTTTTATTTGTAAGAAAGAAAAGTAAGACCACTGTTGGAGTTATTAAAGGACTTTTCACTGCTGAAAGGGACAGCTTTCTAAAAGTTCACACTATTTTTTCTGAACATTCACACTGGTTAATGGTAATTTTTCTTGTCTATTTGACAGCAGGGGCAATGTGCAAGAGACGTTTATGTTGAGAGGGAGACGTTTTTCATGATTACAAAACTCTTAGCATATGTGGATCATTAGCTGATTTTACTGCCATGGAGTATTTTCTCTTAACTCTGTTTGATATCTGAGACCCAGATAAGTATATTTAAAATCTATGAATAATGTTTTGAAATTTAAATTCCCTCTCAAGATTCTTGATATTACTGGAAGTTATGAGAAACTGGCCAGGAGATTTTACTTCGGTTAAAAAGAAATACTCTCTTCTATTACAAGTTTATAACATCTGTTCTCACAAATTTTAGGCTCTGATTTATTTAGAATATATATTATTTGCATATTCTATAATATGCACAGGTATATAATGCATGTATGCTTAAATTGTAATGCTTAGGTATGATCTTAATTTTAAGGATGTATTTAAAAATTTTTATGAAAAGCAAGGGACTTAGTGGTTAAACAGTTTTCTTATAGAATACCTTGGATCTCTCTATGTCGGTAGAAATTAGTTTTATCAGTTTAAATACTATGCTTTCTGCTTTCCTTTTAAGTGAGGAATGCACCAAGGTTTGCTTAAAGGTTAATTTATTATTCACCTTCTTATAAGTAAAAATAATATGCAGTTCAGAATATGGTTTTTCAAAATATGTAAAATAAATCCTTCTATCTACAGCCACCGTTACTCAATTTTAGATGTGAAGATTAGCTCACGTCTGTAATCTCTAATTCTCAAGAGAATAGGAAATGTGAGGAGCAAAGTTTTACTAACAATAATATGATTGCTCATTCATTCCAAATTTCTTGTTACCAGGGTGGTTATTGCAGGAGCTCTCTGTAGGAGAGCTGTTATCACTAATGGTTGTTGCCAGTATCGTTTGTGGCAGTACCTGAAAGCAAAATTGCAAGTTGCAGCGTCAGATTTCTCCAGTGGAAGTTAGAGGGTAATGTTGTTCAAAGATCTCTTCAGTACTGCCTAAAAGGTGGCAAAACTTCAGATTACAATTTTGAAGTAGTGGGATACAGACTTTAATACAGCTTAGCTAATATAAGAAATATATGAATCTGTATATGAAGCAGTCAAATAATCAGATACAGGTCAATCAAGATAAGAAATATGTTTATTAGTTGTTCCTTTTCACTTCTTTACAAGGAACACCCCCAAGCAGTTATGAGAGGTGGGAATCTCTTCAGGAAAATACAACTGGGCAGAATGACTTTGGAAACATCTTAGATAGCATAACAACTGCCCACAGACACTTGGGTGCAGCATACTATGATATAGACTTCTTGCAAGGAAAGAAGATGAAGGAGCATGTTCCATAAGGCATGTTCTCTTCTCAAACTTGTATATCATATGAAGAAGGAAGTATATGTTATGGCGTGATAGAAAATTGCTCTTTCCATACGTGCTCTGAGGTCCTCACTGGAGATGTTTCTGTGTACATCTATACATAGAAATGGTATATGAATGTCCTTACTTAGGTCAATATGCACTGCAACTTTTGAAATATAATAGGACTTCAGTGTAGTCTTCACAGTCATAAATTAATTTATGTTATGGTATTATGTTTACTCTACAGGTACTAACCCCCTGATAGTTACAAAAGGTGACTATCCTGGAGCTGCTGGAAAGTTAGCATTTCATTACTAACTCTCATTTAAATAATGTTTTTGCCTTTGAATTTAATTTCAGAATAATTTGTTGTCTAATATTTAAAAAATCATATTACCAAGCTCTGTGTTGTTAGGTTAGAATTCAGTTATATAAATCATAAATTAATTAGTTAAGAAATAGTTTTTAAATATTAAATGCTGTTTTCAGATACTTTTTACTTAACGAGGTTACTTTTAAAAGCTGAGGTGTGATTAATCTCCATCACTGTACTGATATATGCCTTGTTATAATTTATTCTTATTATATTCCTAATTCCTATATATTCCTGTATTCCTGGGGTATTCGGGATACTGAAGCAAATGGCTGTTGGGGCATTGAGTATTGTTTCAATACTTGTTCCCAACATCTGTTTCTCATTTGAACTTTCTGTACTCCTTTATTTTCCTGCCCTGTCTGGGCCTCATTGTGAAACAGAGCTGCCAAAAGGAAAAAGGAAAAAAGAGGTTTCTGGTCCCTTGAAACTCTGGTCAGGCAGCAATGTTCTGCAATATTTTCTTTTTACAACATCAGACATGAGACCATGCACTCTCTCTTATTCTACATTTTTTCTCACAGGAAAAACTCTAGCCAACTTTATGACAGAAGAAAAGAAGCAAGAAAGGCTGATAAATGATTCCAGGTTCCAGAAGATGTTTTAGACATTGTGGTCTGCAAATAGATCTACCAGTCTATTGATCTGGACTAAGTCATCCTTCAAAGGAAAATTATTTACCAGGACTCGGTGGACAGCAGTCCTTCTGAGAGCACTTACCTTGAAGAGCCAAGATATTCCAGAGAGTTGTGTCGTGAGTGTGTGTTTTAGGGTTGCTTAAAGAATCACTGGCAAAGGTACTGCAAAAGCAGGGTTGGTATAAAAGCAAAAGCATTACAAAGTTCATTGCTCAGGTTCACCCTTCCACTTACTAGATGGTTAAAGTACAGAGAGAAAAAGCAAACAAAAATCTAAACCCATTCAATCAGCAACCAAAATCAACCCAAAAATTACCTGTACAAGCCTTGGGGGCTGAGGGAGGAGGAGGGGGAGGAAAAGAAACAGTAAAAAAGGATAAGGATCAAAATGAAAAAGGAATAAAGAAGATTCAGAGTAGACCCCCTTGCTAAATGGAGCCTAGGAAATTTTTTCGTCTATTTTTAGTCTAGGTTTAAACCTAGACTTAACAGCAGTTAGTCTATAGCTTAAGTCAAACAGTTGAACAATTCATACAGAATTTATGATAGCACAACAGTAAGTCACAGGTCTAACTTACTTACAAATCTGAAGTACTTAGGAATCCAGGAGAGCAACAATCCCAGTACATTTGCTATGACATATTCACATTAGCATGCACACAGATGTCAAGGAGTGCAGGTAAGATATATACCTCTGAAAAAATTCCCTTCCATTTCAGTGAAGTACTTGTTTCAGATGCCTTTTCATCTTCTGAGCGGGCGAAGGGTTGAGGCTGGAGGAGGGGGTACCACCATCATTGTTGTTCAGTGTTCCTCTGAGTACACCAGAGTTGAGAGTTCACTTGCTCTGAGAGGCCCCGCTCAGAGGGAAGAGCTGGTCACAGCTACTGCAGTCCAGGAGACCTCTAAGGGTCTCACTTTGGACTATGGTTTAGAGGGTTGCAACAGCGTGAGCTTTGGTCATAATGGTTTCTCATCCTGGCTGCAATTCAGGTAGGTAACTTTCTTCAAAAAGTGTTATTTCCCTTGGGCAGTTTTTCAGGCGCGAAAAATAAATTTCCAACACTGTTTGTTGAAAACCAGCAGCAGGTTGGACAGCACTAGTTCTTGGGAACAGTTTTTCTGATAAGCTCAAGAAAAGCTGAGGCTAGGTGCTGTTCTTCAAGGCTGAGGCCTAGTGAGCATTTCTTAAATCATAGTTTGGCCTGAGTGACGCAGGGGATGCGCCACCACAAGTTATCAGGACATAGTATTGTGCTTGAGTTGGGCCAGGTTTCACTGGACAAAAACTAGCAGTACTACCCAAATCCCACTTCAACAAGTGCCTGGTGGAGACATTTTGAGAACACATTAAGGAAGTTTAGTGAAACTAACCTATCTTTGGATTTTCTTTTTTTTTTTTTAAGGTAGACATGTACTTTCAGAAAATTAATTTACATACAAATGGGCTGTGAGAATAGAATTGTATAGGTTATTTTTGTAAAAGATGGAAAAGTTTTCTTAGAATTCTGAGAAACTGAAATTTGTCTAAAGCACATTGGCAATGACTCATGGGATGCAGCAAAAAGGGACTCTGACACAGATTTCTTTGTCACTAGGAATGCACTTAAGTGATAGCAAAGTTGATGCATTTGCAGCATGGTTCAACACTGAAAGTGAACTCTGGTAGGAGTTAAAATGCTGTGCACAAAGTATGGTAAAGGGAGATTGGCAGAGGCTAAAATCTGGTGGGTTTGGGTTTTTTTTGTTTCTTTGGTTTTTTTTGTGGGTTAGTGTATGATGGCATTTCAGTGTTCCAGTAGTTCAGAAGGGAAGAAAAGACTGTGTTGTATGGTCTTCTCTGCTTTCCAGTTCCTTCTATGATGAATTCAAGTTTTTCAATCATGTAGTCAGGTCTAAGAGAGAGAAGTTCACACTGGATTGTGGGACATGATATTTGGAGAGCCTTGGCTGAAATGAATGCCTGACATATAATTTCCATAATGGAGTTTAGGGCATGGGAAATGATAGTTAACAATTTTTTTGTGTGTCAAAAGGACATTTTCTTTTGGAACATTGTAAGATACATAAGTCAGAGAGACTCACAATGAAATATTTGATTTTTACTTTATATAAGAAAAACAGTTTTCCTGTGGAAAATTCACAATGAGCTTTAGTATTCATATTAGTTAAGCAACTGTTTACTTACTAAACATATGGAACTATGCTACCTCTAGTAAATTCTTTTTCAATTTGTATCCAAGAGCCTTCAAGAAGACAAATATTTCAGTAGATCTAGCATCAGTTTTATTCTTTCTAGTTAAAATTAATAATGAACTTACTTGTAAAGACTAGATAAAATTTCCGTCATAGATATGTTTGTATTAAACGCATTGTAAGGAGTTACACTGAATGGAAAAGAGTTTCCCATGTCAACCATAAACATAAAAAAACAATGAATCACAAACTTAGCTTTCCCCTCTGCTTACAGTCCCTACATGCAGAATCCAGTTGTTCCAAATTTTGATCTCGAAGCATTTGTAGACATAATTTCCTCAATTACTTAGTCTGGAAATGTTTTTAACTAGAAAAATACTTTTTCAGGCAATAATAATTTCTGAGCTGTTTTTCAGTCAATTCCATAGATGACATCTCTAGTTTCACTCTCAAATGTCAATTGATTTATATACCTTCATGCTACACAATTTGGTTGTCACAATTCTGTCTTGCAAACAAGACAATACTCCCTTGTGTAGAGGTATGCCAGTTGTATGTAAAAAGGCATCTGCATAATTTGAAAACAATAGCAGACAAGGTTAAAGGATTTTAGTAGTCAATAATCCAGTTACTCCTGTTAAATAGGGAAAATGCTGTGGATAGCATGTAGGACCTTCTCAATTTCTGCTCAGAGGCGCAGAGAGCTTAAATACTTCAAAAAACTTTTAAAAATAGGAGAGGCCCAGGTATCAGACTTAAATACTTGTAGACATGAACCAGGAAGGAAAAGTGGTCATCTTACATCAGTTCTTATAGTCTGCTCCGTGTGAAAGAATAATGTTGTGTATTTCATTGCCTTATGAAAAACACTTCATTGCTCTTAATAGCGCTGAAGAATAAAGCACCACAAATACTTTTTGAGGCTGCTAGGTAGTTATTATCATCATTTTCAAATGCAAAAAGCATCCCAAGGTTATTAATGACCTGAGACAGAGCTAGGGAAAGGACAAAATTATTGAATTCCTTTGACTTAACCAGATGACCTTTTCAAGACCATATCTCCTATTTCTGGGTGTTTTCTTAATACACAGCGGAAGAAAGAAAAGGATTGGTTTGGTATCCATTACTCCAAACTTTTTTTGTTAAGTCTGAATCTCCTGAAGGTAATACATGGGCTGACATATTTATCCTGTGTTCCCAGATGAACATGAGGAAAAAAACACTGGTGAAGAAATAGTAAAAAGACTTTAAATAAGAACTTGCTTCAAAAGTTCAGGTTTCAGTAGCTCTTGTGAATCAAAGTACCGATGTTGTCAAAGTCTCTGAGTTACCACACCACAGATTCTAAACAAGCGGCATGTGCAATTGAGCCTCTTCAGAAGAATGTGCAGGAAATTCCTTGCTCAGTGCTGTAAGTGTAATGTTACAAGACTTAGCATCTGGAAATTCTGAATTTTATTACTGCTTAATGAAGACTAGTAATATTTTCACAGACCCCATCGGTGGTTCAGCTCAGGCTGTTGTATGACAGCTTTCCACATGGAATCGTAGAATGGCTTGGGTTGAAAGAGACCTTAAAGACAATTCCACCCCTCCCTGCCATGGGCAGGGACACCTTCAACTAGACCAAACTGCTTGAAGTCACATCCAACCTGGTCTTGAACACTCCCGGGGATGTGGCATGAACAACTTCTCTGGACAACCTGTTCCGATGCCTCACCACTTTCACAGTAAAAAATTTTTTCCTGAAGTCTAATCTAAACCTACTCTCAGTTTAAAGCCATTTCCCCATGTTCTGTCACTACATACTCCTGTAAAAAGTATCTCTCCATCTTTCTTGTAGGTTCCCTTCAGCTACTGGTGATGCCTTGAGAGGCTACCTAGAACAGAGGCTAGACAGTGTTAAAGGAATAAAGTAGGTATTTATTAAAAGGCCTTCAAAGGACACACCTTGGGCAGCACAAGAGCCCAGCCTGGGCTACACCCAAGATGGATGACTGGTCACGAGTTTTCACACTTTTATAAGTTTTGGTCCATTTACATGTTGGGGTTAATTGTCCAATCACAGCTTCAGGTTAGGAAGTCCCATCGTCCTAGTTTGCTCTCCTCAATTCAATGTTTATACTTTCTTGGGCTTGAAGTTGAGATGGTGGCCTTGGTTTTCAGGCTGCAAAAGGATTGTTTTGTTTAACTAAACTGTGAGGAGAACTTGCTAACACTCTATATGTAGTTCAGAGTTATATACCAATGCAGTACAGAATCTGAAAAAAATGAGAGCTAAAACTTAAGGCATCACTGGAAGGCCTCAATTAGGTCACCCCAAAATTTTCTCTTCAATAAAACCATAAAATTCTTACATAGGATCTGAAACACAAATGAAGACTTTTCCTACTAAAGCATTTTTTATGATGTGGAAAGAATGTGATTTTAAAACAAGATCTGTGTTTCAAACTCAACTTTTGTGAGCTAAGGCTGTGGAAATAGGTTTAGCATTATCACCTAGAATTTCTACTAGCCTTCCTCTGATTGAAGAGCTGCTTTACTAGCTTTTGGAAGGAATTGAACTGGCAGCCCTGTAGAGGCTGGATGAAAAGATATTGCTGATGCTAGCGAAATGCAGTCTTTTGAGTCTCCAAGTCTCAAAGAACTTGGAGTTTGTGATTTCTTATCAAGACAAATGAGTGTCAAAAGGAGGTTGCCCTCTGTTCATTTAATGAAAACATAAAGTGCCATTGAAGCAATTCTCTTTTAGTTGGGCTAGATTATTGCATTTATGCAAAATAAACCCTTAAATGTCACATACTGTAACAACTTTATAATGACAAATTGTATTTTTTATATGTATCAAGGTTTTAAAGTGCTAAATTTAATAAAAAGCTTTTGAATTATAAAAAAAAAAATCTGGCACAGAACAAAGATGTATCCGTGCTCTTCGGGTTCTAAGTTTTAAAAGCAGATTTTTTTTTTTTTTGTCTTGCTAATTTCCTTAAATGCTTGATTATACATTGCTTTTGTTGGAGAATTTCCAAATAAGCCGAGGACACTGAAATATTTCTTGAACAACAATAGCATATAGAATCTGTCTTTGAAGGCTTCCACAGTGTTTACATTAGTCAGGATTGTGAACGGAAAACCACTTTTCACTTTCCTCTGCACTAGTACATAATGATCAAAGTTAGAAAACCACCTTTTTCTTTAGAAACCAGTTTAAAAAAAGTGAAATGCAGTATGATCTTGTACTTACTCTTAGGCTGCCTGGCTGTGCTGTTTTGCATGCCAAAAAATCCTTTCATCTGAGGCATTAGTGTAAAGTTTAGGCAGACATCTATTGTTTCTTATGATGTGCCATTAAAAGCTTCAAGGAAGCACAGTATTGAGTCAGCTTAAAAGCAATCCTAAAATATTTTTCTCTCCCTTTCTCAGAGATGTATCAAAATGCAACAATAATAAAAAGCAAAAAGATCAAAACTTCATTAATTCCCAAACAAATAATAAATCAAAAGATCCAAGCTTAGAATAAGTACTTCTGAAGTGTCAAAGATTTCTTTTATTTCAAGGTAGCCAGGATATTATGCTGCAAGACTTCCATGCTTCAGCAAAAACTCCTCTATTTAGCTGTGCATTGAGATAAAAGTCATCAAGTCAGTGTGGTTAGCAGATGTAAACAATATTTTATAGTGAGTCTCCTCTAATGGTAGAGATGGCATATAAATACTCAGAGTAATACATTAGAAAAGCTGATAGAGTTACAAAACATTAAAAGAGAGGAATACCCTTGAATATCCTTTTGAGACCATGAGGCAAATTTATTCTAATATCTTGAAGTGCTAAAGTAGAGCTGTGATACAAATTTTTCCCTGTCATAATATGTCACAATGAGTGCCTTGTCAATTTTAGCTAATTACCACTGCCAGTAATCCCAGTAAGACATTACCTTAAAAATAGCTTATGAGCTCATGGGTGCTGGAAAATTAAACTCCCCTGATGTTATATCTATTTTTTCCATCTATCTACATGCAAATTATAAGAAAAGTTTAAATTCCCGTAAGTTCTCTAAAAAATAATTGTCATATCTTAGTAATTTCATATTTCGATTCTGGCTGATGAATTAGAATATAAATTCATTCAGTCTTCTCTGAGTTGTTAGACTGAACATACTGCATGGCGAAAAGCATAAGCAGGGGATGAGCTATTGGCTTTTGCTAATTTCAGACTGCTCAATTCTGACTAATCTAAGATATTTATTGCCACTCTTTTCAGAGGGATCGATTCATCATTTGCTTTACTTTTGTTTTTGTGGAGGATCTAATGAGTAGTCTCTGCTTTTAAAGAACACCTTTCTACAAAAGGTTTATCCACAAGTTGTTTCCTGTACACTTTGACTCATTTTGATTATTTTTATTTTCTTATTAAAAAGGGGTACTAGTGCAAAAAGCAAACTTAAGAAACAAATCACTATCAAACATTATTTTGCATTAAAATGAAGATTTCTTGCTTTGATTTGGAATACTAAAATGAAAGACTGTTAAGTGGAGAAGCATCTACAGTAGCTAATGAGCAAAGAAAATCCAGAACATCAGCTATTTGCATTTATGTTGAAACTGAGTGAAGAAAATAATTGCTAGACAAAGAGAATCCTGAAAAATATTAAACCCTTTCGAAGTAAAAAAAAAAAAAAAAAAGGGAAATAGATTAAAATTAATGAACAAATACAGAAATCAAGAAATGACATTGCATTGCCAATTTACCTTTATTTAAGTGAAAATGAGTGAAAAGAAGATATTAGCAATTCAAGGTGAAATCTAAATTAAAATGAAGGTGATAGTAAAAATTAAATGGTTGAAGTATGAAATCTAATTTTCCCAAGAGTGATGCTATGAGTAAGCCATACTGGTTTAATGAGTGATAAAGCATGGGTGATAAAGGATTAAAAGTGAAGCAGAATAACATAATGACAGTAAATGCATATATTTTTTTAAATTGGTGGGTTTTTAAAAAAAAATGTATGTATGGAAGATTAATATTTTAGGTGGGCTTACTATGACTTAGTAATGGGCAATGGTTTTAAATTGAAAAAGAGTAGGTTTAGGATGTTGGAAGTTCTTTACTATGAGGGTTGTGAGGCACTGGGACAGGTTGTTCAGGGCAGTCATGGGTGCCCGGTCCCTGGAAGTGTTCAAGGCTGGGTTGGATGAGGCTTTGAGCAATATGGTCTAACTGAAGGTGTGCCCTGCCCGAGGTGGCAAGGTTGGAACTAGATGATTGTTTATATCCCTTCTTACCCAAGCCATTCTGTGGGCCCTAGGATTATGTGATTTAGTTTTAGATGGTAAGACGAAATAAATCACGGCAAGAATATCAACTAGGAATGCGTAAGACTTTTCCACTTGCCCAATGTTCATTCTGTATAAAAGACCATGCATTAGGGGCCAATTTTTTTTTTTCTGAATATTTACTAGTTTATGCTTTGTTGGTTTTTTGCAGCAGTTACAAAGGTTCAGATAGAAAAGGTGGGTTAGAAAAACAGCTTAATCTTTGGATATGTACCGCCAAGTCCAGAACAAAATGCTGATTAAAGTCGGCAAAGTGTTAAATTTTGTATTACAGCTCACCGCACATGAAATCAACTTGAAGATCTCACCTAAGACCTTAGTAAATAATCATGGCTAGCACATCTCTGTAGGGGCCCTATAAATGATAGTTTTGTCAACATGAGTAAAATGTATGTTGCTTGTTTCAAGGGTTTTGCAATTTCTACAAGTTATGAGAAATAGCTACATAACTCATAATGACAATGGAGAAAACGGGTATGTGCACTCAGTTCCAAAGGAACAGAAGAACAGGCTGGCTGCTCTAGGTGTTTGGAGCACAGATTTTTTTGTCTGGCACACTACTGATATGCAGAATGGTTTTAATGACCTGTTCTCATGTACTAAAAATTATAGATCTTATATGTACTGCTGCACCCATTTATCTGATGTGGAACGTTCCAGTAGATTAGGGCTTGTGTTGGAGGCCTGTGTTAGAAAGCATGAAGTCATAATCAGGCAAAGGTGTAACACTAAAGAATTGGTAAGATGTTGGGGTTCCTGGGGAAAAACAAACAGTAAAAGAAATTAAGGACAAATTTATAAGTCAGAAATTGTATGACAAGAAATCAGAAGCTGATAAACAGATTAAAAAAAGGGAGATGTTCTATAGTTTGTAAGTGTGCAAGATGATTCTGACAGTGACTTTCTACCCTGTAAAGGAACAAATGAAAGGTAATAATAACCTAGACAAGGGGCAGTAAAATTGCTATGGGAGAAGACCAAAGAGAATTTTAATCACTGATGCTGCAAATCCCCTGGATTTTGAGGCGGTTAAAAGCAAACAACAGCAGGCTGGATACAATAGAAGAGAGACCAAAAGATTGTGGTTAGGAATCCCTGCAAAGCAGAGCTTTATTAGCTATTTGGATAGCTGAAGGGGAACTTATTAGAATAAAAAATTATGAACAACAAAATAAATGAGAACATACAGCTATTGTGAAAGCAAATGTTTCCTGGGGTTAGCTGTCAAAATTGATAAATCTGAACAGTCTCTTTATTACTTACATATCATCTTCTAATGCTTTAATAGTTCATGGCAGGAGATAAAAATGAACTTCTTTTCCTATCAGTCACAGTAATTTTATTGGGTGACAGTGTAATAACATTTTGTGCTGCAATGGTCAGTTAAATCTCTGCAAAATTTTGATTGATATTCATCTCATTTGCATTTTTTTACCTTTATTGTGGAGGTTTTTTCCTACAAAGTTACTCCGTTTAATTTCTTCTTCATCCAGTATTCTAGCACCTGACCTAGTTGTGACACCATGATTTTGAAAGTAGTTACTTAACTGCTTTGGGAAGCCAAGGTCCACAAGTGGAAATCTGAGCAGCCTGAGAGGATATGAAGAACACGCATTAGCCCGTTATCATCTAGCACTTTGGAAAATATGGAATTCTAGAATAGCCTAGTTGAACAAAACCATTCCTTGAACTGAAGCTTTATTTAAGTTTGACATAGAAAAGGCCCACGGTTTGCTTTAGAAAGGGTTTGAGTTCTTACTCAGTTCATCATAATGACATTATAGTGGAAGCAAAACCACAGTTAAGAAAACATGCTGACCTTCTGTAAGCCCTGAGGCTCTCTTTGATTCTTATATAGTGATATAATGGAGGCATGAAATTGTACACAATTTTTTTCTGTTGATGACAGTCCTGTGTTTAATATTGCCAAACAGAGATCAATTTAACCGCATATATTTCTGGCGTGTGATTTTGGACTTCTTTCTAATGTGTCCTATTGCTAAAAGTCACATGTACTGATTTGAAGTGTGAATTTAGATGCATATCTCAAGGAGGAATATGGACTAGTATTTTCTGTTTATGGTTCTCACATGTTCACACATTCCATGCTCAACAGGGATGAGGGTTGGTGGAATGGTCTGAGGTCTTTTTTTTTTATTTTCAGCAGTCATAATTTCCATTGGGCATTGTACAGGACCCTGCCCTGACTAAACCTGTGTGAAATAACAAGTTGTAACTTTGTAACTGATTTAGTGAAACTCCACACATCAGAACAAATCATTAGCTGCATTTTGAGTAGCCTTAGCTTTTTTAACAAAGTGGAATCTTGATAAAGCAATGATTTTTTTTGATTACCTGTATGTGTTCCAAGCTTTGTTTCTTTACTTACAGAAATGAGAAGTGAAAAAGTGTTAATGCTTGTTAAAAATTAATAGTGAAAATTACAGAGAAGTGATCTGTAAATCAGTTTGTATTTCATCTTAGGTTGTAAATAACTTTCAGTTGCAAAATGGTAACTTTGCAGCATATCTCTTTTGTTTTAAATGCATCTCAGATAAGTTATATTACTGCTGTTAATTAGAAAGAATGAATTGGTAGTTTGGATTCGGGGAAACATAATAAAATAATATTTACATATTTTCTTTTCAGAACAGGACTGCATTTTAACTTTACCTTTACAATGATACCTTTAATTTAGAATAAGAAAACTATGAAATAACTGAGACCAAATTTTTTTACAAGATGTAAAAAAAATTGTTGGAATTAGTGCCTTCAGTTCAAATTTCTGCTTTTTAGATTAATTAGAAATGAATCCAGCTTGTCTGCTCTCATCTTGCAGAAAAGTACCGTTTGTTCCCAGATTTTAACTTACATATGAAAATAGTGGAATAGCTTTTAGTCCTTGAGATAATGTAAACATTTTAAATTGGTATGATTATCAGAGTCATGAATGGGCTATTTTACTCAAATAATTACAACTGTGCTCCCTAGTATGAGCACAGTGTCCTATCCCTGTGTTTTCTGAGGGTATGCATTCCCACAAAATCCTGTCACATCATAAACCTGTTTATATTCTGGCACTGTTCTCTTTTCGAGCTCTGATGGAACTGCTACATCAGTGCAACTTGGATGTTGTGCAAGTGGTGTTTCATGGTTGCTACTTTATACAAACACTGAAAGTATGAGCAATAGATAAACACCACCCATTAGTGTGTTTGCTGGCAAGGAACAGGCCAAGATAGTTCTGCATAGACAATATCAACTCTTCAGCTATGTGTTCATGTTTATGGAAAGTGATGGGTTTTTCCGCATTTATCTGTCCAATGTTTATGTATGTAAAAATTTTTGTTGTATTGGAATCTAATTAGGCACTGTATGTGTGCCAGTCTGGCAAAATCACCACATATGCATGAAGACTGTGACTTCAGGAATAATCAGATCTCTAGATGGGAGGTGTTAAGGAACAAATACCCAAGACTGAGACATAACTTTGTGCTGCCTGAATAGAGAAATGTTGTTGTATTTTGTTCAACTATTTTGTTCCTCATAAACTATTTGTTCAATTATTTTACTCCATTTTGGCATACCAAAAACCTTCACAAAACTAGCATCCTCCGTTTGGGGGTCTCAATGATTTCAGTTACCTGCTAAAGCTGATTTATGCATTCTAGTAATATCTAGAGCTCTTTAATTCTGTATTTGCACTGAGAGTATCATGTCAAGCCACCTTAATCTAGTGTTTCTGATAGCTGTTGAAGAGTTTTAACAGATAATTCTCATCATAAGCCACCATGACTGAATATTGACTTATGAATGTTGTGTACAAATTTGTTAAGCACATTTTTTAAAGCAGGGATTTCACTAGAAAAGAGTACATCATCCTTTTTCATTCACACATAGGTAATTTTTTTCTCAAACTTAGAACAAGGAAAATTCCAATGTAATTTCTTTTTATGTATCAGAAATGAGGAAGCATGAATAATATCTTAAAGAGTAATGTCCTAGGATATATGTTGCTAAATATGTGGGCATTCCAGATTTGTTGTAAACAATTGCCATTTTTTTTCCATGTAGAACACATACATTTGGCTATAACCGTGATCAAAGCAAAAGGTGAAAATGTAGTCTGTACTTCATACCTGCTGTTCCCACAGCAGCCGTGTCAGGTATGGGCAACAAGGAGGCTGACATCTTGTGTTACCTCCCCACCAGAATGACCCTCATATTCTGTCCGTATTTTTGTCTCCAGCAAAGTACAAGGGCAGGGAAAAACAATGAGAAGGTAAACTCTTAAACTGTATCATTGCAAGTTGCCAGAGATGATGAGGGAGACATTTTAGGGACAAGAGAGAGAGTGTGGACATATAATAATATATATATAATAATAATATATAGCACAATAACTAAGCTTATTGTGATATTTGGAGTCAGTGTACATAACCAATTTCCAAGAGGCATGTCTGCCTTCTTCCTGTACAGCCTGGTGGCCATCAGCTTCATCCTGTAAAATGCTGGGTTACCTCTTTAAACATCTTAAACTTCCACTGGACTTGTTTGAAGAAGAATATTCATTACTTCTGGAGTCTCTATATACTTTAAATAACAGAGATGAGAGAGTCTGAAAGTCTATTTTTTTTCCAAAGCAGACAGAATTTAGGAGGTATGCAGCAAGATTTCTGTGGTGACATTTCCTAGCTCACCACCTTTTTTCCTTCTAAATGGCTATTAGAAATGCTGACATTGTCCTCTAACATTGTATGAGTAAAGAGTTACTTTTTCTAAAAGGTTGGAAGTGGTTTATACAGTCTTTGCAACTACATCTTGGGCAGACTGGATCTTATCAATGAAGACTAAAATGAGACTCATGTCTGATATTTCTAAATTATTCCGTATTCAATCATCCTGGCAGAGTTATGATGCTAGTAATGATGTTCATTTTTTATATACTTTGCATTTTTCAAAAGCAAATACAGATAACTCACATTGTGTTCATAGGAAATTAGTGCTGGTTTTGAGGATATCTGAGCCTGCATTTGGATACTCTGAGGATTTTAAGAATAGTAACTTGTTGGTCAGCTCTGACAAGTAAACAAAAATGTTTCCAGAATCATAACACTTTTGTGAAATAAAAAATGTAAATTAAACAAATTTTTACTTTGACAAGAATCCAAATGTATTTTAATACTGAAACTATTACATATTTTGTGGAATATCCTTGCCCCACAGCAGTTATGTACTTTTCAGTAAATGTATGATTGAATAGAAAATACAGAGATATTTACATTCTGTTCCCTTAACTGTTTAAATCCTGCCTGCTGTGATAGAGTTGGATAGGCTTAGTCTTTAAGGTGTGAAGAGCAACTATCAAATAAGAAATCAAATTGATTTAACTCAATCAAGTTAAGTGTTATTGACCTCTCCAAAGATAACTTTTTATTTCAATATGCTGGGGAAAGTAACACAGTAATGGACTTTTCACTCCAGTAAATGCCACTTTGAAATAATTTAGTGAATTACTCTTCCCTAGATTAATTCCATTATTCATTCAGCTTTTGTTTAAGAATCCCATAAAGGCTTACCAAACAGAGTAACCATTTAGTCATCAGGCATTGATTAATATTTCTCTAAAAATATTTAGTATTGTGTGTTGGTGACAAAATGCCTTCTCCTGCATTCTCCCTACACTCACACCTCCTCTTCCTTGCAGTTTTCTCTAATGGGCAATATGATTTGTCCTAACATAGGAGTACCAAGTGTAAATTGCAGAGGGCACTCAGGATGATAACGTGATGATTGCATTTCAGAGATGAGGGAACTGTGATGGTTGTGATGGGGTTTGGTGCACACTGGCCTGCAAGAGTGTATAAAACGCTGCTGGAGACCGAACTGACCAGTCTCCTGAGGTTGCAGGCAGCTTCCAGATGGATCTGCCCCCACCCATCCCATTCCCTTCAATCCTTCCATTCCTTCCCCCACCTCCAGCCAGGAATGTCTGCCAGCTACATCCAGCCATAACACTGGAAAGATTCACTTTTGAATGTAAAATAAAAGTGTTAAGACCCTGATTACCTACAGAGATAAAATCTTAAAGTAGTTGCATAGGTGCTTTGTTGCTTTGTAGCTGTGCATTCTGCAAGGCCAAAGCCTGTACATTTCTAGGGCAATCTGTTTCTATTTTATCTCTTTAGACCTATTTGTACTATATACTGCATTGACAATATTTAGATACTTTATTAGCAACAAATCCAAAGTTAATCGTCCAGATAACCTAATGGAGAGGCTTTTCTCTACTGGTTTGTCACATTAAAATTGAGAAGAGCCCAGGCCTATCTGTTTGATACCTGTCCTTATTAGTACGTATTAATAAGATTGCCTCTTCATCTTCTTGCGCTTGGAGGAAAAAATGCTTGAATAATAACCACCTTTCTTAGGCCAATCTTCCCTCCAAGGCTTTATCCCAAGGCATGTTACCAAACAAATTCCTGAAGATGCCAAGTCAACTCTCCTCAATTCCAGGGTAGTGAGCTTTCTGTGCATGCTGTTCGCTGCCCCAAAGGTCTTGGACTCCATTTCATGGTCACTGCAGGCAAGGCTGCCCTTGAGCTTCACATCCCCACCAGCCTCTCCTTGTTGGTGTGAACAAAATCAGCATAACACCTCTCTTTTTAACTCCTTTATCACTTGGAGAAGGAAGTTATCAAGATAAACTTTCTGGTGGAGTTAACTTCCTTCATAGCATTTTCCCACTTCTTCATTTCCCTACTTCACTCCTTTGCTTTTAAATTATCTTAACACATTTTTGCTCTTCCAGTTCTTTTCCCTGTCTTGCTCTAGGGGTGAGTGAACAATGAGGTGAGGACTTACCTACCAGCAAGGGCCAACCCAGCACAGTTTGTTGGTAAATATGAATGCTGTTTTGAGAGTTGAAAGCCAGTAAACTTCTATTCTTACTAACTGTTACATTGTTTATTATAACATTCATCACTTAACCAGATTTCATTTCACTTCACCAGATGCACATGCCACTGACAATTTTTCATTTTGGAGTTTTTGTAGTGTCAATTATTTGTCAAGGAAATACTGGAAATGCAAAACTTTATAACTTTTCTAGCAAAGCATTTATACATATATTTTACTCCAAACTTAGCAAACACTATCAAAAATAGGATGAGATTTAACATTTGATTCAATGAGAGTCAGATTACACATGAAGTTAAGAATGCATTTTAATATTTTTTCTGGACTAGTACCATGCAGCACGTGTTCTTTCCAATTTGTAGATCTACAAATAAGGAGGCCAATTTGAAGTCCCCACAGTTACAAGAGTGAAAGGAGAATTTTTAAGAAACTGGGTGTATTTAACCTTTATTTGATAAAAAGCATAACAAGAAAAAAATCTCTGTGCAGTAACATCCAGTCAGCTGGATTGCAAATGGCTGTCTGGCTGAGCTCCAGATCTCTTCTCATTACAATTTTAGCACTGTGGGATAGTAAAAGAGTAGAGGAGAAACAGCCCATGTTTAAAGTAATGTTGCTTATATTTCTGCTTAGCCAAGGAATTAATAGCTGGCCCTTGGGGAATGTGGTTGGCATCTGGTTCATGGCATGATTGAGGGCGCTGCTGCAGAGGCTGGAATACTAATTATCTTGTTAATAAGTTGCCCTCATGTACATATTTATTACATACTATATCTTCTGTCACAACTATTCTTTGTTCACAGAGTCTTTATTTATGATTCTAATTCCCTTTGCATTATTTATCTACAGTGACCAAATATAAACACTGAAAGGTAGATGTACTATATAAAAAAATGTTTGGCTGATTGACTGAGTGAATCAGTATTCATATTTATATTGTATGTATCACCCAAGGCCCCCTCAGGGTTTTCCTGTAATTACGAGAAATAATAAAATATTGCCTTAAAGAGCCAACATAACTGTTAAATCCTAAATTTATTAGCCTGAGAACTCTGCATCAGCAGTCTCCAATTTTAAAAGTGCCGAAGCAAAAACTATTCATGTATCACAAGGATAGAAGTAGCCAACAGGGATTTTTAAAAATCTGATGGAAAGATAGTTTGGAAAAGATAGATTTATAGAGAGAAAGTAGTAATATGATTCTGCTTCAGATTTTATTTGCTGCAAAAGGAGTATTTTTATGGCTTCATCTTCACAATTCCAGCTCCTGCCTGTGCTGTCACAGCAAGTCAATGGATGCTATTGCCATAGCAACAGCAAATGGGGGGGAAAATCTGCTTTTTGAAAAATTAAGCTTACATTGACAAGGATAATGTCAAAATCATTGGTTTAACTCTAATGTAACTCCACCATTTGTAAATGAACTTTAGTTTCCCTGAAGCGAGTGAAGTTTTGCTGCTCAAAAATTAGTCAAAATCAGATCATGTTCAGAACCAGAAATGAGATGATTGTAAGGAGTAGAAGTAGACCCAGAAAAAGCATATGTAATGGTTGAGTAGGTTTTAAAAATGGAAATGGCTGTAAAATGATATCTTGAGTTAGAAGTTCAGGTTCAGACTCACAATTTTCAGCTGATCACAATTTCTTCAGTGGGTCTGCTGGATCCGGACACTGTCAGTCCCTATGGATGAGCTACCTCTCCAGTGCAATACCTCGCCTTGAGTCTGTTTTGTCACCTCAAGTACCAGCTTCTTTAGAAGTATGGTGTATAAATAGTATAAAAGGGAGAAACTAAGATGTTTTTCTGGAGTAAGAATTGCAGATGAGGTTTTAAATAACATACTTCAGAGAGGTTAATATGTGCATAAAATTTTTTTTCAATGGCCGGCTGGAGAGCTTTTAAATTATCAACAAGTAAAGTATTTGCTGACCTTCTCTAGCTGCAGATTTTTTTTTTTTTTTCAGTGTAGTTGCCATCTCTTTTGTCAGCTCAGAATCTTGGAATCTTCTTTACGTTAAACTTTACTATCCTTACTCCCAGACATTTATCCTGCCCAATACTGATTTCATGACGTTTATTCTAGCTTTTTGTGTCATGGAAAGTTAAGCACAGCTTCCAACACATTTCTTTGTGTTGGAGAAGCAGTGAGAGAAATGTTTAACTAGAGTGACTAAGCAGATGTAGGAATATACTATAGTCTGGCTCACATAAACTTTTTTTTTTTTGCACGTACATACCATCCTTCGAAACAGCCAAGCNTAACATGCCCACTGGGGCTTTTGCAGCCCATGGCATGGCATTTCTACCCAGCAAATCACTGGGTCTTGAATCCAACTGTCAAGTTGTATACAAACAATTTCAGAGAAGCAGGAATCAAGTAGGCCAAAGATCATCTCAAACAGCTCAAATGTTGGCAGCAAAGGTGATACAATCAAGGTCCAGTTTGCAAATTAATGAACTAATGAACATGAACACTCAGTACTGAATACAAAAGCTATTTGGCGATCTGAGCTTTGCTGTGGGATTGAGCACCTTTCAGGAATTCTCAGTTTTAACCACATTC